>BMAU01018270.1:587500-915000 GCA_019973935.1 Trichonephila clavipes
AAATTTTGCCATCCCTGTTGTAGACTCTTTTAGCTCACAGTAACGACAGCACAGGGCGGATCACAACTCCTTGAAAAAATGAAATGTACCCCGTACCCCGAAAAAGTCTCCCCCTGTTCAAAAGGCTCGTGTGAAGAGCATCCCATCTTCTTTCTACCTATGAATGCAATTTTATAAATCATCTCCCTTCTCATTATTGTGCTTCATCATAACACACTTAACTGAAAGAGAAAACATTATTTATCTCTAATAACTGTAAATAATCAAAGATATTAATAAAACTCATATAAATATCAGCTGAATGATGATCTCTATCAATCCTTATCGATTAGACAAAATTACTCTATTTCAATTAAGCAACTTAAACTCATTAAGATGGAGAGACAATTAATATGACTCTTTTTTTCTATAAAATTTTATACTTAAGAACTTAATAGTATAAGTATAAGAATTTACTTCAATTCTTATACTATCAAGCTCTTATTCACTGCTTTTCAAACTTTCAATATACACTGGTGTGCAAAAATTAAGGACGAAGTCGAAAAATTAGCATATCAGCTGAACAAAGAGGCAGAGCGGACAGAAAGACCAATCAGGAGATAAAGTAAGGTGATGTACGGTAGCACATGCGCAGATATGCAGGTAGACGTAATGGGGGAGTGTCTGAGTAGTATAAAGCATGTTGTCGGTGTAAGATCAGTATTTCTGGCAAAAAGATTGCACGCCGTATAACAGTTAAAATCACACCGAGTTGCTGCCTCAGCGAGAAATGGCGAATAATCAATCTGTTAGACGACATCTGGATGCTTTTACCCGAGGTCGAATCATTGGGCAGTTGGAGGAAGGCCGCAGTGTGACAAGTGTGGCCGCAGAGTTCGGAATTGCTCACAGCATCGTTTCACGACTTTGGGAGACAATTTCAAACTACAGGAACAGCTATCCGGGGGTTCAGTAGTGGTCGTCCACGAGGAACCACACCCGCAGATGACCGGTACATTGTCTTACAGGCCAGAAGAAACAGGCGGCAGACAGCGGGAGAAATCGCTAGACACACGACACAGGCGACTGGACGACCAATATCGCGTTTTACCGTGGCCAGAAGACTGCACGGTGGTGGTCTGTTTGCACGACGCCCTGTACGGTGTGTACCTTTAACGCCTGCCCATCGGAGAAGGCGTTCTCTGTGTGCCGGGAACACCGGAATTGGAGAGACAATGAATGGGGCCGAGTACTCTTTACAGATGAGAGAAGATTCAGTGAGCAGATTCAGTTTGAGTAGAGATTCTCATCGCATACTCATCTGGAGAGAGCGGGGAAGCCGCAATCATCCCTCGAATATCATTGAAAGGGACAGGTATGGAGGTCATGGTGTTCTCGTTTGGGGAGGCATCATGCTTGGTAGTCGTACAGACCTTCACATCTTCGACGCAGGTTCAGTCAACGGGACCCGTTATTGTAACGAGATTCTTCTTCCATATGTGCGTCTTTTTAGAGGCGCTATGGGTTTGCAGTTCCTTTTCATGGACGACAATGCACCATGTCATCGCACAGTAGCTGCCCAACAGCTCTTAGAGAGCGAGGATATTGAACGTATGGATTGGCCGGCACGATCTCCGGATCTCAATCTCATCGAGCATGTATGGGATTTTCTAAGCAGACGCTTGGCAGCTCGTACCTTACCACCAGTAACGATTCGGGAGATTCGATTGGAGCTGCAACACGAATGGGCAGCAATGCCTCAACAACTCATTGACACCCTTATTCTCAGCATGGGCAGACGCTGTGAAACCTGCCCAGCAGTCAAGGGAGATCATATCCCCTACTAAAGACCGGATGTTTCTTGCTGGACACCCATCACAGGGATGTTTCGGCCTTCAGTCGCATTGCGCTCCATGCTACTTTTTCAATCAAGCTTCTTTTTATCCCTCTGATTTCTCTTTTAGTAAGTGTTGCTTACATTACACATGTCCTTACGTATTGGGGATCTTACGGTATTAAATGTGTTGATTCGGAAAGCTTTTGTACAAAGTTATATTGAAAAAACCGTCTCGTCCTTAATTTTTGCACACCAGTTATGTCCAATGTCTAGTCATAATTTTCATCGTGTCCCCTTCATATAACAACTATGTATTGAATGCAACAAAAATGTACTTCGACGCTAAATCTACCATGCGCTTTAATTATAAACTGTACAAATTATCAAGATAAGTATTAGATTTTGTGTATACGGTACAATCCGGCATATAACGTGCACTTTTAACATCAAAATTAAGACCGAAATTTACGGGTGCGCGTTACACACCGGGTACAGAATGAGAGCTTTAAAAATGAAAAAAAAAAGTTGAGCATAGAAAAAAAACTAGACTTATGCATATATCGAAACACAGTTTATTTAAAAGAAATACAATTTCTTATTAACTTAAAGGATTGTAGTTCTAAAGGCATACTATTTTTTTCAAAATCCCGGGATTATTTCTCGAATAAATGACTTCAAAACATAACAGCATTGCACACGTAAGATACAGATTTCATCATAATATTTTGTGTGTGATAAATCCATAGAAGTCCCTCTTAAGTACTAAACTTGTTTTCATGAAGTATTGATAAATTAATTATCAAATACTTTTTTTTCTTTACTAATAAATTTATAAATGTCTTATATCAGTGGGAATATGTATTTTATTTTTCATTACGTCAGAAAGTATTTTGTTTTGCTTTCTTTCAGTAAATTTTGATACTTTAAATCTTTTATTTTCTACTTTTTGATATACTTGCACCACATAGAGTTACTATGACTCTCTTGGAAGGCATACCCCTTAGTCTGAGAAAAGAAGCTCTAATTATATAATGTTGCGATTTTTTCGTTTATTTTTCTTAGTTATATGTGTTTTGTGTTACATAAATAACATTTCAATATGTATCTAGAAAAATAAATTTTATGCTTTATCTGATAAAAAAGAACCACATTTTAACTTAGTGACCAAAAAGTGCGTGATTTTATATGAAATTGTATGGTTTTCCAGCAATTAAATTTCAAATCATTAAGTCCTCTGCTAAGAGGACTTGGTACCCTTTGAACTACTTTCTTTCTTTATGTACTTAAAAATTATATTTTAACATTTTATATAATGTTTCTATTCAACAAAGTGATACGAAATGGAACTTTTCACATATTATTCACACAATTTTAAAAATTTAAATTTTTTGAAGAAAATTTGGAAATTTTTAAATTCTACTGCTTCTGTAATGAATTTTTCAACCTGAAATTTTTTTTTGTAATATTTTTATGGATGTTATAAACAACTTTAGGGATTGATTTTACAATAACTTAATTCGTTTTTGAGAAAAAAATAAAATATTGATATGCATGCTAAAAATCAACATGAAAAGCCAATATCTCTTACATTTGAATTTTTTTAAAAAAAGTATTTAGTTTACAGCAAAATAAATCACTAATTTTGTTACATGCTTTATATGCAACACACAGGAAAAAAATGGAAGTCATTGGTAAATAGTTGTGGAAGGAGTAGTATTTTGAATGCACTAACGTTTCGAAAAACACAAACTGAGAAAAACCACTTTAAAGTTTATAATTCTGAAAAAAACTTATGATAAGATTAAATAAACTTAAAATACCACTTTAAAAGATATTAGATATATTGTTTTTCTTTAAAACAATTGCATTTTTGTATTTTTTCAACCCATATATTTTTATAAATGAACAATTTTAAGAAGGTATTAATTGCACAAAAGAAAATTCAAGAAAAGTGTTTTAAATTTTTTTTCTGTCACGACAGAAAGTTTAGCTCTTTTCTTCACATAATATTGAAGTATTATATTAGTATGAAAAACATATCAGGAATAAGAACTGAAATTATGAAATTATTATTATTAAATGCCTTAATTCAAAAATTTTACATGCACACATTTCACAAAGAAGAAAAAAATGCATTATTGTACTGCCTCGAAAATATTCTGCTTTATATATTACACATTCATTTTTATAGTTATTATTTCTCTTCAAAAAATAGATCATAAAGCTTTTTTTAGCCTCTTTTCTAAAAAGGGGGCGTGGCGGAATTGCCTAATTTGTTTTTAAGAGAAGTTTTATTCAACTTCTAACTTTGCGACTTGCACAAATGATATATCAATCGAAAGATAATAATGCAAATAATAAAATTAAATAAAAATTTAAAAAACGATTGGTTTGTCATTTTGGGGGGTACCAAGTCCTCTTAAGTATTAAAACAATCTCACACAATGAATTTTTTGAATAAATAGATGAACATTGTGTGTAAATTGAGAAACAATTCCCTTTTAATACTCTTTCAAGCTATCCCCATAAAATATCTCACAAAAAAAAATGCAAAACAAGCCGATAGAATCGCTTCCAAACAAAATCCTTGACAAAACACATTAAAGTTATTTTTTCGTCCCATCTTAAAATGGCTCTTCGGAACAAAATCAATTCCTTCGTAAATTATAAATGTTTTTTTTTTCTTTCTCTCTTTCTCAGTTTAGCATTTTCCGATAGCTTTGTTCCAACGAACATTTAACGAGGATCTAAATTTACTAAGATTTGTTTCCGATTCAACGGATTCTTCGAAGAAATTTCTGCCATTGAGAAAAATGGCAGACGATTATATTTCTTAGGGTAAATGCGAAATTACAGTTTCTAGGATTTTAGGTGGGCGTGAATGGCAACGAGAAACTTCCAGTGTTTAGGTAAATTCGATTTGTCACGTTCTGCTTAAATTGCAGGTTCGCAGGGGCAAATTGCAAGGAAAATCTGGAACTGTTGGAAGGAGGTGTTTGCCGAAATGGAATGATTTGTCGATTTCAACAGTACTTCGACTAATTTTAATGGAGCTAGACACACGTGACAGTGAACAAAAAGGCAGTAAATTCGTTGATTCAATGCAAATGAAGAATAATTTCCTAGGAGAAATTTAAGATTCTAACAAACTGTTCAATGTCTATTTTGTAGTCTGATATTAAAGTTGCTTTACATGGAATATATACCTTAGCTAAAAGATAAAAATAGATAAATCAATTAAATACTATTTTGCTTTTGAAACACAGTTTAAGAGGCATTCGCAGTAAAATTAAACAAATTTATCTGTCCAAAAAAACAATCTTAAGACATTCCAACACTTGTAAAACAAGTAATGTAAAATAAATTTTAATTCAATTCCTACTTAGGTCAACAAAAAATGTTTTTATATTTTAGTTACTCTTAATCAAATAATTACAATTATAAATATTTATATAATGTGTATATATAGATATGACAGAATCACAATATTCAGTGGTAATTAATTTGTCTTCATTATCATTAAAGTATCATATTGTCATCCAAAACAATCGTGTGTATGAAATTTAGTTCAACAGAATGTTTTGAACCATGAGAAAAAATGTTTTAAAGTTTTGACGAATTTTAAAAATGAAACCAACGTGACTCTGTATCTGTAATTCTTTAAATTATTAGTTTCAGTCATATAATTTTTATTAAATTATCATATTTTCACCCAAAACAATCATGTATTGAAATTTCAGCTCAAATGAACGTGAGAAAAACAACCTTTTAAACTTTTGACACAAGTCGCCAAAATGATCACTAAGTCAACAAAAATGATGCCAACGTGGCTATATCTGTAATTCTTTGAATAATTAGTATTAATTAGTTTGTATTAATTATAATTAAATAACCGTATTGTCATCCAAAATAATCGTGTTTATAAAATTTCTGCTTAATTGAGTGCTTTAAAATGTATTTTATTAATGATTGAAAATTTGAATATATATATATATATATATATATATATATATATATATATATATATATATATATATATATATATATGAGATTGTAAACTAATAGTAGGAATTGAAAAATAGGTTAGTTTTTGAATGCTTGTAAAATTATTTACCGTAAAATCCTGCGTGTAACGCACACTTTTAATTAAAATAATAAGATCGAAATTTACGGGGGTGAGGACTATACGCCGAGTATATGAATGAGAGCTGTAAAAATTTAAAAAAATAGGCATAGAAAAAATTAGTCTTCTACATAGATCGAAATACTGTTTCTTTGAAAGAAATAGCATTCCTTATGAACTTTTAAAGGATTGTAGTTCTGTAAGTATGCTATTTTTTTATTAAAAAGCTTGGAATAATATCTTGAATAAATGACTTCAAAACATAAGAGCATTGCTCATGTATATTTTAGATTTCTTTGGGAAAAATCGGTTGCGCAGTATGCGGCAAATATACCTAAAAACCAAAAATTGCTTGAAAGTATAGGTGTGCGTTATAAGAAGGTGTGCATTATTCGCCGGATTTTACTGTATATTAGTAGCATATTTTTTTTCTCTTTTGGTTTATATACTTATTTGGATTATTCTGAAGTTTTAACATAGTTTTCGGAAGAACTATTTTGTAATGATGGAAGGTGTGACAGTAAATCTCTCTTGACATTCACAAAAATAATGACTTTTAAACTTTGTGTTTACGGTTGAAAAGTTTAAAAAATGTGGTAAAACGTTTTATGAAATTGAATGACTTTACTTATATTGAAGTTTGTTTTATATTATATCGATGTTATGGGATAAATGTTTTAGGGTGGATCGCGATAATAAAATATTTATAAAAGCCTTTCTATGCGGAAGAGATGTTCTACGGTATGAAGGTTAGAAAAATAAAAATAATAATATCTAAATTTAACATTGCCAAAAAAAATTTTAATTTTCGAAAAAATGAAAAAAGATTTAATTTTAGTTCGCTAATTGTAGAATCAATATAAAATTATTTTCCTTCAGTATAAATGACCAAAAGCGATGACAATTTATAAGTGATTATTGAGTAGTGATTAATACTATGTACATTGCAACATTCCTTAAAAACAACGTTCCCCATACAACCGAATCAGTTAGTTCCAAGCTTTTTTCCGTCTTCAGCTTTATCGTACACTGTCTTTTTGATAGGTTTTTCTGAAGATTCAATACAAAAGAAACTACATGTACTTGGTGGTTATTTTTCCTTGTAACTGTTTAGTAAGGGTTCTGTCATTCCATTGAATGTTAAAAAGTACTTAAGTAACTGTTTTTCTTGGAAAAATAAATTGCCTTGAATTTTTACCATAATAAAGCTCAAATATCTAAGTTTCACTCCCCTCGTGGCAGTACTTAACATAAAAATTAATTTATGATTTTATTTTTCCTTTCATCTATATACCGAAAAACTTCGTTTCCACATTCGTAAGTTTAAAAAAAACTGGAAAAAAAAGTTCGATCCACCTAATACGCAAGTTTTAAAGATAAAGGAAAATTATTTGAATCGCAATGTAAAACATAATCGGCCGTAGATTATCGGAAAAAACTTAACATCAGTACTAAATTTTCATTTAAGAAATAAACTAAATATTACAATCCATGCAATTGAATATTTTAATATTAATGTTGTGAAGTTTTTCAGAATATATTTAAAAGGAGAAACCAGCCCCGGATAATCTGATTATACCCTATTTACTCACTAAAATAGATTTTTCATACAAAACTCCTAAGATATACAGTTGGATCCCGATTTAATGAACTCCGATTTAACGAGCCCCTATTCAACGAATTTCACGATTTAACGAATTTTTGTCTTTTCGACTTCAAACGGAAGGCAAAATCCCTGTTTAACGGATAATAAACTCCAAATTAGCAACATATTTCAGCAGCTGGATTTTTTTTATTAGTTTGTTATTAAAAAGAATTGGACTTTTTTTTCAAATTGTGACGAATCTGTACGGCACTTTATCACTAATACTCTTAGGCGTCTTTGGGGATTGTATATTCGCGTATATTTCCAACCAGCTCTAAAAGAAGAAACCGGGATGTGCAAACTAGTCAAAGTATTTAAGGAGAGTGTTGTAAGTTAACAGTAGGCTATTACGCCAAGAGATAGGTTGAAAGTGTTCTAAGAAGATTCAAGTTGATTATGCGATCAGCGTCTCGGGGAGCATTAGGCAGTGATCTACAATTGGAAAGTTCGATACGCCTGGAAAGTGAGGTAGTAAAATGAAGGTGAGATTTAAATCTAGACTATAGGCTCATAAGAGTAAATATAAAATAAAGTTAGTGGTAATTTAGTAAAAAAAAATAAAGTTAGTAGTAATTCCAATTGCGAGTATCTCTCGATCCTCTTATTCTGGTAATCCCGTTCGATATTGAGTTTAATAGTTGATTAGAATCATATTTCGTGATTTAATTTAGTAGTAAAGGTCAATCACATTGACGTAGACATATCGATTAATCTTTGTAATTAGAAGGTTGATAATTGATTCAAGTGAATAAATATAATTTGTTATTGTAAAAATGTCGCCTGGTCGTTCTTTGCCTCAAATCAATCTTGGTGTCCAGGGTGGAATCCAGGGAGATTCTCACAAAATGACATATTCTTTTTGTCCGAAACAGAAAAAAAATTTTTGTTAGCTGAAAATTTGAACAGGAAAGAAGGATGAAGACTATTATTGGACTTTACAGATGCAGATGAGTCATAAACTAGATCTATAGTCTTGAGTAGGACAGGAAATTCCTTTCTAATCTCATCCTAATCCTTAACGCAGTGAGTATTTTAAGATTTAATTATCATGATACATTTGATGACTGACTGCCAACCTGTGCCGCTAAAGTTGAGGAAATTATTGATTTGTCCGAACCAATGAAGAGCGATTTTAATGTAAAAATTGATAGTAAAACTCCTATCAAATCTGTTACGTTTTCTAACTTCTTAGATTATTTGGATACTGTGTGTGAAAATATACCTCTCTCTTATGTAGCAGATGTAAATAATGCATTATTTCTTTTTTACATAAAGTTGAAAAAGAACTCTTTCGAATCAGGGGTCGAAAAACTTTTCAAATATTTATTATGTGGCTAGTATTTTAAAATTTCCATGTAACTGGTGTGTAACAATTCACTAATATTATTTTTAACTATTGAATAAATGGTGTGTAATTTCTAATTATGGATACTTTTTGTGAAGTTACTTATAGAAGTTCCAAAAGGTAAGTGAATTAATGTGTACTTGTTTGGACACCGATATAACGAATAACTCCGAATTAACGAACAAAAGAAATTCGTTAAATTAGGATTCGACTGTACTACCATCCTTCATTGATGTATCGTGATTGTTTTTAAGGGGAATAAAAAGTTAACTGAAAGGATCAAGAAGGTGGCGTAATCAGATTTAAACGAATTTTAAATTTTTTGTGAAAAAAGGATATAGAAACATTTCAAAAACTTTTTTATCATTCATTCAAAAGTTTAAAGTGTGTTTTTAGATGACAGCGGACACAAAGCGAAAAAGAAATGAATTTTGAATGTTCAAAATACATTACGTTTGTATACAAAATTACAGACATTTTGTAACTATATCAATACTTTTTTGGGTTATATCTTTTATATACTTTTATCTCCTTTAAGTTATAACAGTACTTTTTTATAAAAAATAGTTAAAGATTTTTTAGGAAAAAAAGAATAGCTTAAGGTTAATGTGATATACTTTGAAAATCTTTTCTTTGAATAGATATTCAGAAACTTTTCATGTCAAAACTCACTTGATGATGTAGTGGAAAGAGCTAAACTTTTTACATTTATTCTTAACTAAACACATTAGCACATAAAGTATTTTTATTATTCACATTATGAGAAAAGTCAAAAATAAATTCTTTTTTTATGAAAGGGAAATAATATTAAATAATTTAGTTAAGTTAATGTAACAGAAAATAATTTATGAATAACTTGATTTCCGCATGAAATAATACATAAATTATTTTAGTAAGTTGAGACAAATTGTATTTTTTTCCATATATATATACTAAATTTTTTAAAAATATTCTTAGTTTATTATTATTTCCTTTTTAATTTGAAAATTTTCCCAAATAAAGTTCATAGGCGAATTTTATAAAATATTGTTTCATAATGTAATGACAGTTTTTGGTCAAACTAGGATTTGTGTTAATGAATAAATTTGCTTTTTATATTACAATTTCGAATAAAAAATATTTTCATTCTCCATTAACACATGTAACTATTCTGGATCACAACAATTAGGTGACAATTACAATAAACATAAATCCTTTAATTAACAGGTTCAACATTTTCCACTAAAATAATTACGTTAATGACATAATTTTAAAAGGACCTTGACATCATTTTCAAATTTTTTAGATGAAAATTTTGCGTACTTAAAGTATCAGATTTAGCATTGAGTGTATCTCAATACAGCGTTATTTGTAGCTATAACTGACAACCTAATGTGTAACTGTTGTTAAGTAAATCTGAAAGTGTTTTTGCGTGGACTAATTTGACAGTAAAATGTCTATGTATCCCTTTTTAAGTGACTGATCCCTTCTAAACAGATTCCTTTTACTATACATTAATGCCCTTCTTACATTTTTACATAAGTTAAGTATATAAAATAAATAATTAAAAAGTATTGGAAAACAATTCACGTATTAAAACTTGCTCTTGAATGCCTGTTTTTTTGGAGTACAAAATTACACGAAAATGAGGTTACACAAACACGTTTAATATGTACAAGTGTAAACCGCCCTTTAAGACACATTATGTTTCAATCCCACCTATTTCGTATTATACATTGAAAATTTAATGATAATTCAGTTAAATTTAATAAAATTTAATGATACAGGGCACTTAAATAGTAGATTATTAAAAATAAGAGAGGAAAATTGATAAAAAGTTAGAAAACTATTTATTTGGTAGTATTAGTGAAAAGAACAGGCTTTTCTTTCTTTGGTTCAATTATAAGCTATATTATTTATTAAAGAAATAGTTTTACAAAATATTAGATATAGCTTTTTGGTTCATTTGTAGAAAAAAGTTTGGGAATTCCTACAAAATCGAATGCTTCGTCTTATGTACCAAAATCTACTGAATAACAATTTAAGAATTTATACACACACATACACATCTGTATATATATATATATAATCTTACTTAAGTCATTTTTCAATAAATTTTGGTACATTGTAATAAGCATTTTTTTCACTAAAATGATTTAAACTGTATAATAATGCATTGCATTTATATTTTTTAGATTTCGAGAATTCACTATAAATTGCATATGTTATCATATTTTAAATTCATAACAGAGGCAAATATAAGGATAATTGCTTTTTTCACCTTTTTTCCCTTCTCTCAAGTCATCTCAGCAAAGTGCGGTGTCATTTTATAGCTTTTATAGTTTTTATTTCTCAAAATGTAATGTAACTTTGCCTTTTTTTGTCCCACTTCAATTTATTTTTACTCACGCAAGTCTTTTCTCTCTGAGGAGTTTTAACACTTTTTCCTACAGACAGAACTTTTTTTTGGCATAAGTATTTAATGTCTTATTTTACAAATAATAAAAATATTAGAATGTTCTGAACTGATTTGTCTTCGATATGTCACGATTTAAAAGTTCAATTCTAGTGATAAAGGCAATTCTGCTCTGAATCATGTTTCAAATACATCTTCTTACAGCTTCGTTTTATTTTACCATAATTCAATTTAATGATTCGCATTTTAGGAAATATACTTTTAAGATATTTCACCCACAAATGAATTCAGTTTTTTTATTCACTAATATTTTAATAAAATAATTTTTTTTCTAACTTCGAACATTATAACTTTAGCACAAAGACAGCTTAGCCAGTATACAATAAAAATATACTGTCGAATCATATAATATTATCCCCCCCTCTGCAAATGCATATATAAAGGGAATAGCCGAGTACGTGTTCGCATAGCAAAAAACTGTGATAATGTGTAAATCACGGGATTTGACGGATTGAAAGAGGCACGATCATCACTTATCTAGAAAGGCGTGGTGCCGCTTTTGAAACTGTCTCTTTCATGAAATTTTCATGCAGTATCGTAGTGTATATATGAAATACGTGTACAATTGAACGTTATGTTCAAATTCGGGCTTGAAACTGAGGAACTTCTTAGACAATTAGTGATAAGGGGGAGCGTTGCATGTGGTGCTTGATAAAAACTGATAGATGAAACAAACTTATTAATTGACAAATCAAATGAATAAGCTAAGAACAAGAAAGCTATCAAGGACATTTGCAGAATAAACATTTTTACGTATTGCCGTCCAGCAATCGACCTCTCTTGACAACAAAGAACAAGCTTCCTCAAACGATTGCTGGGCCTCTACAAGTTTAAAAAAGCAGTGTAATGGCTTAATTAGTGCTTTCTTCGCATGCTTTAGAGTCCATGGATTTTTGTATAAATATGTCTAAATAGCCGCGTATAGCTGTACATCATAACTGATGAAGTACACTCCTACGAGTATATCCCTTTCAGCTTGCATGGCTGTGCGAATTAGACATCTTACTCGTTTTTGCTTCTGTAATTGTCTTACATAAGAAAAACCCGAGTCGAATGATCCAGTGGTTTTGCAGAAAGTGTAAATCATCGCTGTTTATCAACAGATGGTGAATTTTCTAACACACAAATATAAAGAAGCAAAAGCACATAACTCACACAATCATGCGAGCTGGTTCTTTAAGGGGTTAAAGAAACGGTAAATCCTACGGATGATGAAAATTTTCAGGAATATAAATGCCACATTCCATGTGGCCAGGATTGTCCATTGGAGGAGATAAGGATGACTTCCACTTGCTATCTTGGCCACCAAACACTCCAGATTCGTAACTCTGCAGGAACCTCCATAGTGGCAAATCAGAAGCAAAATATTAAATTTTGGAATTTTCACATATTTAAAGTGATTCCTTGAAAACACATTTTCACTCTGTCAAATATTTCCATAAAAACTATCCACGCTCACAATGAGTCTATACCCGTCGTCTAACTGGGGTTTTAAATGCCAAATGATATTGCAGAAATTAAAATAATTGATTAAAATATTACGATTCAATGCTTTTGTGGATTTTCGTCTATACTACTTTATTGCATAATAGGTTACCTTACATTTTGTACATTCGACGATGTATGAAAAGGTAATATTGTCAATCATAGGAAAATGATTAGGTTATACTGTATTTTAAGTGCATCTATATATTGTCCTTATCATTTAATAAACTGACACACTTGATTTGAGTTAATACTTAATTTTAAAATTGAAATTCTTATGTTTAATGTTTTGCAAACATTTTCAATGCAAATATTTAAATATATTTCACCTTTGTCTTATTTTTCATTAGCAAGGAGTTTAATTTCTAGTGAACATATGACGTTTTAGACCATTTAATAAATATGTGTAAAAAATTTATTAATTAATGGAAAGAATAACATAAAGTCGCTATGAATACAAGCGCAATTGATAAATGTATTTTTTTATATGCCTGTATCATATCAAGAAACTCAAGGTGTGTACTAATATGTCTAAAACAAAGTTGTTTTTCAAGCACGTCTACTGAAGACTTTTTTTTTATAAATGAGCCACCGATATAAGTTTTCCTTCCAAACTGATGTTAAATAAATGATATCACAAAACATGTTTTCTTGAAATACTTCTTTTATATTTTGATCTCTAAATACTTTCCATAGTTGTAAAATCAGATAACAATTAAAGGAATTATATAAATATTAAATATGATTTTTGTAAATTTAAAATATACATTTCCATTTAAAATATTGAATTATAGATAATAAAATCAGACTTCACAAGTGAGAGAGTAAGAAAACCAAATCCATGTTAAAAGAAAACTCATTTGAAATAACACCTCAGACTTATAACTTCCATGCTATTCACAAATAAAAAATATGTGGCCTTGTCAGATCGACTAGTTTACTGAATAAATATTTGATTATTTCTTAGCATAGCTTATTTTTTAACTATGCCGGTTATTGTTACACCTAATCAGGGTGTGCTGAGTATTAAAGCTTTTTTTTAATTTAAAATTTAATGGATAATTTCAGAAGTAGATAATCGCATTTTTATGAACATTAATTTTAAAAAATACAAGTGAAGAAAATAATCAATTTCTATTGGAGAAATAAACGTTAACTTAATTTCAAAACTCCTTCAACATTTTACGTTTTATTAATCTATTTTTACGAAGCCAATTATCGACGATAACTGAAGAATCACAGTGAAATACTATTCGTTTAGTTTTTTGAAAATAATATTTACAAACATAGAAATTTCTCAAAGAAGGAAACTTGTATCTTTACAAAACTATAATAATGCGATATTTCTTCTAAATAGAATACAGTCGATTTTTGTCATCATTTAAATGCGGAACCTGAGATTCTAAATCAATAACAAATCACTGGAGTAATCCCATTTGCTTTTTCAATGTAATTCATCTTCCGAAAAGAACACCATGACAGTTCCAGTACTAAAAATAAACACAGAAAGACCAAGATACTTATTGAAAATTTATTTCTTCATTATTTTACAACTTTACAAGAGTCGAATCAAATCCACGTTTTGATTGATTATAAACCTTTGTACAATACAAGTCTGACGTCACCGCAGCCCTTTTCCACTTTGAAGTTGCTTCTTCCAACTGTCAACTCTGTTGCCACAAAACATTCATCACAAGAGAAATACTTCGAGTGCTACTCGTCTGCTGAAAACACAATGGTGGGGAGTGAAGAAAATGAATTACTTCTTCTTTATATATATATACTTTCTCGAGGTGTAAAAAAATACCATGAAAATCTTGTTAACAGCGGAGGAATTAATTTTATTTTTAGCTAAATATTTACGAATTCTTCACTTCCCGTAAGAATTTGAAAGAAAATTAGAATACATTGTGCTATATATTTAAAGCCAAAAGAGAACAATTAATTCCACATTTTTATATCGATTGCGATTGGAAGAAAGCAGCTGAGTGGTTATAGAACTATGCAATTATATGAAATATTTACAGTAGTTCTAATCAAATTATTTTATTATTTATTATTATTATTTTCGTTTTAAAATTTGAAATTTTTAAAAATGAATGTTTTTATTCGTATAAAGTTAAAGATAAACTACTTTGACTTCAGAAATATTTTTTTAAACTGTGGCAAACAAATTACAGGATTGGTGCATAAATTCCTAAAATTTAGAATACAATATGGGCATACAAGTGACAGAATAATTTTTTAAAATCATGGAATTATTCGACAAAAGATTTACAGTGTAATTAAATTCGTATAAATTGCAAAAATCATTTTAAAATAATCGTTTTCACTTTCTAAGAATATAGAACAATAATATACACATCGATTATATTAATTTAAATTCTGTGATCTGGTTCAGGAATAGCGTTCTAAAACAGATTATGGAGTTGCAATTAATAAAGAGTGGTAAACACAGCCTTATAAAATAAAATATTTACTTTCTTTTTCCAACAAGTTTTCCCTATTTTCTACGAAAGAAATATTCAGTTTAAATACCGTAGCAGAAACCATAAGAAATGAAAGCTCTTTCAACTGCATTAATAAAATGTATAAAAATTTTAACCTTGAATAAATCTGACATATTTTACAAACCACACACATACACATACTTATATTCTGATAAGGCATCAGAAAATCTTCAAAATTCTAAATTTTTATATTTTAAATAACAAAAAGGCGTCTTTAATAAATTTAAATAACGCCTAATGCTGACTTATATACACATAAGTTCCTCTCATTAAGTACAGAATTTAATTATAATCAGTCATACATTAAGTTCATTAATAAACAATCATATTGCAAAACTAAATAATAAATCATATATCAGCAAAATGTAAAACAGTAACATTTGCTTATTTTAGAATTTATTCATAGAATGCACTTAATTTACGTATATAAACAAATAGCTTTTTATTTGCTACATTAATGACAACATTTAATTAAGGGGGAGACTCGAAACTATGTTTGGAAGGTATAGATAAATTAATTTATTATAAGACACAATGATAAATCAGTAGGCTTTTTTAGAAATTTTAGGGTTAATACAATGCATGAAGCTATGACTATACATTCCTATTTTTAAAAAATTTTGAACTTAAAATAAAGCAGATGTGTATATTTTGATAATTGTACGAATATTTATTAGGGAGAACTCAATTTTCGTATGTACTGAAATTTTGGAATAAATTTCTACACAAACTGTTACAAAAGCTGTAAAACACTTTCTATAGAATTGCCCATGTATGTGAAAATAAAGTATATCCTTAAATAATTTTCTTTTAATGCATAAAATTAAAATGTTCATATCAATGCTTTAAAATCTATGCTAAGCTAGATGAAATTATGCAAAAAATTTCAGCTGAGGGTCATACATTGCGACAGTATGAACTACTTTAGTAAGGCATTTAGCTAACCTTCCACTGTTTCTTTTATAAAATGCAGGGACTATTTAAAATAATATTTATTTATCTATTCTCTTTTACAAATTGTTTGGTTTTCTCTGAAAATTATTTTTGTCAATATAAGAAGGATTCACACTCAGTTTTATTTTATTGGAACTCTCCTAGATTTAAGTAAGCGGGAAATTAATTTTATTTAGCTTTGTTTAATCTAAAATTGATTTTCAAAAATTAAAGTAACTACCAATATATTTGGTTCAAATATCGATTATTTCTTGGAATGAGGGGTGTTGTAAAGTTTATCGCCATATGTATATATATATATATATATATATATATATATATATATATATATATATATATATATATATATATATAATTAAACACTGTCTGATCAAAATTATACTAAATGACTTAAAACCACTTTTATTTAAAAGTTGATGTAATCAATTAACTGTGGTAAATCGTTCTGAAATGACTAAATGCATCAGTTCATTAATAATTTTTCCAAAACATTTACACATACATTTTGTACATTTCCATTCTTTTCCAATACGATGCATTACTAAAATTACTGAATAATAACTTGAAAGTCAATAATAAAGCCGACAGCAAAAATAACTATGCAAATTATTTTACAGTAAAATCTAAGCAAAAGGGAAATTTTATTGAAAATATTGATTTTTTTTTACATTATCTATAACGTAACTCAGAAAAAACATCCGGAATGTTTGGTTTTAACTCATAACCAACAAAAGTTAAAGAGTTAAACAGGGATAAAACATTTTCCATTTGAAGTTATATAATATGTTAAATACTCTAAGACACTTTTTTCTTATTAACTGAAATCAAAGGAATGTTTTTATCGTCTTTTTTTCGTTGTAAGCGATTTTAAAGTGCTTTAAGATATATAAGTAAAGTGAAATTAAAATACAAAACCAATTTAGAATTTTCCATTTAGTTCTTTGTTTCTTTTTCCTCGGGGGAGTCTTTTGTAATTGCGGATATTTAATTAACAGCGACACTTTCAAAATTTTGGAAGGCGAGTTAATGAAATTTAGGTTGATGAATTCAATACTCTTGAGAGAGGTGACATTTTTGCCTGCCAAGGTGGGGGGGGATAAATATAAAAACATTGATTGCCTTAAAAAATATCGATTTTTCTTCTAAAGCTTAATTCTAGAAAAATCACAACTTGAATGAAACCATGCTTGAATTTTTGTATTTTTTTCCCTTGAGTTTTTTATCTTCTTAAACAGTTTAATTTCTGCATTTTTTTAAAAATCTTTTTTTAAGGGAAGAAAAATTTTCCTCGCTAAATTACTGAATATTAATTTATTTACTGATTAATGCATTACGTTAATATCTTTATTATTATTCGAAGTTTATATTTAGAACAATGCCAAAAAATAGTGTAGTTTTTTGCAAGTAAAATAAATTAAAAAATGACATGTATGTTAGTTTCTAGCCAAACATAATAAGCTTTGGGAAAATGTTTGTACAATTAATTAAAAATTAAACTATTTCAACAGAAAATTAGGATATATTTAAAATATTCCGAATCATATGTCACTGAAAGACATTCTACTGATATTGCGAAATTATGTATCAAACACTTCCAAAAGCAATGATTTATAACATACTAGAAAAGCACCAAGAGTCAACCATTCAAATTGTTTTTATGTAATGATAATGTACAAGTTAACAACCAATTTTTGTTTTTATAACTCCGCTTGCATTTAAGAAAGAATTGTAATAATAAACATAAAAGTAATATCAAAGAAAAATTAAATTTTAAATTATATTAATATTCCACAGACATGACTTAATTTATTGTCTTTTAAGATCATTAATTTTCTTCTTTTCAGTTCTTTTTTAAATATTATTGTTCAATGATAAAGCAATAATAGAAACTTAAATACTTATGAATATATATATATTCTAGTTCAAAATAATTTATCTCCCTAAATATTACTTTAGACTTAAATAGACTCAGAATGAAGTTGCTTCTCTTTAAACCAGATGGCGCTACTCACATAAAGTTATCTAAAATTCATCAAACAGATTAATAATTTAAGTAAGTAAAAATAAGCTTAATTATATTAGTTTTCTGCAGTATTTTGACACTATCTCTGTTTTCAGTTTATTGCATATAAATTTAAACAGTTATCATTTACTTTTTTAAATGACTTTACACTCACTCAAATTTCTCGCAAGTGTGCTTGAATCATAGTTATAAAAATCATAATTGAATGAGTAAGCTATTGGTGCTTTTTTGGGAATTGAATCCAGAAGTTTAATAAAATAAAAAAATAATAAAAAATACACGAATATCATTAACAATAATATAAAAAATTAACAAAAAATAAGGATTTCAGTTGGAGCAAAACTCTGAACAATCGTCATTTGAGTAGTAAGTAACTAAAAGAAAAAAAATATTCGAGTACTATATCAAAATCACTGTTTGTTCACGAGTTGCTTATCGAACAATTTAAATGACGAAAAACTCTTTTCTTCAAAGTTCTTCCTTTCTTTTCATTGTCTTCATTTCTTTTCATCCATCGACAAACTTGGAGAAAAAATAATCCAAGTCGTTACACACCTGTAGATTAGTCAAAAGCGCATGAGTAAGTGGTGTACTTCCATTGAAGAATTGTTTTAAAAAGTCACTCACAGAGGCACGAACACGAACTGACCACGGAAGTGAATAAAAAAACACACTTTTTTTCCCCTTTTTATTCATCTTCCCTCAGAATGCGAAGAGAACCAAATAAAAATCCATAAAATGTTCCACACTGCGAGGGAGCTTTTTTTTCCACTTATGAACTTGAAGCGTAAAGTTTGTGCCATTCAGTTGGCAACACCCGCGATTTCAATGACGTCATACTAAGAATAGACGAACGGCGATTAATTATGGCGAAGCATAAGAGAAACAGACGTAGAAATATTAATCTCTTGTTGGGAAGGGAAAGATTAATTATCATCGAATACTAGATGTAGATTTATAAGTTAAATGATTAATACAATTGTCCGTGCAAAAACTTTTTTTATGTTACGAGGTTTTTGTTTTAAGTGAATTACTTTAGATGTGACTAGTGAAGTGTTCTTTAGAGTGATTATTTATATTTTCATTTCAAAATTAATGTGAGTTGCAAAGCCTTAAAACTGCGGCGTGATTATTAGTTTTTAATGACGGTTTTTTTCCCTTCTGTTTATTAGATTAAATAAAATTCTTAAGAAGAATAATTACATTTGATTTAAATTTTTACTTGTAGCATTTGTTTTTCCTTGACTAATGGAGTAATGCGCAAATAAAAGCAATGTTTTTTGTTTGTTTTGTTTACTTTTTTTAAGCGAAACGAAACAGTGTAAAATAAAATGAAATAAATGGTAAAATGTGTCTGAAAATTAGAAAGAAGAATGTAAATAAATTAGTTTAAAGAGTATAATCCCAGCTTTAAATCTTACTTTTTTTTAATGAAAATGATTTTTTTACTATAGTGGAATTATTTTTTTTTCCAAAAAAACAATCTTGTGTCTTAGAAAGCATATTAAGATAAACAGGCAAAGTGCATAAATTTATATCATCAGTTAGCCAGTTAAAAATATGTAAGGCAAAATGTCTTGATATTAACCATTATTTTAATCTTTATACGTCTTTAGTTTCAATTGTAAATTTGTTAAGCTTTCAAAACTTATTTTTGCTTCAGTTTTAAATTTTTAGAGATAGATGCTTAATTTTCCACACTGTCTGCTGCCACATCAATTCAGAGATCGTTACAAATCTTTAGATTATAGTTCAATATATTGATTTTTCATTTAAATGTTAATTATTTATTATCTTGCGAATATTTGTGTGTATAATTCTACCATCATGTACAATTGCTCCATTTGTTCAATACATATATAAATAATATGTATATATTCACATTGCAAACAATACAATTTATTATTAAAAAATCTAAGGGTCAAATTCAATTTAGACAGGCAAAATAAAAGCTTTGCAACTAAGCAAGTGTATTCAAGTATAAAATATATATATATATGTATTCATTTCACTGATGAAATAATGCATTGTTGAAAAGCAGTTTCTAAGGTCCCAGGTATAGTATTTAAGCGAGATGATTAAGAGTTTCTTCCTTACAATGTACAAAATTTTTACGATAAATATTTGCTATTATCTTGCTCAAGTTTTAACAAAAATTAATGTATTATACTTCCAAATATTTAAGGCAAAGTTCAGCATCCAAGCAAAATGTAGAAAGTTTTATGTCATGTTGATGTCTTCTAAATGTTCTAGAAAAAGCTAGAAGTTAACATGAGACTGTGTGATACAAATATGTAAAAACTCATAACAACGCTTATGCCACGTGTTTTGTTTCAATAGCCTAGCATGCTTATAAAACAGTAGATAAGAGTCCGATCATTTTAGGGGCAATTACCGACGTAAGTGGACATGTGTTATCAAAATTTGTCTAGTGCAAGATCAGAGATGTGATTTTAAGGTCCAATGGAAAACATGTCTAATGGTTAAAATTCCCGTGATGTCATCGTCACGTTTAAACTGGTGGCACATGTTTTCTACCAATCAATTCATAAATTTATGTGACGTCATAATCACCACATGATATTTGCAATCACGTATTTCCAGCCATTTAGCTCATATACATCGCTATTGCCAGCTTTAGCTTTTTGAAGAAACTTTCTTCTAAAAAGTACATATTTGTTAACAGTAGTAATGCACATAGGTTAACAAAATGAACATGATTTAAAAGTATACGTATTATATAATTTTATTTTAATTTTTAAAAACTTTTTGAAGAATATTTATATTTGAATATCTTTAGCCAAATATCAAATCTGAAGTTTTATCTAAATTTTATAAAGAGAAACACATCCAAGTCTAATAACAGTTTTGAATTCAATAGAGAGCACGTGGTAGTATGTATCATGTGATTGACATGAATTTAGCTTATTATAGAATATTGACAGAAAAATTCATTGAGAATATTATAACGAAAACAATAAAAGCATTATCTTTGTAACATTTATTAAGAATTTGGTGTGCAAATCTATATTTTATTTTTAGCTTATAATTGTTCCAGTCTTCTAATGCACATGTCAAAATTTTTCCTTGCTATTTGTCTTATGTCTCATGCGTCTAATACGATCGGACTCAATAAGAGGATAGAATTATTAAATATTTCTGTGAGCGTTATAAAAAGAATTTGTTTCAGTCAGTGCTGTACAAAAGGATAAAAAATAAAATCGATGCTTATATCACGGGATTCATATTTGACTTACTAATACGAAACGCGGTTTAGTTCATATTTACAAAACGTTCTCAATTTGATTTATCATTTAATTATAAAGAGACGCCAAGCGTTGGGAATAAGAGTTTTTTGAATGACTTCTACCAAGATCTAGTAATAATGATTTAATTGCAGGTCTGTTCCTCAGCAGTGACGCCAGGGTGGGGAGAGGGGTTTGAGCTCCCTCGCAGTGAGGAAGGGGTCGGGTTGCGGAAACGTCAGATCGGATTCAGAGAACTGTCGATGAAAACGGTAAAAAAGAGTAGAAGTGTGTGTGTCCTTTTTCGTCTGCAGTACGAAGCTTAGAGAAGAGAGATTCGAACTAAAAGAGCCTCCCTCCGAAAGGGAGAAAACGCCTCTTCGTCCCTTCTATCACAATAATCGTGTGTCTGTCTCATCTGCAGACGATTCTTCAGCATCCGGGAACGTGGAGAGGTAGCCCGATCGGATACGACTTCCTTACACTCCGGGAGTAGCACACCTGGAAACACAAAAGAGAGATGTCAATATAGCATAATAATGGGTGTTTTTTTTATTATTTCCCACAAATAATGGTCTCAATTCATGTGACGTCACATGATAATGATAACCACGTGATTTTAGCCAATCAGCTAAAAAACTGATGTGACGTCATAGTCACGTGATAATGATAACCGCGTGATTCTAGCCAATCAGTTCAAAAACTGATGCGACGTCATAGTCACGTGATAATGATAACCACGTGACTAGCCAATCAGTTCAAAAACTGATGTGACGTCATAGTCACGTGATAATGATAACCACGTGATTCTAGCCAATTAGTTCAAAAACTCATGTGATGTCATAGTCACAAAAATAATAAGATAAAAGCTATCTTCGGTTTCCAGTTTATCAGCTTACGCGCTTCGTTGTTGTTAAGTTTTGCTCTTTGCAGAAAATTTCTCTTAAAAAGAACATATGTATACAAAATGCTTTTTATTTAAAAATCTATGCATAATTCTTTTTTTTTTTGATTTAAAAAAATATTTTTGAAAAATATTTTTTAAATAAAATTTAAAAAAATGTTTTTTGTAAAAATGTAATTTGTTTTGAATTCAATCTAAAACACGTATTTGTCTTTGTCATGTGACCGTCATGAATTGAGCGCATTATGTAATTATAATGAATGCAAAAGTACAACAAAGAGAATGATTTTTATCCAATATTACAGGCAAATTCTGTTCTATAATGTCCGAGATATAATTTACGGTTGATGTTCATTGCC
Source organism: Trichonephila clavipes (assembly GCA_019973935.1). NCBI lineage: Eukaryota > Metazoa > Arthropoda > Arachnida > Araneae > Nephilidae > Trichonephila > Trichonephila clavipes. The sequence continues at coordinate 610,365 of BMAU01018270.1, forward strand.
ATTCACGCATTACTTCGTGAATGTGTACAAAGAATACAAGAATGTTCAAGAAACGTCATTCGAGCATACCGCCAACATTCTACATAATTTATTTGAAAAATAATATGTTGCGACGTTAAATTTATTGGAAAATTTTCAAGAACATCTCCATCTAACCCAAGGAGAATTGTGGAGAAGTAGTAAGAATATAGTATAAATAAATTCTATCGGTCTCTTTCTCTCCCATTAGAATCAAATAAACAAGATTAAAAGATATTTTGTTTCCCGAAATGTTAAACATATATCATTAGAATTTATCAGTAACAAAACTTAAACATTGCGCCTAAAGCAAAATGATTAAATCATCATTGAAGTATTTTACCAAAATTCTCTGTAGATTCTTGCCAGAAATATGTGAGGAAAATAGCAGAAATTGGGGGGCTTACACAATCAATCGAAATACTAGATCTCAGACTTCCAAAACGCATTCCGTTTTATTGAAAGTAAAATGTGTTTTACATTGATGATTTAAGTATAAATCCTAAAGTATGAATTGAGATCAAAAGAAAAATTTTTCATTTCAATAATTTTGATGAATTTAACCCTTTTATGCACTTTTTCTTTTTAAGTGTGTGCATTTTTCACTAAGCAATTTAATTTTAAAAAAAATCTTCCAAAAATATTTCGGAATGTTTGCTATTCTGTCATAATTGCATTATCACAAACTAAAATGTAATGAATTTGATTGTTTAACTAACATTACAATTTGAAAGTACACATGCTAGGGCTACTGACAAAGAAACCCATAATTCTGAATATCGGTGAAGTGTCAAGTACGACTAGTACCTAACTCTCCAAACTTCCTCACCATACCTACTTGAGGACTTTGTACCTCGACAGAGTCAACGTGCATAAACCTCTAATTGTAGGGTCCTTAGTGACTCCTGGACGATAACAATGGTGGATATGATTTTGCGACCGTCGCCACTAAACGTAATTGATACAAGAAACAATGAAATCTTAAAAATATAACACCTTTCATCATGCTCTAGAAAATATAACAGTTTGAAACACGTAACAATTTCATGAAAAGAGCTCTATCGATTCACTCCTCGAAACGTTTCAACAAAAAAGGTTTTATCGAAAGAAAACTCTCTACGGAATAGTGAATTTTATTCTCTGAAGGGGTTTCATAAGATATAAGTGTTATACGATTAATCTTTGTGACGATTCATTTTTACCCCATCTCAGTGACTTGACAGGCCAATGTGGTCGTTTGACCGTTTCACTGAATCCATTTTATATTATCACACTCTCACTGTTAGATTTTCTGTATTTAAAAAGATTGAAGTATTTATCAGGGCAGTCAATTCATCTCAGTTCCTCTTGGCTGATTTCCAGTTTATCCGAGCAGAAAAATTGTCTTAACTTTTTATGTCTTGCACATGCCTGTTTCAAAAATGACTCGGAATTAGATCCGAAAGAAACTTTGTGTGTAACTCACTGTGCCATTATTACAATTCGACGGCCTTATATATAGGTTTAAGAGTACGGAGTTTTTTATTTATTTATATTTTTTAAGAACATGTGATACAGACTTACTGATCAAGATCTATACTTCTGAAAGTCGTATATGTATTTCATTTCTTCTTAATTTAAACATTAAAATATCTATTACAAACAAAGGTAAAAGATTCATCCTTGATTTCAGCATCTGTCAATTGTATAATATTCTATTACATTATATTCTTCTTCTTCTCTAATGGGGTTGCTGTGTCTAATTTAACCTTTGCAGACCTAGTACATTCCCCAGGAGCTGGTATCACTTTTTAGAGTGGCACCATATAGAGGATACACATTACCACAAGCAATACGGATTTATGTTCAGATACACATAAAATAAATCCGTAACAACTTGATTGAATCATTGTTAATTATATGTTTATACTAATATACGTGTCTTAAGATTTTGCTTTTAATCAATATTCTAGTTCATGTATTACAGAGGTGTCAAACTCAAGGCTGACTTGGCCAAATAAACAAGTTATAAAGGTGGGCCGCAAAGAAAATCAATAATCGTATAAAAATCAATAATTCCATATGTCATGAACACTTGACATCTCTTCTAGGCTATACTGGACGAGCCTAAAAAATGTTTGTTGTGGGCTGCATGTGATCCACGGGCCGTGCATTTGACATCCCTGATGTAGTAGAACTTACATTAAACTGTACTAAATGTCAATGCGACTTTTTGTGGTTGTGGTTGTGTTTGTTATTATAATTTTTTACTTCTATATTTTTGCGGGGAAAAACGCTTTGAGACAAATTTTGGAAAATATTTTTTAAAACAATTTCTAAATTAAATTTTTATATTTCCTTTCCTTAAATTTAAAATTTAATTAAACGTAATAATTTGATTAAAATTTTGTGACGGGGCTTTACGCGACTTTCAACTACTAATCCTCTTGGGGAGTCTTTGGACCAGCACTCGCGTTTATTTCACAGTTATCCCTCTCAAGAAAAAACCATTAGATGCAAATTAGTTAGTGTATACAAAGTTAAAGTTTAATAACCGTATATCAGAAGGAACGGAGCCGCTAAAAGCTGTGCTACTATGGTAAGAATCGGAATTACGCATCGTGACTGAAGGACAGATTTTAGCTGCTAGAATAAATTATTGAATCTAGAAGTATTAAGATAGGATTGATTAAAGTTAATCTATTCGGAATTCGTGTGCTTATTCACATAAAAGGTTGTTGCTTTTTTTATATCATTCCAAGGGTTCCTTTATAGATTACTCGTTCTGGAATATTATCTTTCATAATAATAAATTAGATTTATCATGGATAGTCTTGGTCATTCATCGTTCCCTCCTACAGCTTTAGGTAGACAAGATGATGAGGAAGCGACATCAGGGGAAAGATCATTACAGATTACATCTTTAAATCTACTTAATAAAATAGTAATTTTTGAGAAGTAATAGAATTACTTGATTTCATTCTAATTAACGCTGTACTCTTAAACAACACCAGAGCAATTGACGACATGTCTCGTAATTTTGGGTCACAATCAACAGTCGAGGGCAAACATTGAGCTGGTAATTACTTCTTCTAGCTTCCACACAACGGCAACAGGAAGAATTTGAGCCTCTACAAAATTAACAAGTGCCAGCCTCTCTGTACAGTGAGTCTTGAATATCGCTAGGACTCTCACATACACAAACTCGGAATCATCAACACAGCCGATGAGTTCATGGCCACAAAATTGCTTACAGTTGATAGAATTAAAACTGGCATTTTTTTAAAAAAATGGTGTCGGAAAATTATACGAATTAATTAAGAAATTAATATAACATTTTAATCAAAGGGATAATATCCATAATGGTCTCTAATTAAGAAATTGTCAAAATGCACTATTGATAAAATCCTATATTGCTACGTTAAAATGAAAACAGTTATTCGTCTGAGATATTTTTCTATTATAAATATATATACATATTTAAAAAAAGACTTTTTTTAAAGTCTTGCATAAATTTCTCTAAAATCAACAAAGAAGTTTCCAAAATATTAATGGAACTTTTTGTATTAATTGAATTATTGTCGTATCAACCTTTTTACGAGTTTAAATAATGGGTAATGACTACTTTAAAGAACAACATTAACTGCTGAAAACTTAAGCACTTAAAATCTTTGCATTATTGTTCGGAAACTTGCCTTATTACGTCCCTCTCGAATGCCTTCTCAAGATGGACAGTGTAGACCTCCCCCGACCCGCTGAACACTGGATGCAGCAGCTGATTGGGCAGCAGTAATTGCGCTGCGTGAGCAAATTTTGCATTAGAGCCGCTTAGCGAGTGATTAGGCGTATTAATTTGCAGAGTAAATGTCCGCCGTGACCCCTCGTAATGAGCACATCTGCGAAATTACCAAATAATTATCCTGCATCTGCTAGCTGAAGCCATGTGGCCATCTCTTTATTATCGACAATTTAAGAACAATTCAAAAGAAACAGGAAGAAAAATCATCGTTGTGAACACACACTGTTTTTATTTCTTTCTGAAGAACAACATCATTATAAATATTTTCCAATAAACAATTTGTAATTGCGACTCATCATTTTAAGGTAAATGCTTATCCTAAAATTATACCATGCACTCAAACTTTTACATTGTGACTTGTGAGAAGGTAAACTCATTTCAAAGTAACAAATTACAGAATCTATTATTTCACTCTTAATGACTTCATTATAGAAAACATTTTGAGCCTCTGTTCTGGCTAAAGTAACCCTCTGCGCAATGTAGTATTCTCTCCCTCTACGTATATAGACTCAGGGTGTCCAACCCCTGCGGCCTCCTTGAATAAGTTTGCGGCCCGCGAAATTCATTACAACTTTACAAAATCCGACTATTTTGCGCAATATTTCTGCTTTAAGAGTTTTTTTTTTCAATTTCTACTATTAGCTCACCCTCTCTCTATATTTATATATTTATCTTGGGGGAATTTTCAATCGTTAATAAAATACATTTTACGGCACTCAATTGAGCTGAAATTTTATATTCATGATTATTTTGTATGGCAAAACAGTAAGTTAATTATAATTAATAAATATTAATTGATTAAAACTAACTATTCAGGAGAATTACAAATACAACCACGTTGGCATCATTCTTGACGACTTACCGACCATTTTGGTGAATTGTGTCAAAACTTGAAAAGGTTTTTTTCCCACATTTTGAAGTGCTCATTTGAGCTGAAATTTTCTATATACTATTGTTTTGGGTAAAAATACGACAACTTCATTATAATTAATTAAAATTAATTGACTGAAACTAATCATTTAAAGAATTACAGATACAGCCAAGTTGGTTTCGTTTTTAGCAACTTGGGTCAAAGCTTTAAAAGATTTTTTTTTCTCACGTTTTAAAGCATTCAGGTAAATTGAAATTTTATAAACACGATTGTTTTGGATAACAATACGATACTTTAATGATAATTAATCAAAAATAATTACCACTTAATGCTGTGATTCTGACATATGTCTATACATAATTATATTAATTGTAACTATTTAATAAAAAGTAGCTAAAATAAAATTTTTATTTGTTGATCTATAAGTAGGGGGGAATTGACATAAAAAATTTAAATATATATATATATATATATATTATACTTGTTTAAAGAAAAATCTCATAACCGTTTCTTTTTATCACAATGCTTCAGTTACTAGGAAACTTTTTTTTCTGTCGAAAATGAAATTTATAAAACATAAATTGGCTTAAACTTAACGGATGAAAACTTGTAGCATCAATTACGATGCGTAAATACACTCATTGACTCAAGCATAAGTAAAAGAGTCCAGAAAAACAAATATCTCACTAATTAAATCAATTAAATATTCTTTGATCATTGCATTTTATTGTTATATTATCTATGTTTGTATACATGAAAACAAGGAGAGAAAAAATAATATGTCATTCTGTTTTAAATTTTCACTTCAATAAGTGTTTGTAATGGAAGAAAATCTTATACAAAGATATATACTTTTATATATGCGAACTGCGGTATTATGCTTTTCCGAAGTGGCCCGTGAGGTCTTTTGGGTTGGCCTTCCCTGATACAGACTAATTGGACATTGCTTCAATATTTTTGTTTGTGATGGCTACGTAGTGGTTTACTAAATTAATTATTAGATGTTTTTGTTAAAAAAATTACATTTTAATTTGGTTTTGTATTCGAAATTTTAATTACTACTCAGTTGTATTTTGAAATAATGGAAAAATTCGGTCCCATTAAATCTCAGTCTTATACCTAAGAATTAATTTGTTTATGCATTAATGTGGTTATTTACCTAATAATTTTGAACCACGGTCAAGTGACGAGAACGACACTAGATCTGGCATCCTAATTTATGCCGAAGCTCTAAGTTTTTTCGTTAGCCATGACGCCAACGGAAAGGCCCGGAGAGTCCCGCTTGGGTATCGTCCTCACCACTTAAGCATGACTCTGTGGAGATGACCATCCGTAAACAGAACCCGCGATGCTAGGGGCCGCAGTCGTGTAACGGAACCACTAGAAAAAAGTAATCAACCTTGTACGGAGGCTGTTACTGGGTTATGAATATACCACAACAGCACTCCCCTACTAGTGAATCGGTGTACAGGCAAATATTTTTTGTTATGGCAAGAGTGTGCAGCATGTGAGTTGTTGCTGTTAATTGGTGGTGTTGCATCAAGTGAGTCTGATGACTTAGGTTGCTGCGTCAAGTGGGTCTGACGACTTTGATTGCTCTTGTTGCGGGTAGATGGTGCGACGACAGATCAAAAGGCAGCGAATTCAGCCAAAGTCACCAATGTAGATGTGCTTATCCGTGGACAGAACCCGCGACGCTACGGTCCGTAGTGGCGTAGCATAACCGCTAGACAAAATTGATTACCCTTGTTCGGAGGCTGTTACTGGCTTATGTAGGTACCACCACAACTCAAAATTACCAGGTCTAGAGCCCTCGTGTTGCTTCAGAGTTCTACATGTATCAAAATCAAATCAAACCTAAATTCTGACCTCATTATGAATATTTACAATAAAGGGTTTTTGTTTATCTTTTCACATTTTGCTATGTTACTCTGTGAACATACGCTTACAGAAGACATAATTCTAAAAAAAGTAATAATTTCCCAAGTTATAGCAGTTCAAAAATACGTAACTTGAGTTAAAATCGGACTAAATGTACCGAATACACTCAAATACTAAGAAAACAAGATTATATGTAGTTTGGAGTAAAGAATAAGTTCACTTGCTATCTAAAGAAGAAAGTTTTCTAGGAAGAATAAACAGAGCCAATTTCTGCGAATTTTTAAAAGTAGTCTGGAAACTAGATAAACAGTCTGGAGAAGAAGTTGATATCGAGGGAAGCATAAAAAATCATTCTTGGTACTCGAAAGTTGATCTGAAAATAAAAGACTTGGAAATGTTAGATCGAATGTACTTTGAAAAATAATTTAAGATAAAACGTAGGTCATACAACTGCTGATCAAGTAAACAAAATATTTTAACTGAAACTGCAATATATAATAGTAAAGGATTAGATTAAAATAGAAAATACACGATATGCTGTTTATTTTTAAATCCATTGACAGTCTCTTCAGGATTATGGTTTGAAAGTGCATTTCTCCATTTTGCTTATATGGATCGTAAGAACTTAATAACGCATAAAATTAAGCAGTAAATAGTTTCTAAATTATTCTTTGAGCAAAAAAAATATGTGTATTAAAAATACAAAAATACTATAAAATACAAAAGCAAAATAGTTTCCATTTCAAAAACTATAGTAAAATATTGTTTAAAACATATGAGGTGCGAAAAAAAAAAACGAAATTAAGTGTGTAGAGTGAAAAAGGAGTGCAGAGTTGGCAACAACTGTTTTGGTGACGTCATCCCGCATATCCCCTCTACCCATACTGTTATTTTTGTTTTAAACAACCAAATCAATTGAGAGTACTGCACCATTGAGGGAACACGTACAACTGCATTCTGCCGGAAAAACGTTTAATGTAAAAACTGAACAGGGAGCGGATCAACATCAAGTTTCTAGAGAAGCTTAAGAAATTAGTCAGAGAAGCATCTCAAATGTTAACCGAGGCTTATGGAGATGTAACTTTGTCTCGAGCATGCGTGTCTGAATGACAATGGTTTTCAAGGGGAAGGGACAATGTGGAAGGCGATGAACATACTGGGTGAACAAGGTTAGAGCTTACACAGACCATAATATTACCGAAGTAATGATGTGATCCAGGATGACAGAATATTAAGTGTTCGTGCAATAGCGCAATTTGTTAACTTGTATAGAGAATCTGCTAAACGCATTTTAGCAGATAAATTATACGCGAAGATTTGTGCGAAGGTTGTTCAAAAATGTCTGTCCGATGAGCAAAAACAGTGCCGTAAAGACGAGTGTGTGGGCATGTTAGAACGCATTACAAATGAGCCAAATTTGTTGGTATCTAGTGTAACATGTGATGACTAGTGGATTTTTACCAATGACCCAAAAAGTAAGTGCCAGTCATTGTAGTGAAAGTCTCAAAGATCCCCAGGACCCAAAAAAGCACGCATGTCAAAATCAAAATTCGACATCAGTGGAACTGTAATGATTGAGTGAGTTGCCAGTGGTCAGACTGAAAATCAACACTACTACTTTGAAGTACTAAAAAGACTTTCTGAACAAATTAGGGGGGAGGCAATAATTGTAGAATGATGGATCGCTGTTGCACCAGGTTAATGCACCTGTTCACACGGCCCTATCTGTCAACAGTTTCTGCCCAGAAAATTATGATGGGGCATCTTCCTTATTCACCTGATTTGGCTCTAAGCGACTTTTTTTATTTCTTACAGTTAAATCTTGCTCAAAAGGTACTCAGTTTAAGAGGTTCAGGCAAAAATGGAGAATCTTCCCAAGGACATTCCAAAACCTTCGTTTCAGGACTATTACCAGCAACGGCAGCACCAAGAATAGAAGTCTGTGAATGCTGAAGGGGACTATTTTCAAAGTGATAATGTCAAGAAGAACTGATTTTGTTAATACAATGATTTATTAGACCAGGCTTTTTTGTGTGTACCACACCTCGTACTGTATTATGACACGTAGATTTATATCAGGGATCGACCACCAATGACACGTGGTACAGTTCACAGTGGCCCTCTGCATTTCTTTACCAATTTGTCAATTTTTGAGTGAATTGAAGTTGTTAAATTTTTTTGTAGTAGACCCTTATTTGACAAATATCATCAGAGTTATGAACATTTACGGGATTTCGAAAAAATCTGAAAGATAACTCTAAAGATCAATTTACAACTATTTTGTAAATTGCTGAATGTCATTACTGTAGAGATGTAACTGTTTGAAGAGAAAAAATTGTATGTGCTCAACTTTCGGCTTTTGTGTGGTTCTACATATATAAATAAAAAATCTTTCCTCATATGAAAAATACTTCGACTCCGCAAAGAAATTGTTTAAAAACTGAATTCTCAGAATCGTATCAAATTGAAAGTCTATAATACCAATGATTTTACGATATGAAAGTAGTGATGTGCTAACCCTAGGGTCCCAGTAAAATGTTTATTTAACTATAATGAAGGGAAATACTTATGCATTATGTTCATTTCTTATTGTACTGTGTGTGTGTGTGTGTGTGTATATGTTTACAAATATAAAATATTTGTACACATTTAATTTTTTTTTTTACAAAACCCTTACTATCGCACCACACCAATAAAAATTACGTTAACTCAACTCTTATGTGGAATATCAAATGAACTTTTTTCACTAGAGTTAAAAAGGTTACTCTTCACAAAAATGTATTCCATATCTTATAAGTTTAGAGAGAGCTCTATAAAACAACAGTAAAGTATATATAGTTTTTCTGTTGTTATAGTCAAAAGGCTATTTTTGGCTTAATGTATCACTGATCCTTCAGAGGGATACATTCCTGTTAATGTATCATTAGGACTTTTCGAAAGCCAATGTAAAAGAATGTTCTTGTTGCCAGCGAAGCAGTAGGACAAAAAAATAACAGCTATACAGGGGGCTTTTCTTCCAAAATAGTTACAAAGGGATGGATGGCTACTGATTGGAAGGGGGGTCGAAAAAGAGAAAGAGAGTGCGTCCATCTAAAAACACTTAGCGACGCGAGCCCTCCATGTTTATTCAGGTCGCACCAATGTTGCCTCTCATGCCGTGGATCGATTGACTCCTGCGGTCGACGGCAGGTGGCGCTACGACGGGTCATCGATTAGGCCGAGTAGAGAGGCCATTTTTGGAGGAAAATATCCCCGCGTTTATCCATGCTCTGCGGTAAATCTCGGCTAAGGATAGGCACTTCTTTCAGTTATTGGCAGTGTCATCGGTTGGAAGGGACTTCGGATTTATTAATTTCGGAAAGATCTGCAAGGAACGGGGAATTTTGATTAGGGAAGATTTTCAAGGACAATCGGCCTTTTCGGTTTTAATTTGATTTTGATAGATGTGGTATATAAGTTATTAGTGATTGGGTATTAGTCTAATATATGTACATAAATTTAAAGGACGTTTCAGAAGTTTATTTGGAAAGATAACTGAAAAAGAAAAAAGTATAATAATAAAATGTATATTAATTTGAAAATGAAATAAAATTTATCTATTTTAAAAAAAAATTATAAATTTCTTTATTTTAAAATTTTTTTTAAATTATTAAAGTCATCGCATATTGATGATATAATTAACAATAATGCGGGTAGAGATTAATATTTTTAAGACTCAGACTTTTATATAATTTTCATGGAAGTGAACCAGTGGCACACACAAGGGGGGTCCTGTGGGTCCGGACCCCCATAAAGCACTTATTTTTTTCGGTTGATTATTATTCTAAGTATATAGTACGTAAAACTTAATTAAGCATTTGTTATTAATGATTAATTTTATTAATTAATGCTAATTATTTATTCAATAATTGGTTTTTTACTGTGTTTTGTTCCCTAAAATCGACAAAATCAAAAGGAGCATGATACAAGAATGGTGAACTTTCGACCCCGGACCCCCTTGAAAAATTCCTGTGTGCGCTACTGAAGTGAACTAATGGGTGGCGTTGCCGAGTCGCGTGTTCGAGTCCTGGTGGCTCTGAAGACCAGTGGTGTTGAAAAGTTGATGCATTTTAAATATGTCTTGCTCAAAGCTCTCACATTAAGTAGTGGTGGGGAAGTTAGGAGAAAGGTTTCCAGCTCAGGTGACTGAGAGAGTGAGAATCTCATTTACGTCGCATTAACCCCTTCAGGACCAGCGGAAGGAGAAGAAGAACTTCCCCAGGCCCGTACGCTCGGAGAGGATACGCACGCACGGGAACGAGTGAATTTCCCTGCTAAGCCTAATTTCCTTTAAAAATTTATATAAAGTTTTAAATGCAATAAAAAAATATGCTAAAATTTACAATTCACTACGATTGATAATATCTGAGCATACAGTATAGAATTTTCGATATATTTAAACAAAAAAATGCGAATTTTACAGAAAATGTTTTTTTCATTTTAATAAAAACAAATTACATACTCTTTAAAAAAAATGACAAAAATCCCATATATTTGCATACGGATACAGACAATATTAGAAAACTAAACCAACTTATTCAAAATACAAACAAAAATTCATAGAACAATAGATCACGAACCTTTAAATGTCCGACCGTCTCGAAAAATCTAAACATGCGCAGTTGCTTACATTCATAAATATCTAGGATCTAATTAAAAAAATCCACGGGGCCGAAAGCACATATTGAAGCTCAAAGTTTTGTGAAACATTAATCTACCCCCCATTTTTAACCGTCTAGTGCTTGTAAAAATTAATATAAAAACATTCCTAACTCTGATCACACCGGTGTGATCATGGTCCTACGAGCTGGGAAAGCTCAATCACATATATGATACCGTGGGCCTTGGAGGGAGAAACGCGTGACCACATATATGTGATCATGGTCCTGAATGGGTGATAAATCAACTGGAGGGCTGCTGGCTGTGGTCCTCGTATTTTTGAGCCTTAGTCAAGAGATGATGACAACATCTCTATGGTCTGACACACTCCCACCTAAACTACCACATCACATCAATGGGAGGATTTTGAGCCTCGACAAATTTAACGTAATCCATCCCTTCTACAAGGCAGGTCTTAATCCGAAGCAGGAATTGTGGGTGAGGGATAATGACGCCGCACTATAAAGTAACACGAGAAATTGTGACGACGGACCTCGTCATTCTGAGCATCGATCAAGTGACGAGGACGTCACCTGCGCTGACATTTCCTTCTCCTAACTACCACATAATACCAACGGGAGGGAATTGAGACTACAGATTTAACGTGCATCTGTCTCCTCTATACGGCTGGATTTTTAGTGGCACCAGGGAAGAAACCCACGACACTCCAGCCACGAGTTAAAGTATCCGACTACGTTCGGAACCATGATTTTGAAAAAGCGTATAAATGGATAATATATGTGATATTTAGTGTCACTTAGATTAGAAAAATGTTAATACAAATTGTTTTATAAAAATATTTACAATAAAAAATTATTTAACTACAAAATTTTGACAAAAAATTAACTAAGTCTTAGAATGGCCCATTTTCAAAATATCCTCCTTTTGTGAAAGATGCTTCTATTATAATAATATTTTACCTGTATATAGCTCAGACCTCTGCACAGAGGCTCAGCTAGAATTTTTGAAATATATAACTTAGAAGTGGGTTTATCCATGTTTTACGACAACAGAGGAGAGAAATTTTAAGAAAGAAGCGATTTCAATTGGTGATAACTGAAAATAATGTGAACTTTTCAAAAATCATAATTCAGATTCTCTGGAGAAGTCTACTTTATATAAGCAAAATATTATTATTTTAGAAGCATTTATTATAAAAGGAGAACATTTTGAAAAAAAGGTTATTCTAAGTTATATTTTTTGCCGAAATATTGCATTTAAAACTTTTTTTTGTAAAATTGTTCTTAAAAATGTTTATATATGTATTCTAATCTAAGTGACACTAAATATCATGAATATTATAAATTTATGCACTTTTTTTAAAATTGCGGTTCCGAACGTAGTCGCATACCTTAATGACCACAACCCCTAAGCTTTTGTGGTCTCACCGGTTCAAGTGACGTCCTAATCTAGTGACTCGCAACCTTTTTATGTTGCGGTACACTTCTAAAATTTCAAATTTGGCGGTACACTAACAACAAAATGAGTATAAAAGAATTTTTACTTATCTGTGATACACTATGTAAAATAGCTTATGATAATAATTTTTAATGTTATATAAACTAATATGCACAACAAATACACAACAAAATATTTATTAAGTACTTATATAATTACAAATTCATTATAAGAATGCATTTAATGCAAAATTTGAACTCGATGATTTTATAATTTTGTTTATAATGCTGCGTGAAAATGAAAATGCCACTCTCATTTCGTCATCTACATTTAAAAGTCCCTAATTTTTATTTATTTTATTTTTATATTTGTTAATGCTGAAGATCCGATTTCACGCAATTAAGGTGTAGAAAATTGTAACAATATTTTTAAGCTTTTTTTTTACAATTATGAGAGATAATCGTTTTTGATTTAAATCCAAAATTAATTAATTGAATCTTCCAAATATTTTGAAATTAAATCTCGATTATTACAGAATGAAATTAGTTTTTCACCTTCATTCAAAGCTAATTCATTTGCTGTTGTACCCCTTCATAAATTAATTACAAACCCAATCAAATTTTTTATATCCATTAATACTCGAACGGATAAGTCAAATATACTGTGCATATTTTTAATTTATTTTTATAAAATGGCTGGATGATTCAATACCAGATTTTATTCCTTTTCTCAGAGTATAGTGAATAATTAAAAAAAAATTTGGTGGCACACAAAAATGTCGTTACACAGTGGTTGAGAATCATAGACCTACTCACATTTGACCATGGATCAAAAGTACGAGGATCATCTCCAATAGCCCTAACATTACTGTTGTTGTCTTGGAGGTAATGCCACCTTTCTGACGTAGACAGAAGGTGGCGCACAAAATTCATCATGGCAAGGGGCTAGAAGTACGCTTGTCGTTGGCCTTGACCTTGAGCACCCTACAGGTGAATTCTTTCAAATAAATTCTCCGAAGAGATGATAGATGGCAACACCACCTATCCCCACCTCCACTATTTAGACATGGAACTTAAGGGGATGGAAATATCCTCCAGTCCCTGCACTCGTGAATCAGCCCATAAGACTTTCGGACCCACTGATTTAACAAGAACGTACTTCGTGTGTACTCGGAGAGTATTTGGTGGTATCTGGCATCGAGTCCAGGTCTTCTGGTCTGAAGTCTGATGCTCTAACTCGTAAGCTACCCACGGACATTCTAGTGTTTCTTTAAAATACAATGTTATTAAATATATTAAACTATTCCTAGTTTCGAAATAGTTTCAGATAATTTTTTCCACATTAATGACTTCAGGAAGATTGAATACCTTCAGAATTAATGTGCATTAAAATTGGTCATAAATGGAATTCAGACTCGTACTCGAAGCTCACTGCCAGGACAATTCAGCTATCGCTATTGTTACGAAGAATCCAAAGAGTCTCTTACCTGAAGTGTTAAGACAATAACAAATTGACGATGAGGAGCACAACTATAACTAACGCCGTTAGCCAACTTCCTTCTCTCGATCTCCACGTCCCCGATATGCTACCTGCAAACATACGAAAAATGAAAACTTAAATAACCATATACCAATATAATACATACAAAACACATGGGATAGTTTAATAGTAAAACATAAGTATGTTAAAAATGGGTCATTGGTAGAAAATCACTTAAGGTATCCGACTACATTCGGAACCGTGATTTAAAAAAAAAACGCATAAATGGACAATTTTCATAATATTTAGTGTCACTTAAATTAGATTACATGTATAAAATTGTTTTAAGGACATTTTGACAAAAAAGATTATTTAAATACAATATTTCGGCAAAAAATTAACTTAGAATAACTTTTTTTTTCAAAATGTTCTCCTTTTATAAAAAAAATGCTTCGAAAATAATAATATTTTGCTTATATAAAGTAAAGACTTCTCTCCATAGAGTCTGAACTATGATTTTTGAAAAATTCACATTATTTTCAGAGTTACAAACAATTGAAATAATTATCGGCGTTTTTTTTTCTTAAAATTGCTCCCTTCTGTTGTCGTTAAACATGGATAAACCCACTTCTAAGTTATATATTTCATAAATTCTAGTTGAGCCTCTGTACAGAGGTCTGAGCTGTATACTGGGCCGCGGTAGCTGAGTGGTATAGGTATCGGATCGTGGCTTGCCTTATCACGAGTTCGAGCACACTACTACTAAAGATCCGCCGTGTAGGGCAGCGAAGATGCACGTTAAATCTGTCGAGAGCTGAAACATCCTCCCGTTAGTGTGGTGTGGTAGTTAGAGGAGGGGGCCACCAGCTCAGGTGTCATCCACGTCACTTGACCATGGATCAAAATTACGTGGTCCGTCGCCAAAAAGCCCTCGCGTAGCTGAACAGTGTGACGTTAATATTCAATCAATTAATCTGAGCTGTATACAGGCAAAATATTATTATAATAGAAGAATTTTTCACAAAAGAAGAATATTTTGAAAATGGGTCATTCTATGCTCATTTTTTTTTTCAAAATTTTGTACTTAAATAATTTTTAATTGTAATACTATTCTTAAAACAATTTTATATGTATTTTCTAATCTATAAGTGACGCTAAATATCATAAATATTAACCATTTATACGCTTTTGCAAAATCACGGTTCCGAACGCGCGTAGTCGGATACCTTAAGAAATAAGTCACATATTGAAATTTTAGGAATTATTAAGAGTCCCAATTTTCTGAAATATTTCTTTCAAAAAATATTAATTAAATTTATTTTAATTATTTTTATCAAAAGTAGAAAACAAATGCAAGTAAGTAAAAGTGGGTTTATTACATACAATTAAAAATTGTGTCGAAATTCTTAATAATGGGCAAATGTTTTACGAATAAATCTTTGTAGGAGTATGTGATTCAAAGAACTATTTGTATATCTGGAAGAATTTATTTGATTAATTATATACTCGATATTCGCTTTTTTGATTAAGATTAGGTGTATTAAACACTTTTACGTTCTTTTGCCGTCTATTTTAAATATATATAGTATAATATCTGTCTATTTTTATTTATTCCTGGTCCAAAAATATGTTTTTATGTAGTCATTTAGGGTATTTTATTTTGTTCTATAGACTATTTCTTTTAATGCTTTTCCTTTTCTTTTGCCTACACTCCCTTTATGCTAACAGATAGATAAACAAAACGACTTTCTCTTTCTCATCAGATACACTTCGAGTGGATCCCGTCCTATGTCAACATTGCTGGGAACGAAATTGCGGACTGCTTAGCCAGGGCTGGTGCTGGCGACACTACAACACCTGCCGCTCCTCTTACTTATTTGGAACTTTTTTCAAGGTATAAAGCAAATAATAAGGTCATTTGGATTATTCCACCGGTGCACCTATGGTATCAGAGCAAATGCCCTGGCGGCTCCTTGGTTCGGAGCAGCAGTAGACGAAATCAAAATGCGCTAACTCGCTTCCTTAGTGGTCATCTGATGTCATTGACCTTTATCGATGGCATTAAACACTTCGAAATTTGCACTAAGTTTTCTTCTACTCAGGCATCCCCTGGCCACATTTTATCATGTTTGAGGCTTACAAGGCAGGACTTGGTTCAAGATCCCCTATTGGTTTTGGACTTCTCCAGGGTGAATGGACTCATGGACCTGATCTAGCTCTGATGGTCTCGGAGATGAGAAACAACAACAACACAAAGTGAAATTTATCTCTCAGTTTCATATTAAGTGCTGTTCTGAATTTTATAGGCGAATATGGGAAGAGTTGTACTATGTCTGGGCTTAGATAGCAACTCTTGAGTCTAATTTTTCTCACATATTTATCAGTCTTATTACTCCTATGTTTATTGTTTCCTTCCCTTCAGCAAGAAAAGAATTATTACTCTATTTCTCAAAAGCTGAATAATATCAGGGCCAGCTCTACCAGTTTTGCCAACTCGGACAAAAATGGAAAATTCCGCCCCTTTCTCCAAAGAAAAAAAGGATAATTAAAAAATAAAAATTATTTGCATATATACGCACCTATAAAATTTGAATATTTTCTGCGAACAAAAAGGCAGCATAACAATATATATATTAATGTGACTATTTTTTACAATGAAAAGGAGGACGAAAAATTTAAGAAAAAATTACGACCTAAATATATGTGTGAAAAGTTTTATTAATTGAAACAAAAATACGCTAATAATGCTTACCTACTTTTTACTTATTACCTTAAACGAGTATTTTTCCATGGAATGATTTTTTTGTCAACGTATCATTTTCTAATAAAGGGCGTTTTTTTAGAGGTATAGAACTTTAAATTGCAATAAAACAACGACGTATTATTCGATTGACATGAATTTTCTTTTATTCGAAAGATACTCTTGTGGCATTACATTTTAAATATGATTTCTGGCATATGAGTGCCACGGCTGGCTCAGATGTAGTCCAATCTGGACGTCCAATTTTCGATGACTTTTTCCACCATTTGTGGCCGTACATCGGCAATAACACGGCGAATGTTCTCTTCCAAATGGTCAAGCGTTTGTGGCTTATCCGCATAGACCAATGACTTTAAATAGCCCCACAGAAAATAGTCTAGCGGTGTTAAATCACAAGATCTTGGAGGCCAATTCACAGGTCCAAAACGTGAAATTAGGCGGTCACCAAACGTGTCTTTCAATAAATCGATTGTGGCACGAGCTGTGTGACATGTTGCGCCGTCTTGTTGGAACCACAGCTCCTGGACATCATGATTGTTCAATTCAGGAATGAAAAAGTTACTAATAATGGCTCTATACTGATCACCATTGACTGTAACGTTGTGGCCTTCATTGTTTTTGAAGAAATACGGACCAATGATTCCACCAGCCCATAAAGCGCACCAAACAGTCAGTTTTTCTGGATGTAACGGTGTTTCGACATACACTTGTGGATTAGCTTCACTCCAAATGCGGCAGTTTTGTTTGTTGACGTAGCCATTCAACCAGAAGTGCGCTTCATCGCTAAACAAAATTCGCTTATGAAAATCGGGGACCACGGCAATCTCGTTTTGGGCCCATTCGACGAATCTACACCTTGCTTGATGATCGTTTTGGATGAATTGCCAAACCAAACTGAGAATAAATCACTTGACAGCTGTTAAATCGGTCGCCATCTTGGAAAGTAATGCAAACTTAAACTTCTATACCTGGAAAAAAAACACTCTTTATATATGAAAGTTCTGGCAAAAAATATCTTTAATACTGAATTTTACGCGGTAAGCACTGTAGCTAAAATATATTAACATTCAATTTTAATTTCTCACAAGTAAATATAACTTCATAAAAATCATTACCAACTAAAAAAAAAACTCTTTCAACTGCTGCTGTAGTTCCAGGGCAGCACAGAGTAAATTCAACAAGAATAATTAAATTTTCATATGGAATGTGTTCATTTTTGAAATGGTTAAAGTCATTTCACTCAAATTTTACCAATTTCTCAGCATGTTCATTTTCCAATTGTTGTAATTTATTAGAATTTAAATGTACATTCAGTTTTCTTTCTACTTCAAACAGATAACTGCCATTGTTTTTTAACATCAGGCATTTCTTTCGTTAAAAACTGAACGTAATTTTCTATATTTGCCCAATTTACTTGCGATGAATCTAAAAAATACCCTTAAGAACTATTATTTCCTGTGTTATTTGTTTTAGACCATTCTATACACACTGGTGTGCAAAAATTAAGGACGAAGTCGAAAAATTAGCATATCAGCTGAACGAAGAGGCAGAGCGGACAGAAAGACCAATCAGGAGATTAGGTAAGGTGATGTACGGTAGCACATGCGCAGATATGCAGGTAGACGTAATGGGGGAGTGTCTGAGTAGTATAAAGCATGTTGTCGGTGTAAGATCAGTATTTCTGGCAAAGAGATTGCACGCCGCATAGCAGTTAAAATCACACCGAGTTGCTGCCTCAGCGAGAAATGGCGAATAATCAATCTGTTAGACGACATCTCGATGCTTTTACCCGAGGTCGAATCATTGAGAAGTTGGAGGAAGGCCGCAGTGTGACAAGTGTGGCTGCAGAGTTCGGAATTGCTCACAGCATCGTTTCACGACTTTGGAGACCATTTCAAACTACAGGAACAGCTATCCGGGGGTTCAGTAGTGGTCATCCACGAGGAACCACACCCGCAGATGACCGGTACATTGTCTTACAGGCCAGAAGAAACAGGCGGCAGACAGCGAAAGAAATCGCTAGACACACGACACAGGCGACTGGACGACCGATATCGCGTTTTACCGTGGCCAGAAGACTGCACGGTGGTGGTCTGTTTGCACGACGCCCTGTACGGTGTGTACCTTTAACGCCTGCCCATCGGAGAAGGCGTTCTCCGTGGTGCCGGGAACACCGGAATTGGAGAGACAATGAATGGGGACGAGTACTCTTTACAGATGAGAGCAGATTCAGTTTGAGTAGCGATTCTCATCGCATACTCATCTGGAGAGAGCGTGGAAGCCGCAATCATCCCTCGAACATCATTGAAAGGCACAGGTATGGAGGTCGTGGTGTTCTCGTTTGGGGAGGCATCATGCTTGGTAGTCGTACAGACCTTCACATCTTCGACGCAGGTTCAGTCAACGGGACCCGTTATTGTAACGAGATTCTTCTTCCATATGTGCGTCTTTTTAGAGGCGCTATGGGTGTGCAGTTCTTTTTCATGGACGACAATGCACCATGTCATCGCACAGTAGCTGCCGAACAGCTCTTAGAGAGCGAGGATATTGAACATATGGATTGGCCGGCACGATCTCCAGATATCAGTACCATCGAGCATGTATGAGATTTTCTAGGCAGGCGCTAGGCAGCTCGTACTTTACCACCAGTAACGATTCGGGAGATTCGATTGGCGCTGCAAGACGAATTGGCAGCAATGCCTCAACAACTCGTTGACACCCTC
The DNA here is from genome assembly GCA_019973935.1 of Trichonephila clavipes. Classification (NCBI taxonomy): domain Eukaryota; kingdom Metazoa; phylum Arthropoda; class Arachnida; order Araneae; family Nephilidae; genus Trichonephila; species Trichonephila clavipes. The sequence goes on from BMAU01018270.1 coordinate 629,972, forward strand.
ATTCTCAGCATGGGCAGACGCTGTGAAACCTGCCTAGCAGTCAGGGGAGATCATATCACCTACTAAAGACCGGATGTTTCTTGCTGGACACCCATCACAGGGATGTTTCGGCCTTCAGTCGCATTGCGCTCCATGCTACTTTTTCAATCAAGCTTCTTTTTATCCCTCTGATTTCTCTTTTAGTAAGTGTTGCTTACATTACACATGTCCTTACGTATTGGGGATCTTACGGTATTAAATGTGTTGATTTGGAAAGCTTTTGTACAAAGTTATATTGAAAAAACCGTCTCGTCCTTAATTTTTGCACACCAGTGTATATATATATATATTATGTGAGTGCGTGTGTTTTCAAAAATACAAAATAATTCTAAACTAAAGACATAATTACTTGGTATTATTTGAAAAGAGTAAAAAATGTTAGAGAAGAATTCGCCCTTTTCAACAGGCCAACTTCGAAAAAGAGTCTACTAATGGTATGGGTCACAAGCGTTTATTTTAACTAATTGTGACTACACTCAAGACTAAAATAAAATCACTTCTGTGTAGCTCTCGATCTACCAAAAACTCTAATTACCCCTGCCCACTTTTGGATAGCTGACACCGTACATCGTACGGATGAAAAATATTTCCATTGTGACCCCACTCCAGGATGGGAAATATGTGTAAAAATATCAAATTTCATGATTTGAGATATACTCCGGCCTCGAACCATTCTTGTTTCAACGTAAAAAAACTGACATTTAACATACAAAGTACAAATTAAGAAAATAAGATATGTTAAATAAAATACCAATTTTTTTCATACCCAATAATATTTAAAAAAATATAAATTTTTTCTATAACAAAAAAAAAATATTTTTCAAATTCGATCCAAATGCCGCCCCAGGCAAGGGTCCGCTTTATTCGGCTCTAGTGCCACCTCTGGTAATATAATCGATGCGAATGATTAGTTGGTTGGCTAGTTTGATATTTAGCTTTAAATCTCCACTGGACGTATTACGCCAAGCATACCGTTAAAAAGTCTTTCAATCAATAAATTAAACAGAACAAAATCTAATTTTGTAAAAATCATGAAAATGTATTTCACTTAAAATTAAATGCATGGGAGAAAAATAATGGCCTGCAAGAAATTAAAAATTTGTGGTTTGAGGATTTACCCAACCAAATCATAAAATTTTAAAATGTAGAATTTTAAATATTTGAAGTGAATAAAATTAAATGCATAAAATTTATATATATATTCAAAATGTTTTGCACATTTTGAATTGAAAGTAATATTTCTATCTTAGAGTCCGCTTATTTAATCCTTAGATTCTTTCTGTGAGTTCTGGAAGAAACTTCTCCAGATTCCATATGCTTAATTTAATTACTTATATTTGCGAGATGTAATTGGTGTCTATCGTATTGCTTTTAGTTTCAAATACAATATTTAATCAAATTCAGATGTTTCATTTCTTAAATATAGTTTTAAACTATAATATTCATCATCCCTGAAGAAATATGTCGGCAGTTATATTTCAAACATCCTCTTAAAAGTTATTTTTTCCAGGTTGTAAGAAAAAAAAACGTTTTTTTTTAGATTTTAAGGCAGTCGTCTACTCGTCTAAGTTTACATTTAATCTACTTGGAGAAATTATTTTTTTTTTTATAAATACGAATACGTTCTTAAAATTCTCGTGTTTTCTTTTAGCAACAAGAAGAAATTATTTTCAGAAGAGGAGAGGAGGAAATATTTTGCAACAACGCGATTTAATATTATTTAAGAACTTACATAATTTCTACTTTATTCACATTTCAAAATGATATATATATATATTATAAATGTGTAGCTCAATTACGTCAATAAAATAGAGATAAGCTACGGAACACATAGTATAAAGAGCAAGCGTGGGTCGTCTTTTTCTGAAACATCAATATTTTAAGTCAAAGGAAAACTTAAAAAAATTTTCAAGAAAAATGTAGTATCAAATCGTTTTATATTTGATTTAGAATTAATTACTTAACAGTTTCATTTATTTGAAGAAATATTTTTAAACTCATAGAATGATAAAATAATTGCACTTTTCTTAAATAAGAATTTGTTAATAAAAACGTAATCCGAAACACACAGTTAGATAATCCAAAACAATTTTCACAAGAAGGAATAAGTTATAACATTTAAGAAACAGCATATCTTAGCATCTGCTATTAATGAATTTCAGACTTCGACACAATAATGCTATCATAATTGAAAGATGATATTAAATCTTAAGAAGTAACAGCATAAAAATCTAGCTCAAACTTAATCATAAGATAGCACAAAAGATTGCTTTTCATTATACCCTAAATAATTCGTTTAAACTGGCAAGCTAATACATCAGATGTTACTGCAGTGACAATTGAATTAAATTATGTGGTTTCCCGGTTCATTAGAATACCGTATTTACAAAAATGCAGAAACCACAAAAAAGCCAGAAAAAAAAGTTCAAGAATTTTGTTTGACTATTAATATCTGAATGAATTCCCCCTCAACAAGTTCTTTTCAGCATCAAAATTTAGACATCAGGAGACGCAGAAGTACGTGTGGAATTCCAAAACTCCAACCGGCCACGTAAAACACGGAAAGAAACGAAGAAAAACGTTCGAAATCTCCGTTAGGGAGGAAAAGAAGTACAAGGAATCCCACCGTGGAATGTTTTGAATTTTTATGGCACTGAATTATTCCCGTGCGTAACAATAGATGGCGCTTGTAATATATTTTTTTCTCTTCATTTCCTCTGCTCAGATCGGCCATCTTGTTCCGCTCGCAGAGGATCCTGGGAATATTGTTTTGTTTCGGACAAAGCGCGGGGAAATGATGAATTCTTTGACGACGAAAGCAATTTTTTTTATCTGCTGCTGACCCTTCCCCCTGAATGCTACGAAAGGCCAAACTAATAACTAGAACTAGGGTTCTCAGAGAAAAAGGAAATATTGCCTACACGAAATTGCATTGGATAAGAAAATTAGTGTGCTATTTATCATTACTTTCTAAAGAATGCACAAAAGAAAAATGGTATATATATTTTTTACGTAAACAAAACAAAATTTTAAAGAAAAAGTCATCTGAGCTCGAAAAAAAATCATGCTTTTTATGAAAATGATGCATATTAATCGTTAAAAAAGAGATTTAATATATCTTTCATGATTAAAATAGGAAATAAATGTTGTACGTATGTATGAGCGCAGTTTTTTCTGGGTCATGTGTTCGGATTAGATAAGGTAAACAATAAAATGAGCCAAGGTAAATTATACATTCTGCATAATGCAAGGAACATTTTTACGCAATACAAAAAAATAAATAATTCTATAATAAACAATTAAAAACATGCATTACTTTCATGATATGTATTAGATCGAAAAAATCCTAACTTAGTTATTTATTTGATTCATTGATTATTAATTTTTTTAAAGGCTATCGTTCAAACCACGTTCTTCTCAACTGCATAGTTAGATTAATAAGGATTATTTTTTTAAAAACTTACACTAAGGTATATGAAATGTGATTTAATTCCATATAAAAGCATTATAAAGAATGTTTTTTTTTAAATTTTTAGCCACGAATAAGATACAAAATTGTGAAAGTTTGTTTTTTTAAAAAAGGGACAAATATTTCCATTAGTAGTTGGGCGCGCATTTATGATCAATAAATTTGCTTGGAAAAATAATTCTGGACACTACTGACATACATTAGCTTTTTAAAAATTCTGTGAATAAATTTGAATTATTTTGAAGGTGGAAATGTACTTATATATATTTTATTTCAAAAATATGTACTACGTCTCGATTTTCTTTCAATACTGTAACATGAATATTTAAAAAGAGAAACTCTAATTAAAAGATTCAATTTTTGATGAATTCAAAGTCAAGATATCTAAATGTATCTAATGATAGAGCAGTATTACTAAAACAACAGTATTTTGTGCTGTTATATGCAACAGAAAGTTTTTTTTTTAAAAAATCTAACAGAATTAACGAATTTCTTATAACCTTGTAACAGAACACTGTTCTCTCTCTTTCTGTGTGGCGATATGTTGATAATTAATAACATCATAATTATGAGTAATTTATTTCTATAAAATATGTAATATATTAATGCAGACGTAAATAAGTGCTTGTAGTATAGATACTAATTGTACATGGCAAAAATTTCAAATTGAACAGAATACATTCCTTACATGTATGATATTCTAACATTTAAATATAAAAAGACTTAGCGCGAGGCATATTTGGACTATTAAAATTAAGTCTCTGTATATTTAAGATGCAACAGTATACATTCCTTGCCTAAAGGCCTATTCTTACAGTCTACAGTGAGCGTTTGCTGGGAGAGAGATGAATGGAGCAGTCGGACGCAGCTGCTGCGCCCTTTGGAGAACCCTTTAGACACGCAATTAACTCACCACCGCGCCCTCTCGAAGCAGGGGCATACAAAAAGGTCGCCCCGACTCCGTGCGTGCCAGGGCATATATCTCCTCTAATTTAGAAGTCGTCTGCTCCTTTTCGTTGGGGGAAGAAGAGGGGGAAAATTCACACGGAATCGTTTGCAGATGTGTAGCGCACCCGCTTTGTAGTGATTCGTATCAGAAAGGCATCAAAGGGGCTTTTTTTCAATCCCCGATTATTGTAAAGCATGGAAAGATCAAAATGCTTTTACTCGATAGAGAGTAAAAGAATGAGAGTGTACAGAACTGTTCTTTTAGGGTACTTCGAATTCTTAAGAAATCATTACATTTGGGAATTATTCTGTCAATTAATCAAATAATGATAATCGTCTATAACAGAGGTCGGCAACCTATGGCATGCGTGTAACATATGGCACGAAGAGCAATTCTCAGAGGCACTTTATAAAGTTATGGATCAAGTTAAATCTGTCTATTCTCTCTCAATGCCTCAAGCACATAACGACTATATTTCTTACTTTCAATTCTTTAACTTAGAATGTTTCTGCTGAATCTGCTTCGATGTAGTTTGTGTAATTTACGTAAAAGAAGCCTCCTCTTTTCAAATGGAATTCATTTTTAGCATTAAACATTCAATTCAAATAAATACGATTGTATAATACTTGTAAAACGAAGCAAAACTCATTGCTGCGTCTTGAAAAAAAAATCTTCAGTCTTATTGAAAGCAAAATTTACGGAATTATGAAAAGATCTGGAAGGCAATTAATTAGATTGATAAATCAACAGATATTTTAAATTGCTGTATGTCATTGCGGAGCGAATTTGATTGTTTGACGAAAATTACATGTGTACCATGCTTTCCGCTTTTGGTTCTACATATGAACGTGAACAAATCTTTTGCTCAGATGATATATATTTTGAGTCCATAAAATTGTTTAGCAACTGAGCATTCAGAATGATGAGTCAAATGGAAAGTCACACGTTATACCCTTGATATTGCGATATTAAGTAGAGCTTTGCAGGGAAAAAGCTCGCCTTAAAATTTTGATTTTTTTTTATTTCACTCTTTTGCAGAAATATTTATACTTTAGGTTTATTCCTTACTTTAAGAAACATTCTTAAAGTATACATAAGATATGTGCAATTTTAAATTTTATTTATGTTGAAGGAATAGTTATTTTTTTATGTTGATTATTTTTATGTTAAAAAATATCTTGAAATGATGCATAATTAAAACTTAATAAAACTTTAAATCTTTGCTTTTGATTATTCACTAACTTTGGTTGCATTGCCGGGGAAATCGAATAGTTTCAAAACTTTCCTACTGTGTGGAACGCTAAATCTTATTGGTATATTAGTTTGACACACCTCAGCTATAAGGTTGCCGACTCCTGGTCTATAATATTCGGTTTAATTAATAGCTGAATGAGAAAGAATGTGGATAAATATAAATTAGTGTTTAATGCAGAATCAGAAAAAGGTTATTTTTTCCTTTGAAATGGAGCTGCGGATTGGACCTCATTGCAGACCAGTACATTCCTCGGGAGCTGGCATCGCTTTTTAGTGTGGTACCATACAAGTGGATACAAATTGCGACAATGTAATTGTGATGTCCAGTTTCCTCCCCAGGGGAAAACACCTGAGCTCTGATGATGCTAAATTTTATCAGAATAAGGTACTACTCAGAGAAAGGAATTTTTCGAAGAATTTTCGACATATTTGCCTTTTGTTTTGTTCAAAGTAATTTCTTATATGTCCTTATAACCCCTGTTTCGTAAATTCAATTTTTAATCTGAATGACAAATTCGTCATTCAGATTAGATAGTGTCTTATCATTCTCGGAATCTAAAGAATAACAAGAAAACAATAAGATTGTTTGAATGCTTTAAATTAGCAATTGTATCTACAGTTGTACGAAGTCTATTAACAACGAACCTCTTAATTTAGAACCTTAATAAGAAGATGAAAAAAGTCTATAGTTAATCTTAGTAAATTTTTACACTACACCAAGTTCTAGAATTAGATAGACCTACATTCAAAGCAATGAATGAACTCGTATATCATAAAGAAGAGTGAGACTCATTTATATTGAAACGTTGGATTATGTTATAAGCTAAATGTCTCTGAATATAACATGGGACATTGTATTGAAAACGAGATGCCAAATTGTGCATCTGTGTGTCTCACTGAATCATTATTCAGGACTTTTTGTCCAACTGCTTTCCCGTACAAGACTAGATTTAGAACAAGATTTTCTAGACTATAAGTAATGCATTTAAAGTCAACCAATCAAAGTGGTTTTTTTTCTTTTTATACTAATTTAATAAAATTGAACTTACAGATGATATTTGTAGTATCATTAAATTTTTATTGTTAGCAATAGAATACTCTAAAAGTCAACTCATGATCGGAGTTTTGTTCCTATGTACATAACACTAAAGGCTGTATAATTAATATCGCAATTTTTAATAAGGACTATTCCGGAGCACTTATTTAACTCTTTTTACTTCAGACAAAAACATTTCAAGCACAATTATATTTACCTTTCAGTAACTCTGATAATACTTCATGATGATTATTTCATAATTAATTTCTGAATCTACGATATGTTTTAAATTTCAATACGTCTATGAATCTCAGATCCTTAACTCTGAATGAGATGAAATATGGACTTAAATAGATTTAGTTTATACTACTATTTGAAATATAATTCTAAATCATAGTAAACAAAGAAGAAACACTGAAATTGTGTGAAGCTAAATAGAACTAAATAAAACGATTAAATTAAATTTTTAAATCTGTTATTTAATTATGTGACAATGAAAATGCAACACCAAGAAGAATTTCGTAAAAGAATTATACAAATATCACAAATACGTGCATTACACTGAACAATACAAATAAAAAAATATTTCAGCTCTCCGGAACAGTTAAATTGGAAGGAGAAGCATGCAAAAGAAGCACTCACTAGCCATGTCGTAATTTCTGCCAAGTAAACAATTGTAGAATTTATTTTCGTGTCTCAAGAATATTATAACAGCAAAGAATGACAGGCTTCCGACAATGGAGACAATTGCAGCAGAAACACAAGAGCATGGTGTTAAGACTTAGAAAGTTATATGCTTATCCGCATATCAAAATCTCAACTGCCAACCACTTAGACAATTCCACGGTGAACTTGCTGCGGCAAAAATAGTTGGAACTACAAAACATAGCAAGTTTCAGGGTGTAGATGTAGCCGGAGCTATGTAAATCGATGCATCCTCAGACAAATAGTCGACCCTCCAAGTTACATCTTCAGCTATTTTGCAGTATGGGCATGACTCCTTGGTTGATAACCTACCAACCAGAACTGCTACCGATCGACTAGTTCCTAGTGGCCTGAATTCATGGTGCCCATTAAGAAGTCTGCCATTGACCCAAAACACTGACAGTTTCGTTCCAATGTTGCTGGGCTAGAGCAATGTGGGCGATGAAATGACACACAGAGGGTTGGGATCTGAAAAGAAACCCACTACTGTTTGGCCAACGATAACAGTTGTGAATGAGTAATGAGTCGACGTCGTGATACGTCGAATCCGGCCATATCTATGGAACGTCAAATCTACGTGACAACCCACCATCATGGTTCGGAGCACCATTTTATGCTATAGAAAATCATATTTTGTTCATATTCATGGTTCTTTGATGACCCAGTGATATGTGAATGATGTTCTGCGGCCGTTGACACTCAACCTTCTTAAAGGGTGCTCAAAACTATTTACTAACAAGGTAAAGTTTGACCACACATAAGCCAAGATGATTTAAAAGATGTATAGATGGTTCCCTGTTCATCATTCTTGTCTAATCTCCCACCAATAGAACACGTTTAGGACACCATTGTAGACCGTTTGCAAACTTTCTTCCTCACTTTCAGAACACGAATTGTAGCAAATGTCAGGACAAGGAATAAAAAGACAATTTTCAGAGCATCATCCGTACTTTCCCTGTCTCTGAACCTAGTTGCATTCCATCATCTATCATAGTCCATGACGGTAATACAACTTACACAGTTTACCATATCTTCCCCCTGTATTGCAAGCATTATTTTTTTTAAAAAAAACCTTAGGATTTGTTACACTATTTTTTCTCTATCTGTAGAGTTCTTCACTGTCCAGTGAAGTTGATGCTTTATTTTCAATGTACTGTTAGAGTTTCAAGATAGAAAATGTAACAGAGACTGGTATTTTGTATATTTTTTCATATAATTTAGACTTGTTATTAACTGCGATGGTATTTGATTTTGATTTAATTCTAACTTTAAATTTTATTTATAATTATAACTTTAAGTTAACCTATCGTTCATTAAAATATTAAACAAATCTATACAACTTCTCAGATTGCGATATCAGCTCGTCTAGACATTATATAGAAAACAAATAATTAGCAATGCTATTCAAAAAGATAAACCAGACATTTTTTTTCTTAAGCATACACTGCATGAAGATTATTATAGTTCAAAAGAGACTAAAAATTTCGAAATTCCATGTGAGAATCAACTTTTTAAAAGGAAAAAATGAGTTATTACAACTTAATTCTCTTATTCTAAAGTAGTTCATATAAATATTGAAATACTACGTAGGCGCATAAATACAAAAAAAATTCATGGAAAAGAATATATCAGAATTAATTTATAATGCATATTATTCTGTCTAGATAGTGATGAAAAAAAATTTGAAATTAACTTCTAAATATTTTATCATTAATGTTGTATTTTCGTGAGCCTCAGCTCTCAATAAATTATTTTAATATTATACCGTTTTTTATTTTCATCGTTGCAACAGAAGCACTTTTTAACATATTTAACTAAGGCAATCTTATGGTAAGGTTTATCAAAGATATGTTTGTTCATAATTAATATTTGCATTATTTTATAAAATTTTATATACACATATATCCAAATTACTAGAAATAAAGAATGAGAAATATAGCTGCAATATTAAAATTTATCGATTAAAAGATGCACAAAAAGATGTTTTCTATTATAAAAAATGTATGCATTTAGATTATTTTATTATATGTATATATATATTCCCCCTCAAGTCCTGCAGGCCGCCTCAAAGTGGCGAGGGGGTGTACCTGGGCGGAGTGGGCGATGTACGTCGGGAGTATCTACTCCTGGTAGGGCCACCCAAGGCGTGAAGGCCACTCCATTTTGCTCAGCTAAGGCCTGTAGGTGAAGGAGCCAAATCAGTCCCCTACCTTCGGGTGCTCCAGGTCTTCGTACTTCAGGGGCTGTACCACATTTCCTTTTTTTTCATGAGCTTCTCGTCTTCTTTGGAACATGCTGCATCACTCGTCACGCAGAATAATCAGGAGTGCGCTGAGGGTTTAGGCAGAGGGCCCTCTTCGAAAAATTTGCAACGGTCTCCAGCTAAATATCGGTCTCTTAAAATCATACACTGCAATATAAATGGAATATCAACTTATGCTTCAAGGATTAAACTTGACGCTATCTTGGACATCGCTGAATCTCTGGAGGTTCAAATTATTGCTCTTCAGGAGACTAAATTGAAAGAACATGCTAAGCTTAAAATTAAGGGCTACAGCATAATTCGTTCTGATAGACAAGAAGGCGGAGGCGGTGGCCTGGCTTTTCTTGTAAGGGATATCAACTATCGTACTATTGATAATCCACAATTTACTGATTCGAAATTGGAAATCCAACGCTTAAATGTCATTTGGAAGGGGAAAAATCTTAACATCTCTAACATGTATCATCCTCCCAATCAAAAAGTCTGCCTGATAATCTGCTTGACATATCTGAATCAAATCTACTTGTTGGTGACCTGAACGCTAAACATAGTTCATGGGGCAGCGTAATTAATAATAAGAGAGGTGTAGAACTGCATAACCTTATGGATGACAGTGCTCATCTTGCTCTAAACGACGGCTCCCCTACTTACTCCTCTCACAGCTATCATACCGAGGAAGCCTTAGATGTGTCAATTGTCAGCTCAGACATCTTCCCTTTCTGCAAGTGGACAGTTTTACAGGACATTGGAAGTGACCATCTACCCATATTAGTAGAATTAAAAGTGGAAACAATTGACTCAGTTGGTTAAGGTAACAGAACACCTTCGAAGAAAATTTTTGAATTAACCTGAATTTTGCCTGTAAATGCATATTTTATGACCTTATGGGTCTCTAAAATTAGAAAAACACCCAAGAAATTTTTTGTTAGTATACAATTTTAGTGTCAAAGGGGTATTTTATAAAAAAAAAAAATAGCAAAAATAAGACTTTACGCAAAACATGATAACTGAAAATAAAATAAATATATTGACATTTTGTAAATTGAATAATATAGCATACAACCTTATCTAGGGAATAGACTCTTATTTTGGTAATATAACTATTATGTGGGAAGTAATTGTGTTTCGAGCTTCTATACGTTGACATTTTCTTTAAAAGCTATTGTAATTTTCATTTTATTGCTATATAAAAAAAATTCTACTCAACACAAACTCTTAAGAAAGGTCTATTCCCTGTATAAGTATTAAAAAACTTACATATAAAATTTTTATTTCATTCAAGCATAATTTTTTGAGATATTGTGTTTTGCGGTGAGAAAAATGTGAAAAACTCATTTTGAGAAAACGACAAAAATAACATTAAACTCATCTGATTACAAGAAAAACACTTACTTTATCAATAAAATACACCAGATTTATAATCCTTTCCCTCTCTAATTTCTAAAACACTATTTTTTTTCTTTTAATGTGCTCTTAAAAATTTTCTGTGTTTCTTTGTTTTGGGGTCTGCGTTATGAATCGATTCACAGATTCTGCATCTATCTAAATGTTTATACACTTTTGAAGAAATTTTTTGAATTAACCTGAATTTTGCCAGTAAATGCATATTTTATGACCTTATGGGTCTCTAAAATTAGAAAAACACCCAAGAAAAGTTTTATTAGTGCACATTTTTACTGTCAAATGGGTATTTTATAAAAAATAAGCAAAAATAATATTTTACGCAAAACATGATAATTGAAAATAAAATAAATATATTGACATTTTGTAAATTGAATAATATAACATACAACCTTATCTAGAGAATAGACCCTTATTTTTGTAATATGACCATTACGTGGGAACTTATTGTGTTTCGAACTTCTATACGTTGAAATTTTCTTAAAAGCTATTGTAATTTTTACTTTATTGCTATATAAAAACTTTCTACTCAACACAAAATCTTATGAATGGTCTATTCCTGTATAAGTATTTAAAAAACATACATATAAAAATTTTTATATCATTCAAGCATAACTTTTTGAGATATTGTGTTTTGCGGTAAGAAAAATGTAAAAAAATTCATTTTGAGAAAACGACAAAAATAACATTAAACTATTCTGATTACAAGATAAACACTTACTTTTTATTAAAATGCACCAGATTTATAATTCTCCCCATCTTTGACTTCTAAAACACTAATTTTTTTCTTTTTAAGTGCTCTTAATATTTTCCTGTTTTTCTTTGTTTTGGGGTCTGCATTATGAATTGATTCACGGACTCTGCATTTATCTAAATGTTTATATCCCCGTAAGGTAAACACCCCAGGATTTTCAATATTCATTTTATTAAAAACTTTTAGACACCCATTTAATCCTTCATTGAAGTGTATAATAGCATCATACGACCCAAATTTAATTGTTTTGAGCGAAACAAATACTTCCTTCGGTACTTTTTGCCAAACTATTCCATTAAAACACTCGTTGGCATTTTGTGTGCGTCCATGAAAGCACTTACTTAATATTTGTTTGTCGCATAGTTCTAAATATACTGGTTTAATTTTATTTAAAACATCATTTGATAAACCAGCATATTTTGTGAAACATTTTGTTCCATTTGCCACCCCCCGCTGAAAATAACACCAGCTTTCTTTCCCTATTGGGCATTGACCATGCATCGGTTTCTTATCACTTGATGCACAGTGATATAACGCAGCAATTACATTTTGCTGCATGGCAGATAAGTTACCGACATTGCTGCGAACAGCAATTCCGTAATAGTTTTGAAGTCGGTCAATAAAATTATCAGTTAATTTGCCTTTACCAGACAGTCCTTTAGTTTTAGTTTTCAGTTTTCTCAGACGCGAACCCACTCTCTTTTGTACATGGCCAATGCACTCAAACTTGGTCACACTGTTTAATCCGTAAGTGTCTTTCACACTCATGAAAGCTTTTGAGTCGCCATCCCCATAATATTGAGTGTATTGCAGTCTGCGGTTTTTTTCAGATCGAAGAAATATTCGGGAAGCCCCCACAATTTCCATTTTTGATGAAGAGCCTGTGAAATTACACTGACATATGTGGTCGGCTTTTGACGACTCATATTCAAAGTTTCTTGGCATAGTCTGAAGTCTCTTACATGTTGGACAGTAGGACGACATAACTTCTATGTCTAACACCTTACCAGTATCAACTGATATTGCAGCAACACAGCCATTCATAGATGTATAGCCTCTTCGTTGCCATGTGCCATCCACCGATATGCCACATTTTACAATATCGGATGAGAGATTTTGTTGTTTCTCCACAATTTCAGTAGCAGCTTTTATCATGGATTCCTCAGCTACTTCCTGAACCACTTTTAAAAGCTTTGCTTCCTGATTTTTGTAAGCAGTTTTGGTTAGTCGAGGCAAATTTAATGTTGAGCATAATTTAAATGCCCCAGCAAAACCTTTGCCTATCTGCCTCATACCATATACTAGCCTGGTATTTATGACAGGTGCATTTACAACTTTTTTTTGATGAAGCAAATGCAAAAAAAAAGTCACAACACTTACATTTTAGTGTAAAATGGGAGCACAATCCATATCTGGAATCCTCGAATAGTTCTACTTTTTCAGCAAAACATTTTGGGCAGCAAAGTTGAGAAAAAGCTTCCACAATAAGTTCAAGGTCAACTATTCTGTTACCAAACACAGGACCAGGCATTTCTTCTGCAGTTGAGAAACTCTCTTTTCCCAACTTAGAACAGCTGGCAGTACATTCAGGAACTGCTGAAGTGCTATTTTTTCGAAGTGTTTGTGAATTTATTACCATAAAATTGCCGCTTGCGCTTTCTAGCAATACTTTTAACCATTTTTAAGTTAAAATAAAGCAGAATAAAACAATCAAATAAACTTTTTTACGCTGTCAATTCTTTCAGCATGAAAATAAAACGCATATGTAAACAAAGTCAAAACAACAAACTTGCTGCCAGGTTTACACATAAAAAAGGAAAACTGTATTTCCAAATACATTTATATTTATTCTTAAATGTTCTATTTTAATTTCTGACTAAATATTTGTATATTAATTATAATATTTCATGTCATATTTTATGAAAGAGAAACGTAAACAAACAACTCGGCCACTTCCGGTTAGCAGAAACTATTTCGGGCCCGAGAAATTTATGATTAAGTAATATTGAAAAAGCTGTAACTCGGCTTCTAATTAAGATAGAAACAAAATTTTAACATATTTACAAAGATAAAAGATTGAATTTTAATATAAGACCAAAAACGAAAAATCGATATATTGACCAAAAATTGAGTTTTAGAGGTGTTCTGTCACCTTAAGAAAAAATTTTGGAACTTTAAAAAGGCCAATTGGGAGAAGTACAGAGACACAGTTGATCGTGGGCTGCTCTCAAAACCTCCCTTTGAATGTAGGTCTATTGATGATCTCGATGAGTCCTGGCTTTCTTTCAAGAAAATCATCTTCAAGGCTGCTGGTCAAGCTATACCTAGGGGAAATTACAAACGGCCCTCTCCATTTTTTATGCATAAATCTCCATTGCTTCAACCCCTGTTGAAGAAAAGAGTAGATATTTGCCGGGAAATTAAAAAATCTAACAATCCCTCACTTAGGTCAAGCCTAAACAAAATAAATGCTGAGATAAAAAGAACCTTTATCCATCTTAAGAGAGAGAAATGGAAAGTATTGTGCAAATCTATTGATGCACACACCCCTAATACCAAACTTTGGAAACTCATGAAATCTTTGAGCATTACTCAACCGCAACAGGAGGAGTGCAATACTATCATTGATGACAATGGACAGATTTCCTCTGACAATAAAACTTCGGCCAATTTGTTGGGTTCCTACTACCAAAAGACGAGTAAACTGAATTTTAATGCAATGGACAAGAATACAGAGAATTATGCTCGAAAATTAGTTCATGGATGTCGCAGCTCAGAGCATGGAATCCCTATATTTAAAGAGTTCTTTACAATGCAGGAACTTAATATGGCTTTGAGCAACCTTGATCCATCTAAATCTCCCGGGCCTGACAATATTCATGGCCAGATGATCTCTAGACTTAGTGATTGGGGAAAGAAGAGTCTTTTAGAAATCTTTAACTTGTCTTGGAGACTTGGAAGACTTCCCCGTGATTGGAAAAAAGCCCTGATTATTCCTATTAGGAAATCAAGCAAGAAAGCTTGCTATCCTGAAAGTTTCAGGCCGATTGCCTTAACAAACTTCTCCTGTAAGCTTATGGAAAAGATTATTCTTGAGCGACTTACTTACTATCTAAATTCTAATGACTTGCTCTCAATCGAACAATATGGTTTTAAAAGGGGACACTCTACTGCGGATCAGATTTTATACTTCGGACAGAGAGTTCGAGACTCCCAAAACCTTAGACTATCACATCATACAGTTGCTGTTTTTCTTGACCTTTCAAAAGCATTTGATAGAGTTTGGAGAAATAAATTAATCATAAAGCTTTTCAACACCTTTGGCATTAGAGACAGAGCCCTATCTTGGATTTTCGACTTTTTGAAAGATCGAGAGATCAGAGTGAGATTTAGAGACTCTTTATCTAAAACCTTTAGGCTCAGCCAAGGTGTCCCGCAAGGCTCAGTCTTGAGCCCCCTTGCTCTTTCCTTATATATTGCGGGCATTGAGAAAATCATCTCTAGAAGGTGTGAGGTGGGGCTTTTCGCTGATGATATCGTCCTCTGGAACTCTAACTCTGACGTCGTCCATATAGAAACCGCGATCAATACTACCCTTTCTGACATACAGATTTTTGCTGAGCAACATAAACTGATCTTTAATGTATCAAAGTCAACCTCTAGCTTCTTCACGACTAACCGACGTTTATACAATTATCAACCTCAAATTTTTATATAAAGCAAATCCCTTCTCTATGAAAAACACCCTAAATATTTGGGCTACATTTTGGATCCTGAGATACTTAGCAACAAGCATATAGACTATGTGATAAACAAAGGCAGGAAGAGACTTGACTTACTGAAATACATCGCTGGAAGGGACTGGGGTGCTGATGCTGGTACTCTCAGACTGACATACACCTCTTTGATCAGACCTGTCTTAGAGTATGGCTCTCAAATTTATTTCAGTGCATCACGTACTAATTTGGCGAAACTGGACCGAGTACAATCAAGCGCTGCTAGAATTATCACTGGCATGCGACATAGCTGTCCCACAGATCTAGTTCTTTTCGAAGCTGATATCATGCCCTTGGATCTGAGAAGAAAATTACTGCTTTCAAAGTACTTTTGTAAACTTTACAGTTACGGAGATTATAACCGCACATCTGCATATCTCATAACCTGGACAAACAGACCCAGACTAAAAAGAGACAGTCCTTTCTCTCGAATGCAAGCGATGGACCTATTAGATCAGGACATTGAAGAACATTTTTTGAAGAACGTATTTAACCCTCAGGAGGGATTGCCTAGAGTCCATTTTAAACCAGAAATGGGAGCTCATACTTCCAAAAATCAAGATCCACCTGAATATTTACGTCAATTAGCATTGGAAATTATTAACAAAATTCCAGCTACTGCAATGCAAATTTATACCGACGGTAGCAAAGACGAACAAAACTCATGTGGCAGTGGCATCTTTATAAAGGCTCCTAATTGTTCTCATAATATCAAAATTAGGAATTCGGACTTTTGTTCTGTTTTTAGATCCGAGTTAATTGCCATTGATGAAGCTCTCCGAATCATCAAGACGATGACATATCCTGATGAAATATGGATATTATGTGATAGCCGAAGTGCTATCCAACACCTTAGCGACTGGACAAATGTTGGAGACAAAAACATCGGTCTCAATTCTTAAAAATCTTAAAGAACTTTCCCAGCAACATGAGATTTACTTCCAATGGATTCCATCTCACATTGGTCTCTTTGGCAATGACACAGCTGACCTTTTAGCCAAGGAAGGTGTCACTGAAAATTTAATGTCGAGAAGAACTTTGACTTTCTCGGAAATTTTTTCTAAAACGAAATCTTTGATTCAAGAACTATGGAAGACTCCTCCGACTCACCCCTGGTATAATAGGCAGGCACCAGGTGGTGCCCTTTCCATCAAGGCGGATAGAGTCGTCCAAACAACTATTAGTAGGCTTGCAAGTGGACACATTAGAGGCCTTTCCTTTAACTTAGGCCAGAAAATTTACGAGAATTGTACTAAATGCAATTTGGTACAGGCAACTCCAGATCATCTTTTGTTTTGTGCAGGACTTGAAAGGGAGGACATCTATTCCAGTCCTCTTTTGGTGTACGATTTCCTGAGGACTCTTGGGCTCATGGACCTGGTCTAGCCTGCGGCTAGACAGGAGGAATTAGTCAACAACAATATATATATATTTTTTTTATTGAAAACATTTTATAACCCCGTGCACCACAAAGTATCACACGGGGGCTTACATAGAAGTAAACGTGAAGCACACATCACAAAAAAAGAGAAGGATTACAACACAAACATCCTTTCTTAACAGGGATTCGAACCCAGGCCCTACGGCACCGCAATCAGCGTCACTAACCACTATACCAGATGGGGGGGCGATTTTATTATATTCCTTTCCATTTTTCTTTTTTCTGCTAATTTTCATAGTAATAATTCATTATGACCGTAAAGAAAGAAAAATACCATTAAAATTTTATATATATATATATATTTGTATCCCTTCTAAGTCCTGTCTGTTGCCCCAAAGTGGTGGTATGAGTGAAGTTCGTCGGGAGAATTTTCTCTTGGTAGGGTCACCCTAGGCGTGAAGGCCATCTATTTTGCTCAGCTAAAACAGACAGGCACCGGGGCTAATTCAGTCTTCTCACTTTAAGTGCCCCAGGCGTTCGAGCCAATTGAAGCTGCTCTCTTCCCCTAATAATTTCTAGATTTTTTCGATTCCTGGAGATTGTCTAGCATTGCTAGGACATCTGGTATTAGAAAAAACAACAATATATTTGCACAATTGCTTGACATTTGTGAGTATTACAAATCCGTAACAATGTAATGGGGCTTTACCGTGTTTTCCTACTAATCCTCTTGGGGAATATTCGGGCCAGCATTGAGTTATTTCACAGCCAATCCTCTCAAGAAGAAACCTTGATTTTCAGATTAGTTAGTAGATATATAGTGGAGGTTGAGTAATCGCTAAAAAGAAGGTGAAAAGGGAAGCTGAGATGCTGATCGCCGTGAGCCTATGATAAGCGTAATTATATAACGGGCTTTAGTTATTCAAATAAAGTAAGGAAGATTGAGATTTAAAGAATAACTTTACTTAGAGTTAAGTGGTTAGAATTCCAGGCGCTTATTTACATAAGATTGAGGGATATGATATATCACTCCAGATTTCCTTCCTATAGTAAAACTGTCTTTGATCAATATAATTGGATAATAATAAATAGATTTTATAATGGCTAGCTTGGTCATCAATCAT
The DNA here is from genome assembly GCA_019973935.1 of Trichonephila clavipes. NCBI lineage: Eukaryota > Metazoa > Arthropoda > Arachnida > Araneae > Nephilidae > Trichonephila > Trichonephila clavipes. Next base: position 648,123 of record BMAU01018270.1, read on the forward strand.
TACCTCCCATAAATCTAGGTCGCGTAGATGAAGAAAGGGTACCCCCGGGTAGTGGGGTATCACAGCAGTAATTATGTAACATTTAAGTAATTATTTTACGGAGAATAAAAGTACTGTTTGTTCACATGAGTGTCCTCTTTTTTACAAAAAGCTTTTTTATTATATCAGAGAAGCAAGACACAAACGATAGCGGACATATATCTGATTAACCGTCATTTGGTTTCTAGATTTCACCCAAGATATATTGCCAAAAGCTTTTGAAAAGTTTTCCTTCTCACACCCCTTTTTGATTAAGCTTTTTAAAAAATTAGTTATGGCTACTTCCCTGTTGTCAATAAATATAATGCTTATTCTTTTTTACTGTTACTGCAATTAAGGGCGACCTATATTGACGACATTTTTCAGAAGTTGCTTAAGACCTTTTTCTAAATGTTGATAATACTGTTAATCAACAGTTTGACCCAAAAAACACCGATTAATTTTTCCACGCAGAAAAAGTTAAACGTTAAGGTTAGTAGTAGTTGCAAATAACTTTAAGAGTAAATTGATAAAATGATATTCGTATTTTTGGAGATTTGCCTAACTGATAAAAATGGACAATGAAGGACTGCATAGTGCCGGATGACCAGAGCAAGAGAGTAGTCACAGTTGCAAATACGTGGCCGGCTTGTTCCTGTCAAATTGTAGATTCGAATCCTAGCGCTACCAAAGATCCACTGTGTAGAGAAGCTGATGAATAAATTTGTCAAAATGTTCACATTAGTTGTATCATGAAAGTTTGGAAAGAACGATACTATCTCAAATGCTGTCCTGGTAACTTGACAGTGGTACAGATTACATGGTTCGTCACAAATAGTTCTCATGCTTGCTTCACATTGCTTGCATTACATTAATTAAAAATCAAGGAATTATCACCCTTTGGGTACCCTCTTTGGTATTTTTCACCGTTAACAACATAAAATTCGTGTACACCCAACCGGTTCACATCATATATACCCCGGAGGGGATCTCGTACTTTAGTTAGGAATAGTGATGTTTCAAGATTGCTTCAGGCTCTGGATCTCTATGCAAAAGCGGGAACCCATCTGTAACCTTCTTAAATAGATAATATACAGCATACTTCAGAAAATACTTGTTCAAACATTAACTCGTAACAAATAAATGCTAGTGATTAACTATCTTTTAAAACTAGGCTCAACCGACTGTTGCTTTTTAACTAAATGACCAATGATGGTGTATGGTGGTCAAGACGAGGAGTCTTGTCACAGGAACCAGTTCGAAATTCCAAGCTTTTCAAACAATATGTACGGGAATAATATTTGATGATTAAAACTATACGGAGTAGGATCTTATTAAGGCTGAGTTGAAAACAAATCTGCCCCTCACCCGTGGCCAAGACCCTAGATCTAAGAAGGGTCCTACTCATGCCCTTTCACTAAGTTTTTTGGAGAATACTTCCTTAACTGCCGTTTGAGTTTAACGCCACCTTCCGTAGAAAGAACTTTATTTTATATAGAGTGATATTTTAACCCTAGTAACATGAGTTTCATTACGCTGTAATTAAACTGAGATTAGCGAATTGCCTTTCGGAAACCTTGGTGAAAGGGAGAAGAAATTTTAGACTGAAATACAGTTGACCCAGGTGACATCTGACGAGTGATCTTCTACCGGATCACACTCAGATCAGCGTTTAATTATTTGTCTTATGAATTTTTTTAAGATAGTTAACTAATTTGATTGCTCCCTCGGTTTATAACCTTGATTGATAGTAAAGTTATCGAACCAATAAAAAATTGATTTTTTTATAACAATGTCTGATGTCGCAAACTTCACCTACGCAAAAACTATGCTGGACGTGGCAGATGCAGTTGGACTATACCTTAAGATTGGTTGAGAAGTCTTTAAAGCAGAATAATAAATGAGATTACAATTCATGTTAAACTACATTTAAAAGAACTCTAGTATGGGACGCATTGTGGAGATTAATAATTGAACTCTCTCTCTCTCTCTCTCTCTGTCATCTAATTAATAATCTTTCCTCTTTTGAATATTCTCCCCATGTATGAGGTCGCTTGCCAACGGCTCGCAGATTTGATCTCAGCAAAAGTAATGGGGGAAAAAAGAACATTTTCTATTATAAAGAATCAAACTGTTCAAAGGCGATTTTTTCATTGTTCCAGATGAAAAGTAAAAATTAAAATACGTTCGATTTTAATAATTTTTATTTAAATTTTACAAGTCAAAATTCTAAGAAATGTTGAAATAAAAAAAATTTTAACTTTAGAAAATCAGTAAAAGAGCGATTAAATTTTTTTAAAAAATGTGTTCTTAATTTTATAGATGTTTTACAAAAGTGATATAAAATAAATAATAAATATTCCTAATTAAAAAAGTGAATTTTTATTCAGAGATCATGCCTGACAGATATGTACACTTGAACCTGTTTTTTGCGGTTGATAGGAACCGCATAAAAATAACCACACAAAAAAATACTCGAAAATTTCATTAATTCTTACATATAACAAACAAATTCGTCGAAATACTGCAAAAAAAATTTTATGCGGTCGCACAAAAATAAAATCGCATAAAAAAGAACCACACAAAAAGGTTCTACTGTACTAGGTTTCAAAGTCTGGAATATTTTATTTTAAGTACATTTCAAGAACAAAAAATATTACCTTTTTTTTACTTATTAGTGGAAAAAAATATTCCCAATAAAATATTTTAAAAATTAGTGACACATTGTTAAAGGATTTTTTTAATTAAATATCTCTAAGATAATGGAACTTATTATTTTTCTATTTATAAAATTAAATATTGTTGTTCAAAACCATTATAAACAAGACTCATATAACCCAAATACTGAGAGCAACGCAATGGCATTCGGTTTCCATGGCAACGTATGGTCTCATGAGGCATATCTCGAGAATTACAGGGGGTTTTTTTTGCGTCTACCATTTTAAGAGAAGAATGTAGTTAAAAGTAATTGTAATGATAAATAATGCATAAGCTTCTGAGAATGAATAAACACATTTTGGGTACTACTTTATGAAATAGGCATTGATATAACCGGATACCACCATTTATTCCCCTACCAAAATTTATAGGCTCTATTACGAGTTCATAAAATGAGTTACAAAATACAAAACAAAAATGGTTAATGAAAAATGCACAGAATGGAAAAGTAATCTGCTTCCCATAATATCCATAACGATTTGTATATTATTTTAAAAGGCAATGCGAATCATTAAAACCATCAAAAGGATCGTAAAAGACATTTTTCATTCGTTTATTTATTTAGGATTTTTTTTCCTTTTCAGAGAACAACCTAAAGGCATTAATTTTATTTTTAATAAAGGATTTTAAGTAGATTATAAAAAATTTTTAGCAAAATGACTCAAAATATTTTGTCAACAGTTTAATTATTTGTTATGGATACAGTATTCAACTTGCATTATGTCCATGGATACAAAAAAAAGAGAAAACAAATTATATACTTATTACATACACTTTTGTTTACAAAAATTACCACGCTAAAAAGTATTATCGGAAAACCACTCACAGAAAATCTAGATATGGTTAGCTATCATCTCAAATGTATATTACTTTAATTTAATTTTATAATATCAATTATTTATAAACTACAGAATACGTGTTATGCTAAGAAAAGTTATTGCCATACATGTTTTTTTTTCCCAAGAGACAAGGAAAGTAAAATCTACAGATTCGGCTTTGATATAAAATAACGTATTAAAAGTTTGACTCAAATGTAATGGATAGTAAGAAACTAGCCTATAGGACTATAAAGAAGGAAATAAATTGAAAGGAAAAATGAATACAGTATTAATTTTGATTTCACAAAGGAATACACAGTCAGCTCTCAACCAGTGGCGTAACGTACACCCGGCAACACCCGCATTGCGAGGGCGGAAGAGGCCCGAAGCTCGACTGACGCTAAGTACGTATTTGGGTCTGGGACCCCGATATTCTCCGTTACACCATTGCTCTCAACCTTACCATATGTATATATATATATATATATATATATATATATATATATATATATATATATATATATATATATATACAGTCCAGTCATATTAATGTGATCACTGTCAAAAGCCAGAATAACCATCTTTCGCAGAGGGGAAAATAGTCATTTAGGATCCTCAAGGTATTCACTAGGATGTTGAGCCATGCCGACTCTATTGCTGCACTAGATTACGCGCGTGAGGATCCATGGCGCGAACAACACGATCGAGATGGTTCCATAGATTATCGATTGGGTTTAAGTCAGGTGAGTTTTCTGGACTAGGAAGAACGATAAATTAATCCTGGTGCTCTTTGAACCACGCACGTACGCTGTCAGTTGTATGACACTCGGCAATGTCCTGCTGGTAGATGCCACCATCGTGAGGAAAAACAATGCGCATAAAGGGGTAGACATGGTCTGAAAGGACAGATGCGTACTTCTATTGATCCATCGTGCTTTCCACAATGATGAATAAACACAGAAAATTTAAGGAAAACATTCCCCAGACCATAATGCTCCCGCCTCCAGCCTGAACCTTGCCAGCAATTGTTGCAGGGTGTTTGCCTTTAGACGTTTCATGCCGTATTTGCCACCAACCATCCGTCCGATGGAGTATAAAGCGTGATTAATCAGAAAACTCTACCTGTCGCCTCTCATTGGATGCCCAGTTGCGGTACCTGTGTGAAAATTCCAGTCTTCGTTGCTGATGAACAGCAGTCAGCATAGGTGCATGTACCAGGCGCCTGCTTCGGAGAACCAGATGCAACAACGATCGCTGAACAGTAGTTTGAAAGCCACTGTTGGTAGCCCCTTGGTTCATCTGGGTGGTATGTTGCTTAACGGTAGCACGTCTAGTCTATCGAACTCACCTCTGCAGCCGTCAGTCACCTCTATCACCTATGGCCTTTGGTACACCACATTTGCCACGTCACTGATTTTGGACGGTCCCATTTTGCCATGCACGGTATACTTTAACCACGGTGACACACGAACAGCCCACAAACTTAGCCGTTGAGGAAATGCTTCCAACCTTTCCCGAAAGCCAAAAATTATGCCGTTTTGGACTTCGGATAACTCTTTACATGTTTGCATTACGCCAACGACTGTAGTGTTTTCCGAAGCCCTCACACTCCCTTTATATACGCTCAATAGCACTGCGATGCCAGCATCCTTCTGTGATTGGTTATTTAACGTCAAAGTCGAAAGTACGTGGTGGTCACATTAATGTGACTGGACTGTATATATATATATATATATATAAGTGCTAAAAGTCACGATTCTTCATAATACCATTTGTGACTTCCTTTTGTGAAGCAAAGTACAACAACTCGACATGGCATTGATTCAGAAAGGAGTCGAAAGTTTTCGGAAGAAATATTCGGCATACTACCTCTACAGTTATCCATAATTTCGTCATTATTGTAAAAAAATTTTTTTTACACAAATTGATCTTTCGATTATTCAGCATGTATACTCGATGGGTTTCATGTATGGCCAAATATTTCCCTGGAATTATTCAGAATTTTTATCACACCAATCAGATTGATATTGGTATGGTGACATATAGTTCATTTTCATTCCGGAAAATTGGATCGTTGTTTGATAATGTGAAGTTTAATGGATGACTACAAACTTTATTCAAGTAACTGAACATAACCATTTAGTGAAAGATTACTACAATTTGACCACGGAAACCAATTTATTTCATGTAAAAACAGCCGAAGCTATTATAAAGATCCTCCAGCTTCTACAATGTGTTGTTAACAGTTTAGTTCTAAGGTATTGTGGGATGTGTACAACCCTCGTGCCTTATTTTGAACTTCTGACAAAGTATTTTAATTTTCAGTTATCTGGGATTCAACCAGCACGTTTAATATGTGCATCAAATGTTGCAGCCTATGATTTTTATTAGTAAACGCATTCAAGTTCATTTTCTTCTGCTATATTCCATCAACACCAAAAACTTCAACACAAGGTCACGTTCTGTCGTTCGTTTCACATCAACCATTGGCGTTATTTGAAGCAATGTTGATTTTCTGGCTACTTGACTACTGTAGATAGGTGATTACTGCAGATTGGTATTTACCATTGAAAACCTAGTGCATTCCCCGGCAATTGGTATCACTTTTTAGTGTGGCATCATATAAGTGAAATACCAATCGCCGCATTGTAACGTTGGCACCCAGTTTCCTCCCCAGAGGGAGGTATTTGAGCTCTGAAGATACGAAATAGTGCAAGGATTTTAATTCTTCCGAGGGTCCCCAAGCCAAACAGGCACTCTATGGATCTTTAACATGCCACATAATCATACGTCATGAACTGTGTCAATTTTCTGCATCATGAAAACCCACCGAGTTTGACTGAGGTCAAACCCACAACCTCGGACGTACAAGGACAGCGACAAACCAACTACGCCCACAGTTTGCGTCTTGATCTTATATTAAAGTCCAAGTAAAATAAAATATGTTGGACGTTAAAACATCAATGTGTGGATGTTAAAAGAAGGAATAATCAGCTCAGGTGTGACCTGTTTTGTTTTGACAGTGACTCAAAACTACGAATTTCTTTGCAAACAACAATCGTGAAAGTCCTGTGCACTATTAATTAAAGAAACAAAACAGAAATTTGAATAGAATGTTTAAGCATTCGTTGGGAACCCGAGATCAACGGAAGCCTCAAATAACAGTGTAATCTGGCTAACGGGGAGGTGTTCCAAAAACTGGAAGACAGTAAACGTATTTTAGGAGCGCACTGAATTCTTATATGTAATTCTACTTAAAGTTGTAAATAATCTTAACTCTTCTGAAACTTGTAAATTTGTGTAGTTTATTCTAAAACCAAATAGCCTCTTCATTCTGAATTAAGGCTATTTTCGTCAAATGTAGGATTTTTATTGAACTAAACGCGAAGTACATTTTCGAACAGAAAAATATCTCTATTTTGATGAAAATTTGAAACATTATAATTCATACGTTTGTTTACGCATCGTATTTTTTTAATTTCAAAATATTTCATAAATAATTAATTATTCATTTTAAAATGTAAAGGAATAGCTCATTTAGCATTACGGTACAGGAGAAAAATTGCGAAACATGTTTTATGAAAAAATGTGCCAACTCTGATAAAAATGAGTAATATGATAAAATAAATGATTTTCTACAGGATAGTGAAACCCAGTGGCGCACACAAGAGGGAGGGGCTCCTGGGGTCCGGACCCCGCCCCCAAAGCCCTGGATTTTTTTCCGATTGATTATAATTCTAAGTATATAGTACGCGTAAAATTTAATTAAGTATTTGTTATTAAGGATTAATTTTATTAATTAACGCTAATTATTTATTCAATAATTAGTTTTTTTACTGTGTTTCGTTCCCGAAAATCGACAAAATCAAAAGGAGCATGATACAAGAATGGTGAATTTTCAACCCCGGATCCCCCGCCCTTGAAAAATTCCTGTGTGCGCTACTGGTGAAACCAGAATATAATATTAAAGTTAAAATAGTTTTATATCTGAACAAAATATTCCAAAATCGAGCTCTATACTTTAATTTTCACATAACACAACTTTCAGTGATTTATTCTAAATTAAGAATAGTAATTAACTCACCACCCGTCCCATTTGTAAGAAGGCAGGTAAGAAGAGTTTTTCTCTTCACATCTTTATAATTTTAAAAATTGCTTTCATAATTTAAAGTGGAAGTAATACATACAACATGCGAAGTATCTTGAAATAAATTACTTTTAAGTTGAAAATTATTTATTAACGTAGAGTTTGTAAGCTTTACAAATGGAATATCCAGCGAGTCATTTATGAAATAGACTTTAAGAGCATCCAGTTTATCTTTAAATCTTAGACAATTGCTTTTTTTCTCTTTTTCATTCCTCAGAACAGGTGAAAACGGAAAGCAACCGGTATATTTACACACAGCCCTGTTCAAATGTCTCAGACTATTCATAGCTCCAGACGCAATAAAAGCAACATACTCGGAAACAAAAGTGTAATTCTGTACACGGATAGGAATGACAAACATTTCATAACAGAAATCAAAAACAGAAAGAGGAAGTAAGTATCGAGACAAGAAAAATTCTTATTTGTGTCCGATTTCGAAAATTGGATTCTCAGACCGAAATTCGAGTTCCAAAATATTTGTGTCCAAGGAATGCGATTCTACAGAATTGCTCCGGGGTCTTCCTCGGTGCGAAGGAGAATTTCGCGCGTGGATACTCTCGACCACCCCCGCCCTCCCCAGATTGATCCCTGGGCTCCAATTTATCAGCTTACCTCGTCGAAGCTGGAATGTTTCTTACCGTTCCGGGATGGGTGCTCGAGGATATTAAATTTTGCCACTTTAGATGAAGGAAGGAAATATTTCCTTGAAAAGAAGATACGATTTCCTTTTGTCGATATTTGGTACTTAAATAGTTTCGTGATTTGAATTCCTTAGTTGGAATTTTAAGAAAAACGAATTCAGAGAGAGAGAGAAGAGCTTCGCGCGCGCGCGAGATAGGTTTCTTGTTCATTTAAGTGCCATTTTCTGCATTTTTTGCATTTTAACTCACTGATAATACCTTTTAAAAACTTTTAAAGCTGTCTTCGAATTTAGAAATTTTCTTAGATATAAGAAAACTGAAATATTAATATTATATTCTGGTTCTTCTGTTGTGTGTGTAGAGAGAGTAGCGTATTTTATCCTACTTCAAATTTTTATCTGGGTTAATCATTCTTTTTTTCTAGTATAAAATGTGTTCCGCATTTTACTACTATACCATAATGCTGAATGAGCAATCTATTTGCGTGTTAAAATGGAAAAAAAAGTATTTAGGAAATATTTTTAAATTTTAAAAATGCAGTATTATAAATATATGTGTGAGTAATATTGCTGCAAATTTTCATAGAAAATGAGTCATTTTTCTGTCTGAAAATAAGCTCTACGTTTAGTTGAGGCTCTCGTATATTTGGCAAAAATATTCTTAAAACCCATATTAATCTTCCTAGACACATTTAAAATGAGGTGCAAATTAAATTGTCGACCTTGTTATTCAAACACGGTTCTAAATTTCAAGTACAGTCTACTTAATGTTATTTTAAGTGTGGTATGAATTGTATTCAATCAATAAAAGCCAAGTAAATTTAGTATAATCTACAGTCGAACCTCCATATTGCAAATTTTTCTATATAGCGAACTTTTTCCTGGAACCAAAAACATTTCACGATTTTCTTCGTAAAATAATCTCCCAACAGCAAAGTGCATTTTCTATCTAACGAGAGAGATAACTTTTTATCTTATGATTCTATTTTTCTCTCTATTTTTAAATTATTTCTGGACATTCAAGTTATTCTCTCTCTTAACACATTTTAGGTTGGTCATAAATCTTGAACTTGTTTTATTAAGTGCCGAATTCACCGAGAACAATAGAATTCTGGGCATTTCATCCAAGAAGTGCCACTTTTAACCCCCATTGTCCAGTTTACTAGAAACATCTTCGATATCCCTTTTCACTCTCAGTGAAGTTGTCTCGTGTCCCTGTGTACCAATCCATTCCAAATATCAACTTAGGGGGAAATGTTTCAGAAATTTTGAAAGCGTAGAAATGCGTATAATATCACAGATAGTACCATTCATAACAATTTTGCCAAAGCTGGATTCTTTGTCAGCGGAGAGAGTTCGACAAGTAAGGAGGACGAAGACAATATTTCCTTAGAAGAAATGAAAAAATAGGGATAAAGCTATAGGAAAAACAAGAGATTACGGATGATGTGTTGCTTGATGATTTAGCTCCCTGATTCTGAAGCTGAAACCTCTGGATCACTAACAGAATCGTATATTTTGAACAATGTGACAAATAAAAACTATACTACAATGGATTGCAATGAAGACAAAGAAGAAAGAGAGAACGATGATAACGTAGAAATCAATAAAGCTTCGTATGATATGAAATGATAAATTCATGTGAATCAACTCGACGCGGATTACAGTTTAAAGAAATGCACCTAAAGGAATTGTTGGTACATTGCAACTATATGAGGCATTATGAGGCAACTATATGAAACAACGCATTTTTTCCAACAAAAAAAATTAATAGATTTTATGAGTAATTAAATTTAAAGATGCATGTTGTAATGTATATTTAGAATTTCTAGTTAGAAAATAATGTATGTTTAAAATTATTTGTATGCTTTAAATTAGAAAATACCCTTAAAATTCAATAATTTTAGTATAAAATTATTTTCGTAGTATGTTAAAAATATACTGTGTGTCCTCGATATTTTTTTCTTGTTTGCCTTTCTTTTTTGATGTGTAAGATATATAAATAAATAGACATTAATTTACAAAGAGGTGTGAATAACTACTTTTTTAATATATAGTGTGTGTGTTCATTAGTTAAAAATTTGTATCATTAGGTTTATTAAGTATATTGAAAGATGAACCTCTATATAAAGAATTTTCCATATAACGAACTTTTTTTCGGGATTTAGTGACTTCGTTAAATAGAGATCCGACTGTATTTTAAAATGAAAAAAGTACAATTATATCTCCTACAGACTGTATAAGTTCACATCGTACATTTAGTCTTCTTTGCATTATTGTACCTTTCAATTGCATTTGATTCAGGCATTAAGTATAAAGCAGAATACATATTTATGTAAATGAATATCGATTAACTGGAAGTTACAAAACAAGTTAAAACCATTTTAAGTACACAACACAAATAAGTATGAGAAGTCTATCAATAGTATTCAGGTTTTAATACAATCACTTCATGTCCAATATTTAATCACATTGACTGAATGGAATCCTGTAAAAAAACTATTATATACTTTCAGATATTTCTGCATAAATGTATTTGATTCTATTTTTTTAAAATTGCCGACTAATATAAAGACATAATTATCTAAAAAATGGAAAAAATTTAGTGAATTTACAAGTGGACCAGAAAATTGGTTCTTAGACGCTTTCAAATTTGGATGTTGGGCTGAGAAATAGTTACTTGCGGCAGGAATTATTATTGTTTTATACTATTTATCACACTTTCATAAAGTTTACAGTTACACAATGAAACTTAGTTGGTACCAAACATTTCATCGCATACTTGATATTCACACTTAATTTCATTATAATTCCAAAATATTACATTATTATGCACAAAAAATTTTGAAGCATCAATTAGTCGTCAGAATATAACATAATAGTGGAACTCAATAACACCAAAGTTGCATCTAATGCAAAAGTTGCCTGAAAATCAGCAACTTGCAGAACACACAACGATACAGAAGAAAAATTTCTCAAACTTGAAGGTTCTTCAAGTCAGTGCAGTGAAGCAAGCACGGCAAGTGACTATTAAGGCGCTGAAGGAAAGTGTTTCACACATTCTTTTTAAGAGAAAAAAAAATGGCATCCATCAAGAGAGAAGTAGAAATCTATCCATCAAAGTCTAGAGGGTGGATAATTAAAATAGTAGAAACAGTTCGTAATTGTGGCAAGTTAATTAGATTTAGACACAAAATGTCTTAATTATATTTCTTGATTCAGCGAGCGGCTGCAATTAACTGGATTAGCGGGGCAACTTTGAAGGGAGAAAATTATGATACACACAAGCAAACAAGGGGAAGAACGTTTTCCAAGTTTCGCGCGCGCCACACGGTATTAATTGGACGAAATTCGCTTTCACTAATTGCTGCTCCTTCACGTCTACTTCAAAAAGTACTGCGAGTTATCCATTCGATTTATAAGCAGTTTCTTTTTTGTTCCTTCGAGTTAAAACTGTATTTCAAACTACTAATACTTTGTGTTCCAAGAAAAGAAAATTTTCAAAAACACACAAATGCATATACATATTTCTTTAAAAAATTCTAAAACAAGGGTTAACTTAAGTTAACATTCTTCTATATTAGGGGTCAGCAACCTTTTTGCTCGGGTGTGCCTAACTAATCTACCAATATAACTCAGCGTGACATGCAGTAGGATACCGTCCAGCCAGTGTGGTGGATATGACCCTCGGGTTCGAATCCCGAATAAGACATGGATGTACTTTCTACAGGAAAAAAATTCAGACTTTCGACTGTAATGCATTCCCGTCTCGAATGGAAAGCAGCGCATCCTTCTGTTATATGCAATTCCCGCTATAATGTACACATATTTAAAGAATAAGAGATAATAATATAGATTTACAGTTTTATTTTGTATTAATTTTACATCATTTAAAGATATTTCTTAACATTAAAATAAACAGCATAAAATATTACTACTATAGTTACCTTCAAAGCAGAAATTTTTTTATTGAAAAGTTTGATTAAGAAATGTGACACATAATCTTCTAATAATTTATTACTATGCGTATTTCTTCTTCTAATAATTTATTACTATGCGTATGTACTTGAAGTACCTTCATAAGAAATTTAATTAAATTATTTTTTTATAAATGCCATATGTTATAATAACGTATTTTTTATCCAAACGATTCATTTATTTTTACATAAAGGGTTTCATTATTAATCGTTATGAGCAACATATAAGAACGAGGATTTTTGTTTGTATCATATTTGGTCTATATTAAAGGAGTAGTTCCTTGTGTACTAGATTTTATGCAGAACTGAAATAAAAGCTATGTGGCATTTTAATTACAAGTATACTGAACAATACTCAACATTCAATAGAATATGAATTTGTTGAAAACATTTTTTCAAATTTTTGTGTGTTGAAATTTCCTATTTACAATTTTCAGCGCAATCTTAATGTGTTAGAATTTCTTTTATTCCTTCATATAATACGGTTAGAAAATTACTTTTATTGAAACGGACAGAAGAAAATTTACGGTCTAACTGGACTCGTATTATAAATTATTTTGTGGTGCTTATAAATATGCAGAAATATAATTTTTGAAATTTGCAAATTTTATTTATGAAATGTAAAGTTTACTTATAGATTCGATACTCACAATTACTATAAATCTAAATACGGCTAAAAAAAGAAAGTGCAATGAAAATTAAAACACAAAGCCATAACATTCTTTCAAAAGTGAATCTTTCATAGAAGTTCAATTATTTATAATTAGATCTCGCTAGAATTAATTTCATTCTTAAATGTTCAAAAGAACATACTTTTTTAAACAAAAAGTTTTTAAAAAACCCGTTTAAATAAGGAAAACAGAATTCACAATACAGTATAAAATAAAACCTGAAACAACTTCCAGATTATAAAAGATAATTATAAAATACTTTACGTATGGAACAATAAATACGATGAAATTCTTAAATTGAGTGAAACAAAATATAAAAGTAATAATTAATTAAATTTTGTTAATTCGGAATTTTAAAATGCGAAATAAGGTTATTTCGCTTTATGTGAATGGTCGGCTCTGTGGCTTAAAGATAGCGTGCCCATTTCGTAAGCTTAAGGTTGCAGGTTCCATCCCGGCTGGATTCAATAGATTTTTCGGGATGCAAAAACATTGTAGGCACGCATGTCATATGATTTTGTGACATGTAAAAGATCCCTTGAGTATCAGTTTGGATCTGATAAACTCGGCAATATTTAACATCCAACGAGAACTTGAATAAATATTAATTCTAGCATCAAAATTTGGTAGCGAAAGCCGACACTAATTGGTGCCACCATAAAATGGCTTCCACGTTTTGGGATTTGTCGCGTCAACAAAGGCTTGATTACCAATAAGGAGTTGATTAGCAGAAAAAAATGTTATAGGGACAAAGTTGTGTGTATAAGTGAACTTGTTTTTACTCAATTTCTATCAATATTTATTATCATTACGAAAGCCAACTTAAAGTAGGGTGTTCGAATACGCATGTGGTATGGACGGTGAAATCCATCGTAGAAAAACAGTTTTCTGTGAATTGTTGTATAAATATCTTTTTACGAGTTTTATTGAAAAGATTAAGCTTTAGTACATAGAAATAAAAGATATCATCTTACACAGAGAGGATAGCCATTCCTCCATAATAATTATTCATTATATGAATCCGGTCAATTTTTGTAATATATGTAATATTTAATGAAGCTAGAACAATGTTTTATTAAAATGTATATTATATGCTATTTATAAGCAATTATTTTCTTTTTTTATTTTTGAATTTAAATGTGGAAAAAATAATAGAAATTTAATTTCTTCAAATTCGGAGATTTTTCAAATAAAACTTTTTTTTTCAGTATTCAAACGACAGTTTAAAAAAATACTCCAGAATTTTTACATTCGATTCCTCAACCAATTAAAGGAAATTTTACTGTGAGTTCCATTCCATGAATGGTGTATAACAAAGTTGCATTGTTTCTGCCTGACTATTCCCAGCGGTAATTGAGTTTTGCCATCGATTTATCATTAGCGTTTGCCTTAAAATGTTTCAACAACGAAAGCAATTAGGAAGCTATTTACCAAATGTTCTTCAAGTACACATCGCAGCGTTATTCAAAGTATCCAAGATGGCCGACGGAGAATTGGGTTGGGAAAAGTAAGCTTTGAAAATACATCTAATTAAATCTAGAGAAAGAATCAGTATTATGATTAGTTTTCAGCTTAGAATTTAATTATAATTAATTATGCTTTTATTTGAATAACTTTTGAGCTTACAAAGAAAATTAACATTTGAAAGTAACGTTTTATTAATTAGAGTACGAGGAAGGATACATTAATTTGTGTGATTATCTCAACTAAAAGTTTACTATTTTGAAAATTATTGCTCTTTTGAAATTTAGTGCTTATCGATTCCCTATATTTAGAAATCTACATACATAAATTATTTTGCTTATTTAATATTTAAAATGTAAAAAAAAAGAGAAAATTATATTATAATAAAGAACTAAAACAGTATTTATTAGATTTTCCAATAGTTAAAATTGATTGTTCAATCACAATTTTTATTTCGTATAAATATGTTCCTTACATATAAAGAGATGTATAGTAAATGTTGTAAGTTTATATAACACATTACTTATATTGATACGCAATATGCGATCACAAAACAGCGTATTGTGTTGAATTACACTAAAAACTTATTTCACGTAAAAGATGATTAATTTAGTGAATAAATTATGTTAATGGAATGAGTGAACATTAATGCCATACTATTGACCTACACGAAGGGTTTGGCAACGGAACTCGTAACTTTCAACCATGGTCAAGTGACGAGGACGACACCTGTTCTGGTACTTCTCTCTCCTAACTTCCTCCCCACACCAGTGCCAGCGGTAGCCTAGTGGTAAAGGCAAAGGACTCATGACCAATGCGTCATGAGTTTGAGCCAAGAACCGCCGAAGACCCGTAGTGCAGAAGGAGCCGATGCAAGTTAAATTTGTGTGTGTGTGTGTGGAGGCTCAAACATCTTCCCATTGATGTCGTGGGGAAGTTAGGAGAGGAGGTACTAGCTCAGGTGTCATCCTCATCCCTTGACCGTGACTCAAAATTACGAGGCTGGTCGCGAAAAGCCCTCGAGTAGCTGAATAGAGGGAAGCTAATATTTACTCACTCACTCCGCACCACACCAGCAGGAGGATATTTAAGCCTCGACAGATTTAACGTGTATCAGTCTCCTCTACACGGCGAGTCTTACGCGGCAGAGGTTCGAACTCACGGCACACTGGTAACGAGTTCATGATCTTGACTACCGTGTCCACTTACTTTAGTGGAAAAGAGTAAATTATGCAAAAACTGTATGAAAAAAGTTTTAGAAAAATTACGGGGCAATAGTAGTTTAATGGTTATGGTCTCGTATTTGTGACTAGCATGTTAGGAATATTCACGCCCTAATGCCATTGAAGACTCACCGTTTAGTCTGGTGGATTTTAAATCTATCAGAGACTCCGATTCCTCCCATTGGCACGGTGTGATAGTTTGGAGAGGGGGTGTCAGCTCAAGTGTCATTCTCGTCACATGACTGAAGTTCAAGTCGCGTCACCAGTAGGTCTTGTGTTGCTTTAAAGTACAATGTTAATAAATATTCATTCATTTATGACTATCAATTCAGCCCGAAAAGGTTTTATCGAAGTTGTTTTAAAAGTTTAAGGTTGAAAGTAAAAAATAATAATAAATAAAATAAAAAAAAACAATTCCTCAGTTTCTTCGCTCCAGTAATGTTTTTCTCTTGCGAAAAATAAAACCTTTCTTTCAATAACAATATTCTTTTTGTTTCAGAAAATAGTCATTTTTTGTAAAGATGCTGAAATTTAAATTCGAAGCCTTTTCTTTCAAAAATGTTCCATTTCATATGTCCCGGATTACGTAAGAATAGTGTCAAAATAAGCATGCAGTCGTCACAAAAAGAAAACCACTACCACCGAAGGCCATACTTAAGTTAGTGCTGTGGATATGAGGTTTCTTATGCAATGAAAATATTCCGACAGTTCCATTTTACATAAAACAGAAAAATTGACATTCAGCTTCGTATTTCCTTTCAGTTGTTAAAGCGTATGTCAAAAATTTGGATGCAGCTGAAACCGATCTAATAATACCATACGGCCTTATATATTCTCACGTGTAAATATTTAAATTTATATAAATTTAATATTATGTCATGCCGAGACAAAAAACATTAAAGAATGCTTGAATACGTGCAATCTCGAAGCACGCAACTTTAGAACTATTTGTTCTTCAGTCTTATGTGATTATACTACAACACGCTACCTCTTCTTTAAAGGGGGAAAAACTTTAAAATCTTTCTTCTAATTTTTTTCTCTTGTTTAAGTTTAAATAGCGTAACGCGATTTGTTTGTATTTTCCCATTTCTTTTTTTTCTCTGTGTTGTAAAGAACTATTTTATAGTCATATATATATATATATATATATATATATGTGTGTGTGTGTGTGTGTGTGTGTGTTGGACTTCTGCGTAGCGAGTTGCTTTTCTGTCGTCATGGTTTATATTTTTACCTGTAAGTTTTTAACCTAATTTTTTTTTAGAAAATTTTCTTATTATTCCTCTTTTTGAGAGATACATTAATAATCTCTTTACATAGTTTTATTTTACTGTATTGCCAAGTTTATCATCCACGTGTAAGAAATAGGCTTAACTTTTCAACATGGATCTATTTTTTTCTTTTCTTTATTATGTCAAAGATTTCTGCAGTACGAAGAAGGTGAATCCATAAAGCATTGCTAACCCTAAATCGCTGGCCTAATTCAGCGACAGCTTTAGAAATAATAATAGGTCTCAAGTTTAGTCCAAAGACTTTTTTTGCATCTACATCTGTTGTGTCTCATGAACTCTAATTTTTTCCTTCTTTGGTATTGTAGGTTTTAGAACTTTTCACTTTTATTTTATTATACCATATATATATGTATATATATATATTCTAAAAAAACACTAATGATAATCTAATAGCAGTATTTAAGGATTTTAGTACTCTGCATTATTCTAGAGTAAAGTATCATTAACTTATATATATATATATATATATTAGTTGCTTATAATTCAACTTCCCCTATAAATGGCATCCAACAGCGCAAATGGGTGAACGGAATACAATGAAATTTTGTACATGGCTATACACGAGATGCACTCACGGAATTTTGAAAATAAAATTCCTTTGCGGAAAAAAAGAGATTTTACAGATAGAAGGAAACTTCCACAACAAATACGGTATTTATTGATAAAAATTAACTATAAAAATCGTCTCTTTTAAGTATGAACTACCTTCTGAATAATTTTACACGTTTTGCAATCAAAAGATGTTCAGTAAAGTTAATTTGGATCTATATGGATACATACGCTTTTGATTTAGTTAGTGTAAAATGTTTTATAAGCTTGAAATAAATAAGGTGGCCGCGGTAGCCGAGTGGTATAGGTATCGGACCGTGGCTTGCCTTGTCACGAGTTCGAGCCCAGTACCATTAAAAGACTCGCCGTGAAGGGCAGCGATGCACGTAAAATCTGTCGAGAGCTTAACCGTCCTCCCGTTGGTTTGGTGTGGTAGTTAGGAGAGAGGGGTGCCAACTCAGGTGTCGTTCACGTCACTTGACCATGGTTCAAAATTACGTAGTCCGTCGCCAAAAGCCCACGTGCAGCTAAAACATTGCGGAATTAATAATCAATCAATCATTGAAATAACTAAGCATCATTACATAAAACTCCAAGATTCATGTTATAACTTTACACACATACAAAAAAAATTAAAGTAAGATATAAATTTATATATATACTAACGCTTTGTCTTTCAACACTATTAATAATGAGGCATCTTAAGTTATCCGTCTACTCTTAAACCATGATTTTTTGCAAAATAGACCATTTTTTTCATGATTTTATTTTATAGGACATATTATTAGCTTTATAATAATACCAAGTGTTTTATTTTCCATTCACTAGAGTAAAAACAACAAGTGTTTTAATAAAAACGGATTCAATAACTTTACATAAGTCTAACTTTAAAATGCGTTTTACTCGAAATGTGCATTTTTCAAAAAGTTCAAACGGGGACAGTGATTACTCAAAAAGTTTTGAAAATAATTAACTGAAATTTTTTGTGTATGTTCTGTATAACAGTAAATTGTTTTAACCTTCAGTTTTACTGTCACTATACAATCACTGTTAGTCACTGTTTAGTCACTACAATCACTGTTTTATTACAAAATTTACAGTCCTTTATGTGAATATAATCACTATTTTTTTAAGTAACTTCATACAATAACTAAGATAAAGTACTATAGTTTTTGTAAAAATTAAAATATCTCTTATCCTGAAGGTCATTTTCAAAAAGGAATAGCAATGCAATACATCAAAATTGAAAAATTGAGAATTTGTTCATTTATTATTTGTACAGAGTGGATCCCGTTTATGTAATTTTTTGTCAATTTTTACTCATTTCTTTTTAATTTTAGTAGCAATAATTTTATTTACACTTCTTAATTTTAGACCTTTTTTTTTCTTAGAATGTACTCTCTCTCTCTCTCTCTCTCTCTCTCTCTCTCTCTATAAACAAATCTAAAAACCACAAAAATATCTCCATTTTTTAAAAAAATTTGTTGCAAGTAATCGGATAGATTAATAAATGACAAGAACAGGATTAAAATGCACCAAAACATAAAACAGTAGAGATATTTTTTTTGTCTCAAAAACCTTTCAAAACAATCAAAAGAGTGGTGGGAATTAAAGGATCTGTTTTTCAAAGGGATTTAAGAATTGTTTTCCTGCAAAAAGCAAGTAAATTTTCACCGAATGAAAATTCGCTGAGATCGCCAAATGTTTTACCACTTCCAGTGGAAAGACAACCCCACTTTGCCCAATGATATTTCCTCCATTCCAGAAAGCAACACATCACGGGGATTGGAAGCATTTTAGAAGAAATCGCGGAGGGTAGCCCTAGAATTCCCTGACGATGTTCCACCACTTAGGGAAGGAATGACGTGATCGGGGAAACAAAGTGACCTGTCTGGGTCGATGGACCCCAGAGACTCCCATCCGTACACCCATTCGTCTGATATTCGAATGGGTCAATCGTCCTTATCCATCGGATCGTGTAATTCTTTTGATGCTTGCCTTTAAACCTTTTTACCGCTCACATAAATGTACCACTAAGCAAAGTACTGTGTTGGTTGGATAGTGGTGGAGTGCTTAAGCATTGCAATACCTTATGAACTTAATTATCTTGAGTTAATACCCTTTTTGCGTTCAGTTCACAAACAGTTATTAATTAAAGGTATGTTTAAATAACTTTGAACGGTATTCCGTATTTGCTATCATTCACATCAATAAATAAATCTTGAATTTCCATAAATACATTCTTGACACTTTAGATATTACATTAAATTACAATAAGTAATGCAATTAACTTTCTGCTGTTTTTGAATTTATTAATGAATATCAGTAAGATTTTCGTCCATAGTTTAAACCATTAACGAGTCAACTCAAAATTGCCTTTGCTTATTGTACTAAAAAGTAAGTATATACCGGGTGACCTAAAAATCATTTAACATTTGAAAATTCAATAATTCACGGAATGTAATACAGGTAGAGAAGTAAAAAATTGACAGTGCTTGAAATGACATGGGGTTTTATTCATATAAAAAAGTGCAAAAAGTGGCCAAAAGATGGCACTGGACAGCAAAAGATCAGTGACACCGCATGAAAATTGTATATAAAAGGAGCTGTAGTAGCACCAGCAATTGCAGGATGTTGACTGTACCAGAAGAGGCTTTGTTAGTAAGACTACACTATCAGAATGGAGAATGTTATTGGACTTTTAAAAACCTATCGCCATAAAAAGGGTTTGAAAGATCTCTTCCGTACATCGTTTTCGAGAATCACGTGCTGAGCCACCCTACCATCATGCTTGGCATCCTAGGTCCCCTGACCTTTATCCGTGTGATTACTCGTTGTAGGGTTACCTTAAGTGGCAAATCTGCTGCGATCATCCGACACCATTAAGAATGCTAAGAGAAAACATTTGACGGCAATTTCTCACCATACCTACAGATGTGCTGTATACTGCTATTGTCAACACTGTTCCTCCACTACAGATATTATTCGTGAATGACAGCCAGGAAGGTGAACATTTTTTAAAAGGAACACCATTTATAGATAAAGTTCAAGTATTATGCTAATTATAGCTTTTGTTATATATAGTGCCATTTAGGGGGTCAATAAAATCCCCGTGTCATTTCAGGCATGTGCGTGAATTTTTATCTCTTTCCCTACATTATTTCGTGGATTATTGAATTTTTAAATGTCAACGGACTTTTGGGTCTCCTGGTACTTCATAATGATTGCCAACCTCTTCCCTACATTTAATTTTTGCTTTAACCTTAGCTTTACATTTTCCCTTTTAAGCCTATTTCGATTCAGTTCATTCCATTTAAACACTACATTACATTTATTTCTGTAAGCATAAAGGTACTTTGCAAAATTTTCATGAAGCAAAACTCTTTATATTTATAACTATAATTAATCAAATTATAAATACATTGTAACTGGAACTCTTATGCTACTGAATTCTTAATTTGTTTTTCTCATTGTGGGATATTTTAAGTGAAACATAATCGCTTTTATGTATTCAAATCACATATTGCCTCCGATGTGACTCTTAATGACAAAGGCACGTTATATATTAAAGCAAGTGCAATAATTTCTTTCTTAAACTGGAAAGCTTTGATAAGGTAAACAATAAGCATTTTTAACACATGTGTGTTAAATGGTAATTCTGCATTCAAAATTTTTAACAAGTAATAGATTTTCTTGGTTATTTTTAACTGTAATTTGCTTTGTGAAACAAATTTAGTTGTAGAAATTTAATGAATTTCGCATGACTTATATGTGTATACATGTACAATATAACTACTCAAGAAGAAGAATTCGCAAAAAAATTACTGAACGATCTTATTTTTTGTGTGTGAGTAAAAAAATGCTCGAAATAAAAAAATGTGTTTTGATATTCTTTCGAATTTTGTTTTATATTTTTCTAATAAATCCAAAATTCTAAACTGAGGGATTTACACGATTTTTGTTCCTAGATAGACGCATTTGATGGTCTTGTATTCCAGATATATTTCACGGTCACGAAATCCCAGTTTCTTTTGTAATGGACCAACTGATCTCCAATTGTTTTTGTTTATGGAGGACCCTATCCAATGCGACCAAGTGTTTACGATAGGGTCCCTTAATGACGTTTCCTCATCGAACGGACGCCACCTGGTGGGATGGAAACAATTAACGGCGGGACCTTGCTTTCTAATTACGGGGAATCGATGCGTGCCCCCTTCGATCACTTGTAGCAAGCTAACCCCCTCTACGCATCCCCTGGGAAATGAAGGCCAAAGCCATTCTGGAACACTCCGCTGTCTCGTGATGTAAGGGCCACGACAAGTTAGGTGAATGCACTGCCCGAATGTCCCTTTGATTAAGAACAGGTTGTAGCGAATGTCGCTCACAAATGAGATTTGTCAGTGTGTCATCGCACTTAGTTCAGTCATAGTAGACATTCAGAAATATGCATAAATCTCTTGTTTTCAGGTGAGAGCTACTAAAAATAGAAATCTTTACTCAATACTACATATTGGATATAAAATAAATATATATGTACTCTCTCGTATTCATATAAATGTAAAATAAATTAACCTATATATTCATCATTATCTTTCAATTCCTACTATTAGTTCACTCTTACCCTATATCGTGTTCAAATTTTCATTCGTCAGTAAAATACATTTTAAAGCGCTCAATTGAGCTGAAATTTTATATGTACGACTATTCTGGATGACAATACCGTAATGTAACTATGATTAATAAAAATGAATCGATTAAAACTAATTATTTAAAGAATTACAGATACAGCCATGTTGACATCATTTTTGGCGACTCACTTTAAAATTACATAGAATAACCATTTTTACGAATACACTGATAATACTTACTAGGAATATTTTTTTTAATCCACTCTTCTCCAAGATGTATGGAGCATGGGTTCTATGCTGAGTGTTTTAGCGAGGAAGGCGAATAGTTTTATAGCATAAATTGCGTTTTTAGCTGACAACGTTTTCAGTGGATTGCGAAGAAAGTCATTTTTGTTCCCAAAAAATAGTTAATGTCAAAAGGTAAGTGTCTTATTTTTTTTTGTATGTTAATGAAGACCTTAGAAAACGATTTGAAAATTTATTTAAAGTGAACAGTGTATATATAATTAATTTTGTAGTTGAAAATCTTTAATTAATTAATTAGCTCTAACGGATTAAATTAATTATGTATATCCCTTAATTTTCAAAGTAGTGATTAAAAAAATATTTCACGAAAAAAACTACACTAAATCATAATGCGGTAGATAAAGGGTTAAAGGGCTCATTTAAGCTGACATTTTACTATACACGATTGTTTGGGGTATTAATACGATAATTTGTTGTTGTTGTTGACTAATTCCTCCTGTCTAGCCGCAGGCTAGACCAGGTCCATGATCCCAAAAATCCTCAGGAAATCGTACACCAAAAGAGGACTGGAATATACGATAATTTAATTATAATTAACTAAATTTCATATTGAGTGAAGATAATTATTTAAAGAATTGCAGATACGGTCACGTTGGTTTCATTTGTAGCGACTTGGGTCAAAACTTTAAAAGATTTTTTTTTTCTCTCGCGTTTTAAAGCTTTCAGTTGAACTGGAATTTCATATACACGATTGTTTTGGATGTTAATATGACACTTTAATGATAATTAATACAAATTAATTGCCACTTAATACTATAATTATGTTATATGCATATACATGTGTATATTAATTGTAATTATTTAATAAAAAGCAACTGAAATAAAAAAAAATTCGTTGTTGACCTAAGTAGGAATTGACTTTAAATTTTTTTTTAGTATTTCTTGCTCAAAACAGCATGGTCGAAACTGTATTGCTGTGATTTTTACATGAAAAAAAAATCAAAAATATTAATTATATTTTGTGTTTTATTGTAATAAAAATATTACAATTGTGTATTTAACATAATTAGAAAACTCATGAGAACAATACACAATTGCTCACTATTCCGAGATTGAATTACTTGTACACAGTAGCGCATACAGGAATTTTTCAAGGGGAGGGGGTCCGGGGTCGAAAATTCACCATTCTTGTATCATGCTCCTTTTGATTTTGTCGAAATTCGGGAACAAAATACAATAAAAAACTAATTATTGAATAAATAATTAGCATAATTTAATAAAATTAATCATTAATAACAAATAATTAAATTTTGCTTACTATATACTTAAAATTATAATCAATCGGAAAAAAATCAAGGGCTTCGGGGAGGGGTTCCGGACCCCCCGGGATCCCCCTTGTGTGCGCCACTGCGTGTATATAAAAGTACGTAAAACACTTAGAGAATTAACAAATAATATAGTAATTCGGAATCTAGACTAAATGAGATAAATTCTGAATTGGTACTTCCCTCTTCTGGTTTCTATACAACCATGTGTTAGTTAGTGGTCATTAGATTGCACCAAAAAGCAATCTAAGGGCTATTGGTGACGGACTTCATAATTTTGAATCAAGGTCAATTGATGAGAACACCTGATATGGCATCCCCTCTCTAAACTACTACACCGCTCTAACAGAGGAATAGGCCTTGTGCCACTATAAACATAATGAAAAACACATTTCCAACAACAATTTAATGTACAATGCACGATGGATCTTCAGGAGATTAAATAGGGGCCTACATATATATAAAATTTTGATAAAGTTATTTTCTCCTTTGGCATCAGTTCTTCCCTTAATATATAAATGCATGTGAACTGATGATTAGAGAGATTACTATTATGACTGTTTGAACGATTGAATGTTAGATTAACATGTTTCGATTTGGAATTTAACTTTTTGTTATAATGTTAATAAATTTAACGTTTTAAAGTTTTTCAGTGAGTTAATGAGTGAATGAATATTAACGTGGCATTTTTCAGCTATACGAGGGTTTGGGGCAACATACCTCATAGTTTTGAACCATGGTCAAATGATGAGGACGACATCTGAGCTGGCACCTCCCTCTCCTAACTACCACACCACACCAACGTGAGGACGTTTCAGCTCTCAACAGATTTAACGTGCATCGCTTCCCTACACGACGGGTCTTTAGTGTTATTGGGCTCAAACTCATGACATACCATCGACGATCTCATACTTTGACCATTATGCTACCGCGGCCACTTAAAGTTTGTTAGACTTTTATTTAATGGTTCTTGAGACTCACTGCGTAAATGATAGCGGCATTATATTTCACATCAATTTGAAACGATGTCATAAAATTACCTACAGTATAAGCATATTCTTTTTTTAATGTTATTTCGCTATAAATATTCATTCCAGAAAAGTTTCTTTTTTCTCCTTCAATTCGATACGAATATCGAATAAATTTAGACGAAAAGACTGACCATTGCCTCTTAGGCATTAAAAAAATAGTAATTCTAACAAAACATTTTTGATTTATGTGTTGTTACTAAAAATAGATTACGTTTAAAATGGAAATAAATTGCAAAAACAAGAATAAGTACTTCATTCTTTTTATTAACTAAGCACATGCCCATGCCTCCAACGAAACCATATAAATGTTTATGAACTGGGCAAACCGTTTTTTGGCTCTGGACCATTTCCCGTCACTTATACAAAAATAATCCGGAAAGAATAACTTTAAAAATAATATACCCATTAAAGGCATCACAAAGAAGCGCAAAGTTGAAAGAATCCCGAACAGTGACTCCCAAGAAGAGTCTCTTGGATGCAAATCCTGCCCGAGATCCCATTTGCATGGATCGCGCCAGAGCGGAGAATCGATGACAGAACACTGGAAAACATTCGATCCCTCCTCCTTTTCGGGATCCCCTTCTTTTTCCGGTTTTCCAGACGGGAGTTTGCTTAAGGAGGCCGCATTTCCACTCTGCCGGCGAAGGGAGTGGGATTTCAATTTCGAAATGGCAAGACCTCTTGCTGGGATTGGATTTCCACTCACTCCCCGGATTCTTTTTCATCACGTGCTCTGCAAAGGAGGGGAAGAAAGAAATAGGTAGAAGGCCCCCTGGTTTTAAGGGAGAGGTATTTGGAAACAATTAACTTAAAGATAATAGTTGATGAGAGGGAAGAGTTTTAAAAAATATATAAGAGGAAATTGAGCAGATCCAAATGGATAAAGTAGATTTTTTCCTATGTCGCACATCTTTATGTTTACCATACGTTATATCAATCTAATACTAATAATACCCTTTATTTTCATGTTTTTAAATGAAATAACGAATGAATCACATTGTTTTCATTGAAACAATGTAACATTATATGATACATTGATTTAAATAACATACTAGCTGCATGGCCCGGCGTTGCACAGGCTTCCTCAAATGTATAGCTTTATTCCTTGTACGATTCCCCTTCCCCTCTCAATGTCAGGACTTCATGGTGTGTGTGATTTATATATCTATGTCATTAATAATCTCCTTTTCGAAGTTTTTCCCACGTCTTTGTTCCATCGGAGGTATCTGTTTTCTCTCTTCTTACCCCGGTGTTTCCCGGGCTTTTTTCGTTGGTTTCAGTTTATCCCCATAGAAATTTTCCCTTTTTCTCTGTACACCAACACTTCTGTGTGTGTATATGAGAGAGTGATTTCTATATTTATGTCATTTAAACATATTTTTCTAACTTTTCTTCCCCTTTTTCTCTTGGTCATACAGGTTTCATTGCCTTCGTTCAGCCCAGCGTTGTACAGGCTTTTTCAGGTATAAAAACTCCCTTTTTCTCCGAGATAACATGTTTTATTTCAAATTTCTATGTTCGATTAAAAATTTTCATAGCTAATCCAGCTTTGTTCTCAAGAAACCAATGTACGAATTTATTGATAAATAAATAATTTAGTAATAAATAATAAAAAAAGCAATGCAGCTTTAATTTTTTTTAAATTTCATTCCCGATCTTTTGGTACCTTCGGCGAGTTTCTGCGTGGTACGATTCGTGAGAAGATAGCATACAGATAAATACATAGATAGGTGCATAGATACTTTTGTTTACCTACGAATTTTAATAGTGTAGATTTTTAAGTTTAGAACATTGTAATAGTTTTAAACATTCGTATGTTCATTGAATGAATGACTGAATGTTTATTGATTGAATACATTTAGACTGTGATAGCAGAGTATTTTGAGTCACAAATCCATGGCAAACGGTGTCTCTGCCGAGTCGTGAGTTTGAGTCCTGGTGTCACCAAAGATCTGTGGCATAAAGGGAAGAAAGATAATTAATTTTTCAAACCATGTAATCCTCATGTCTGGAGAATGAAGTTTCAACTCAGCTATCATCTTCACTACTTGGCTGTATCTCAAAATTAACCATAGTGTACCAACTGAGCTTAACTTTAAAGCATAGTCAAACAATTGATTAAGATATTTGTTAACTAACTGATGGTTATTTATCGCCAGTACTAATGGAGGGGATAGATCGAGGACTGAACGACGAACACACCTGGAAGAAGCCCTCTTAGACCATGTGAACGAAAGGCCCGATAGTATAGCCCGAAACTGCTGCAGTATCTCGTCCACATGCCAATCAACCAACCGTTTGGAGAGCTTTTCTGTTAGATTGTTGATGGATACAATTTCTAAAACTATTTTAACATTTTCTGTACGGAATCACTCGTTGTTGATAATGAACGTTTTTTGTCTCAGTTAATGTGTTATTTTTTCTGTTTGTGTTTCAACCCGACATTTTCAGTCATGTATTTACATACAAAAAAAAAATATTTGTTTTAGGGACTTCTACCACCCTTTAAAGTTTGTCCCATGATTTTAGAATCCCCCTGTATAAAGAAAACAAGAAAGAATTCATGAGTATTGTAACTTATATGAATGATATAAATTTAAGAATGATACTGCTTTATGTTTCTAAAATATCGAGTTTTTCTCTTCTTCTTACGCTTACATATGAAATACTAAATTAAGAAGATTCGGAATTTATCACGATAAGGCTTTGTGCTTTTTAATGATTTTTTATAATATCAGTAAAAATAATTTCTATACATAATTTCTATACATAATAATGATATACACAATAACATTTTTATTTGTTTATTATTAAATATCTCCTTATTATTTATCATGTGTGTTTTAATTTTCGGTTGTTCTGATTAAAATTTTTAAGTAACTTTTTCATAGAATTTCTGTTATACATTACTTACGTACCTTCGTTAACAAAGAAGAGAAAAATATTGAATAATACTCTCTTTTTTTAAATAAAATCAATCCAATGCATTTTCCGGAGGAAGTTTTATATAAGTAAATCATTACAATATATATATATATATATATATATATATAAACTCATATTATTCTTTTTGCGAGCATATGTAATTAAATTTAATTTTTAGAAAATACACGCGATCATAAAATCAAAAAGTACTAAGAAATGCTACATCTCTTAACGTAAGGTAAACACTAGGAAGTCTAAAAAATAATATAATTGAATTATTTTATAGCTAGTAAAGATTAGTGTGTGTATATGTTTTAAACTTGATCATTACTGTGTCTTATTTCCTTTTTAAAACTGTATTGATTTACCAACCAGCTTATCCCATTAATAAGCATGCGATGAAATATTTTGATTTTTGAGATAATACAAAAGAATCAACTATTGTGTTTACATATCAGATTGATCCTTCCCCAGAACACATAATGATGCCTTTAAATAAACATCTATTATCCAGTTTATTAAAACAGCAGGTTAACATTCACGCAAACAACCACTTTCTATTTATCATTTCAATAAACCAACCAAACAAATCGATCAAACCGAGAACATTAAACTATTCAGCGCAGCGTGTTTTCATTCAATCATTTTTGTAGGGTTTGCAAAGTCCAAAACCTCTCAGCGGGTGGACAACGGCTACTTCTCAGTGTCTGGCCCAACTGTCCAACACCCTAGGGGAGGGGATCGTTTGCGTGCATCGGACTCTAACTTGTCAGGTCCGGGAAATAAAGATAATGCGGTCCAACTCCTGAGAGTGTCACGTGAACAAAGAGGCTTCGAGAGGGAGGGCAGTCCATTTGGAGAGGTCTGCGTGACACGATTACCTGGAAGCCTAAGGAGGGAAAGGCACACTCATGCTTCAGGTAGGAATATAAATGACCACCTAGGCGGATGTTTTTAATACAGGGAATAACAGAGCTTTTAAATATGAAACACAGGTATTAATCACCGTCGACCACCTACTGCTCGTCCAATGAGAGAGCGGAAGCAAATACAACATAAATTTTAGATTAATGAACGCAGTGATCACCTGTGACAAACCCTCTGGACAGAGATCACTGACTTTTTAGGGGGTTGCGCATCAGTCCCCTCTGCTTAAAAATGCATTGAGATCATTTGCTATTAGCACGTACTTTTGCAAGCAATTTTTTTTCCTTCTTACTTATGATAAATGTATGAAACAGTTTTGATGAAATTTTACGGATTTATTTAAATTCAATATGAATTTAAATATTAAGTCCATTCTAACATTGTAGAAAGATTTTTTTTTCGAAATGCTTTACAGATTTTTTAGATAATTTTAAATAGATTTCCCAATACACAGTACATTACTGAGCTTGTAATTATCAATATTACATGAAATATACATTCTGAAAATCTAAGCTAAAATAAGTTTCGGTCAATGAAATATACACTGTTTTTTTAATATGATTTAATTGTATACAAAACTTTGAAAGTTTTTACTCTAAAACTTTGATATAGAACCAAATTTGGAATTAAATCAATGTTTAACCCTCTCGCCTCTCATCTCGTGACCTCCACTTGCGACATACATGCATCAAAATTTGCACAATCCGCGACTTCCGCGGGTTGAACTCACAACATGGTTTTGATATAAGACAATTTTTTTTAAAAAAAATTGAATATAATTTTAATTCAATAAGGTGAATTCCCAACTGATGGTTTTTTTATTCCTCATTTGCGTTTAATAAGTAGAATTCCCAAATTTATAGCTTCAGTAAAGGAAAATTTAAAATAGAATTGCTAAGATCTTTAGCCCCTTATATAGATATCCTGAAAGAGTTGAAAGATTGAACGGGCATCTAATTGCAACTACGTTGGATATTTTTTTGTAATGATGGGGGGGGGGAACTAGAGAAGAGGAGTTTCAACCAACTTTGAGGGAAAACAAATATCAGCTGTAATTTCTGATAAGTGTTGATAAAAATTAATTTTGTGATATTTTTTGTCGTATATGTTTTTATTTTATATTTTTGTTTTTCATTAAAAACTTGAAATTAGTTTAATTTTCATTCGTTTTTTTATTGGAATAAAATTTAATCTATCATAAAATTTTACATCTTAAGACCTGATTTCGATATAGCACGTTATGCATTGATTTGATTTATATTATATCAAATTCCTAGTTTCGATACAACACCGTGATTTATATTATTAACAAGCATAATTAATTTAAAAAATAAATAAAGTAATTTAAAAAAATAAATAAGTCTCGTGTAACATGGTTTCGATATGGAATGGTACGAATTGTGCTATATGAAGGACACCTGTACATTTAAATTCTACTATGTGTAAAATAAACATTTCGAATGAGAGTTGCTTCACATCTAACACACTGTATCTTTACATTCTAACTTAAGAGCGTACATAAATAATACAATGCATTTCCTCTCAGAATATCGGAAAATAATCAAGGTAATCGCGAAATTAACTTCGGTATTAACGCTTTTAATATCGGAAAAAGCACCGGCGTAACCCACAGGAAAGCTATCATCGCACTTTAAGAGATTCCATCCACAAAATCCATTTAGCAAAGAACCATTCACAAAGGTAATACAACCGGTAACTATACCTCAGAAATCACCGGGGACTTCGCAACGAACCCGGTTTTTATTACGACTATTCCACAATTTTTTTCTGAATCCATTCCACCCCCACCCCCTCCCATTTTACCAGTATCGGAAAACCCAACCACGTTCGCAGTTAGAACCGAAAAGAGAGGAAAGGGGGAAAAAAGGGGAGATATTTTCAGCTCTTTGATTACCGAATTCGGGACAAACTATTAAATTAAAACTCCGAAAAGGTAGGAGGGAGAGAGTTAAATAAATAAATAAAGAGAAGGTAGGCCGCTGCAATCATTCGATTGGCTTCGACCAATCTTAAATTTTCATCCGCGCGCGCTGCATCCCCCTGGCTCACGTGAGGGGCCCGCTAATGGAGAGGGCCCCCCGCTTTCCACCGGGGCCTTAAAAAATGAAGCCGAAATCCGAGATGAAATGCGGTCGTCATGGAAACGATCGTTTTCCTCGCATCTCGAAGCTTGTGTAGTTATCACGGTGAGTGGTGGAGCGATTGGAGTTTAGATACAATGCCTAAAGTGTGTGCAGCGCGTTTATGAAATTTAGAAATGGGAAGGCAGTAAATATAGGTGCGGCTCATTTTTTTCTCTAAAACTGATTATCGAAATCCTTTTAAGCAAGAAGCAGAACTTTGTAAAATTTCTAGAATGGATGATGGTATGAAGTATAGTTTGATAATATTTTTTTAATCATTCGAAAATTACGTTTTATTTATTCAGGAGGATTTATAGAGTAATAAATATATAAAAATAAGAAGGGTCTATATAAAAATAGTCCTACAAAAAACATTACTGAAATAAATTTTGCAAAGGGGACATAAATTTATATAACACTTGCTATTTCTTTTTCAATTACTACTATATTAGCTTACTCTCTGTATATATTTATTTATTTATATATTTATCTTGCTCAAATTTTTTTTTGAATCGTTAATAAAATACTTTCTATTCATCCAATCAAGCTCAAATTTTTTTTAACTTGTAGTGGATGACACTTGGTGTTAATACAGTTTTTTCAAATATTAATTAATTAATTAATTTAGTGTAATTAATTATCGGTTTTTGACGCCAACTTTGATTCCTCTTTATTGTTGTAACAATGAAATTGTTAAAAGAACGACAAAAGTCGGTGTCGAAAACATGTTTTTAAGCCAAACCGGGTGTGCATTGTTACAGCAATGCAGACAAATTATGCTCTTTTTTATTTCCTACTATATATATATTCTCTCCCTATATATATATTTATTTATCTATATATTCTATTCCAATTTTTAATCATTAATAAAATACTCTCTATTCATCCATTCAAATGAGGAATTGACTTAATTATATATATATATATATATATATATATATATATATATATATATATATATATATATATATATTACTTGTTTTAACTGAAATCATGTATAGGTAATACTTTTGTGTATATTATACACTGTTATTTCTATGATACAGAAGGATTATTACTATGTAACATATGAAATAATTTTAAAGAGTAATATTGAAATAATAACTACCAATGAGAACACAGATGATAATCAAATTAAAAAAAAATTATCATTATGTTTAACTTTAAATGTTTTCCAAATCGTTGATAGTTGTTTTGTATGCAATGCGTGGATTATACATTATACAAAGTAATTAGAAATTAATAATTTATTTATTTTATTATTTTAGCTCTTAGATTTGTACTTTTAGAATTTTCATCCGGAATTATTTGAGATATGTGAATGTTATATTCGGAAAGGTAACATAGTTATAAAATTTGAATATTTCCATTTTGACAATTAACTATATAGCCATCACAAACACACATTAAACATACAGATGGCTGTAAAACGTTATCCTAGCATATACGGGTGGTTATAATTAAAGTTACACTATTCAGATGCCTGTGGAACCCGTTCTGCTTATCGAATTTTGATGTAACTTGGAATATATGCTATATGAGCCATGGGGAAAAGGTGTCTGCTATAAAAAAAGTAATTCAAATTTTGACAACTAGGAGGAAATGTGATGCCGAAAGAAGAACAAAAAATATGCTAGAATCGTTAAAATTTAATTAGTTACAGAATATGCTCAATATGTGGTCCGTTGACATCAATAACGTGTTGAAAGCTCATTATAGTGTTTTCAATGTCAGCGCAAAGCAACTCACGAGGGATTTCAGCCACATGGCGTAAAATTCGAGCTTTCAAATCAGGCAAAGCCCTAATTCCTCCTCCAAAAACACGGTCTTTTAGAAATCCCCACAACCAAAAATCACATTGATTTAAGTCGGGTGAGTGCGAAGGCCTTGCATCCGGAAAGTATCTGGATAATCACGAATATCGCCAAAGTCAGCTCTAATCAGTGCTTTAACTTGACGCCAATTGTGAGGAGTTGCTCCATCTTGCATAAAGATAGTGGTTGGCAAACATTGTCGATCCTGTTAAGCAGGAATGATTAACGATGATAAACGTGCGCTGAAGAATATTCTGGGTATGACTGCAAATTTATATAGAGGTTTCACGGATTTGCATAAGGAATATTCGATGAAAGCCACCTGGTGGTCAAAGTATTTACTATTTTTTTATTGCAGAAGTATTTTCCCCATGATCCATATAGCAAACATTCCAAGCTTCATCAAAATACGATAAGCAGAACATGCTCTACAGACCTCTGAGATGTGTAACTTTAATTATAACCACCCGGTATTTTAAAAAGCATTTCATTTACTAAAAATATATCTCAGCCGTATTGGTGCACTAATATGCCTTAATGCTTCAAATAACAAAAAATTTAATCTTAGAAATTTTTCTTTTATCTTAAATTTGATTTCTTTAATAGTAATTAATGCTTCAATAAAAGGTTCAACATAGTTTGGGCATCCAAATCCCCTTCACGGAGCTTTCACGATAAACTTTTTAACTTGGACTTTTCAACTGTAATAAACTATCCACGAGCTCATTTGAACGAACAATCCTCTATCATGCTGTCTTAGTTCTAATTAAGGATATAAATCGATATAGCCTGCATTGGTTGAAAATTTAACTTAACCACGACATTCAGAATTACCACGTCCCTGAAACACTACTTTAAACCAGCGGTCGTCAAACTTTTTGACCTCACGAACAGTAAATTGTTAATTTAAATCCCGCGGACCACTAATAGGATTTTTTAAGTGTTAAATTATAGTTATGAATTTAATTATGTTCCAATGGATCTTAAAACATACTTAACGTGATGAGTAAGTATATTCCACACATTTTTCTGGAGACCAGCGAAATTTTCTCGCGGACCACCAATTTGGCGACCTCTGCTTGATCTGTATTAAACAATTGTCTGATGCATATGTATCACAAATGCATGCAACTGACATTTTATTTGTGTGTGATAAATGGAATGTTATATAATATCACAAATACTGTATAAATTTTACCCCGAGTTTTGACATTGATACAGGACCAATTTCAGAAAAAAAGTTTTTGATTGAATGTAGTTGCTTAATTAACAAAAATTATATTCATAAATTAAATTTTATTTTACATGAAAACAATCAACTGTAAATTCTCAATCCATCAATGTTTAAATCCAATATTTTGCTATTTTATTATATATATATATATATATATATATATATATATATATATATATATATATATATATATATATATATATATATATATATATATATAAAGTTTCTTCCTAAATCATTTTTATTGGTAATATGAACTCAATAAAAGAAATCCCACAAGTGGCAAATGCAGTTAACTTACAATATCATCATTCTTTTTTTCCTAAAACTTATAATACCATTTATAGAAAAATAATATATTTTCATTTATAAAAAAAAAAAATTATTAATTTTTTTATATTTTATGGTTTTTTCTATTAGAAATGAAATAAAACATTAATAATAATTTCCATGATATATAACTTGATATAGAAGTTCAAACTCAAAATTATTACAGACAGATATAAATTTTTCCGAAATTATCTGGTTTTTCCAAAGAGACTCTTTCTACTTTAATAACCCATCGTTATTGCCAATCCTGAATTAAAGGCTTCATAACGACACTATACTACTTCCCATAATAGAATCTTCCGTTTAAAATGACTATACATCACAAAAAGTTCCATTTATCTTGACGTGACTAGGTGAGGGAGAGGGCGAAATGACTTCGCAACACACACTCTGATTGGAAATTTAATCGCAATGTCCACAAATAACAAAAAAAAATTCTTTTGGGCGAAGAGAAAAAAATCCCGTCGCACGCGAAACAGTTCCATGATTTATGGGATCAGTGTCAACAAGCACACCTTAATGGCTGAAGCTCGGCCCTAAAGCCAACTATTAAGGGAACGGACCGAAGTAGCCGTTGGTCATTATCCCCTGAGAATAAGTGGAAGTATTTAGGGAGCGAGTAATGAGTATATCGACCGCTCATGCTCTGTATCTGTAATGAAGGACAAATGTAACGTTTTTCCGCCAAACGATTTATAGACTCCATTGGAGTTTCGTCCAGATCGTCACCCTTTTTTTCTCTTGGAGAGAGAGAGAGTAATGAGTGACCACCCCCACACTATATTTCTTGCGACCACCCGTCTTCATAAATTTTTCCTGCGCATTTACTTAATAGAAATAGTCAAACAAGCTCTCTTGTTCACAGGACGGTCGCTGATTTTTCAATAAGATTGGTCAGAATTGATGTGTGAAGGAAAGACAGCATTCTGATTGGGTGCTATAAAATTCATTAAGAGCTGAAAAAATAAAGAAGTATATGTAGGTTTTCATTTTGGTAGAGAAGCTCTGAATCTCTTTATGTAGGTAAAATAATTTTGGTACAGAAATGAGGGTAAAGAGGAGAATTATATACACATAAAGATCTTCCAATTTGATAAGAGACAGAATATAAATTCAGTTTTTATTGGTTATGATAAATTGATTTTTATTGTTTTACAGTTTCATTGATTTAACTTAAAGCTGTAGAATTTTTTGTCGTCTATATTTACACATTTAGTTTTAAAGAAGTGTTTTGCAAAATGTTTCATAAATGATACTCTTGCTATGCATAATAAAAGGACAACATAATTAGAGTAATTTTTTAACATTTACTGTCAATAAATATGATTTATGTTTCTTCTGTCTTTTATAATCTTCATAATATATTTGCACAAAAGGTGAATTCAAATTTGTTTGCGTGAATAACAGAAAATATATAATGTATATTATATAA
Organism: Trichonephila clavipes; assembly: GCA_019973935.1. Taxonomy (NCBI): domain Eukaryota; kingdom Metazoa; phylum Arthropoda; class Arachnida; order Araneae; family Nephilidae; genus Trichonephila; species Trichonephila clavipes. Next base: position 683,676 of record BMAU01018270.1, read on the forward strand.
ACATATCAATTTTTTGTGGTATCCTCCTTAATCGTTCTTTAAATTAATGCTCTTAATTCAGCGTTTCCTAAACTGTGGGGAGCACCTCTTAGGGGGCCGTGATAACACTTCTTGGGGAGAGCGAGCATATCGAAGAGTCGAAAATAAAACATTATTTAAAAAAATTACTAATTTACTGAAAGGAAGCAAAACAAAATACATTCGGACATAATAAAAAATAAAACACGCACATTTACCTTGATATAATACACATATAAATGTATCAGTAGTGCACAATGTATTTGATAATTAATTCAACAAAACTAAGTTTAAAAAAAGTTCAATAAGTACCAGTGACCCTATGGGCCTTTCATTTTTAAAATTATGTAAAAAATTTAATACTTATATATAAAGTTTTTACGGTTTATAATTAAAATTGTTTTCTAGATTTATAGCGTCAAATTACATTATTATTGAATTCGGAACATAACTATTCTATGAAGGGGAGGGGGTGGCGATAAAAATAATGATTGAAAATTGGATCGTAAATATTGAACGTTTGAGAAGCACTGTCTTAAAGGCCATGCCATTGACATATTTCATCAATGAAAAGCAAATTAAATGTGTATGTGGGAATATAAAATGTGTATTTTTAAAGTTTAATCTTACTTCTTTAAATGATAATTTAGCGAAGTTAACTAGCCTTTTGGGATTCAGATAAAAAACTTAAAATCCAAATAAAAAAACATATATATACACAAAAATTCACTTAAAATTTTACTCGCAAGATTTTTATTCGTAATGGTCTTGAATCCCCCAAGACTTCGCATGATAGTTAATTTTTATTTCACCCTCCCAACCGGAGATATCACCACAAATCTATCTCCCAAACAACTTAAATATTAGCGTTTTTAAAACAGAATTAAAGTTCGCATCAAACGCGTATTCCGACCAATCAGAGAAGCTTTTTTCAGAAATCATATGATTCTAATAGCATTCGGTTGACCAAAACTAAAAAAAAGATTGAAGTTTCGGGACCAAACAAAGAACACTTTTTAACACCCTTTTACACGTTTCGCTATTATGTAACAGAATCTTTGAACTCAATTTTTACCCACTTTAAAAGGTCAGATTAATTCGAAATTTTGCTCACTTGTACAGGATTGATGACAATATAATAATTTAATAATTTTGTTCCAGTGTCCTGATCAGGATCATCAGAAATAACAATTTCACATTTTCAGATACCATTTTCAGATAACATTTTCAGATTTGGCGACAAAAAGATTAAGTTACAACTTTGTTCGATTAACTACAAAAAGGTATTTTTAGTTGTTTTTAAACTATAATTTACTTGTGTTGCTATCATGTCTGCGTCTCTGTTAATGTTGTGAATATTTCTTAAGTAACTAAATAAATGCGTAAATAAATGTCCTCGTCCTTTCCCCGATTGCAAGATCCTCAAAAAAATGATTATTTTTATACCAAAACAACTTAAATCAAGTCCAGAAATTTAAAACGCAAACACACACGCACATAAAAACTTAAATTACTGAAAAAAAATTTGGCGAATTATTTACATTAACCCTTTATCACAATGCGTTGGTTGGAATTGACATCCCATTTGGAGAGTTGGAATTTTATTGCTGGAAGACCTCTAATTTTGAATCACTGTTAAGAGACAAGAAAGTCACCTAGATTGGTCCTTCTCTCTCTAGACCAGAGATACTCAATCTGCGGCCCGACGAGTTTTTCTGAGAGGCCCGCTCATAGCTCATTGCACAAAAAAATTCGCTTATTTAAAAACAATTTATTAAAAATGCAGCAGGAAATTCCATCAATTAAGCAATCAGATCCACTAATTTTGCTGTCGATGTCGTACGGGTACCAATTTCAAGATTTGTTTTCTATTTATAACTGTAACTGTTAGAAATAACAAATAACTGTGAAATAATAAACTTAACTGGAGTAGTGACAATTTTATGGGTAAAACTGCGTTTAAATTATAAATAAATAATACTAAATTCAAAACGCCTCTTTGCTACCATTCTGCACTTGATAAATTAATATTTGAAATAAAAATAAGAGAGACTTTTTCAAAAGAAAAAATAATCAAATTATCAAACGTCATGGCAGCTTTGTTTGTAAAGGGTGTTTTTTTAGAGGTACAGAACTTTAAATTGCAATAAAACAACGATGTATTATTCGATTGACATGAATTTTTTTTTATTCGAAAGATAAACTTGTGGCATTACATTTTAACTATGATCAAGCAAGGCATAGATTCGTCAAATGGACCAAAACGAGATTGCCGTTGTTCCCGATTTTCATAAGCGAATTTTGTTTAGCGATGAAGCGCACTTCTGGTTGAATGGCTACATCTACAAACAAAACTGCCGCATTTGGAGTGAAGCTAATCCACAATTGTACGTCGAAGCACCGTTACATCCAGAAAAACTGACAGTTTGGTGCGCTTTATGGGCTGGTGGAATCATTGGTCCGTACTTCTTCAAAAACGATGAAGGCCACAACGTTACAGTCAATGGTGATCGGTGTAGAGCCATGATTACTAACTTTTTCATTCCTGAATTGAACAATCATGATGTCCAGGAGCTGTGGTTCCAACAAGATGGCGCAACATGTCACACAGCTCGTGCCACAATCGATTTATTGAAAGACACGTTTGGTGACCGCCTAATTTCACGTTTTTGGACCTGTGAAATGGCCTCCAGGATCTTGCGATTTAACACCGCTAGACTATTTTCTGTGGGCCTATGTAAAGTCATTGGTCTATGCGGATAAGCCACAAACGCCTGACCATTTGGAAGACAATATTCGCCGTGTTATTGCCGATATACGGCCACAAATGTTGGAAAAAGTCATCGAAAATTGGACGTCCAGATTGGACTACATCCGAGCCAGCCGTGGCAGTCATATGCCAGAAATCATATTTAAAATGTAATGCCACTAGATCATCTTTCGAATAAAAAAAATTCATGTCAATCGAATAATACATCGTTGTTTTATTGCAATTTAAAGTTCTATACCTCTAAAAAAACAACCTTTATAACATAATGTAAACTAGAAGCTGCTTGTGTGTGTGTGATCACGGATGAAAGGAAACCGAAACTATACTCTGTAACTCGGCAAAAAATGCATAAAACAGATTTTTTATGTGTGTTTCTTAGAGATTAATACAGTATTAAAAGTCAAAAATAAGTTTTAATATTTTGATCAATTTTCCACGTATTAAGTATCCAATATCTCCTTGGTCTTATAATGTTTTCCGCCCTTAATCCTCATATTGCGGTCCGCGTGAAATATCTGACATATGTATGTGGCCCGGCGAGAAAAGTTTGAGTTCCCTTGCTCTAGACTTTTGTACGTAAAGAGTTGTTTGAAATTAAAGAAAACAAAAAAAGTATTTGGTTTCAAAATAAGATTAAAGTATTCATTACGTAATTTTTATATCTATTTGTATTCGAGACATAGCATAAGAATACGAAAAACATATTTATTTCTAATTCAGATTTGGGGAGTTAATGATACCTCTCTTCAGAAAGAAAAACATTAAAACCCATCCTTACTTCCTGTAATCAACTGATTAACCCAGAGAACAAAAATGGAAATCTATCTTTAGAAATGGAAACGAGAATGGGGCTCCCGCAGCAATCGAAATATCGCGAACGATAATGGAAATATTTTAAATTCGTTTAAAGAGATCGAGAAGTAGGATCCCTCCCATCAAACTTGCCCCTAAACAGACAAAAATAGCGAATTTTTTTTCTCCCACCCTCATAGTTTGTAAAAGACATTAGAGGCGCGTCTGGTTGTAAGAGTTATTGTGAAGTTTTCACGTTGGAATCGGAGTACTTTTATGAGGTCAACGAGGAAACACCGATTCCATTTGGATTTACGATCATCATTGGGGAAAGAGATGCTATTACTGCAAATTGTAAGGATCCGAATGAACTTATTCAAGGAGTGATGATTGTCTGTTTAAGGAGGAAGATTCTCCGCATATTTTGGTTTTGTGAACAAATTCGATATCATACTCAGAACAGGAATTTACGGCCTTTAATAATCTTGCTTCTATGTTTTCATTCAAGTTCCTTTAAATACCTATTTTAGTATCCATATTTGATATTAATAGCTGATGGATATAATATAGTTAGGGAATTAAACTCCTAATGATCATCCATTCTACACTTTATTCATCTAACAAGAGGAGGACACGACTAAAGAAATTCATTTTGGAACGAGACTGTGTTATAGCAGTACTCCTTTAGGGTATTCAACCCTCAATGTAATAGCACCGAATGGTCTGTCAAAATTTATGCTTACCTTTTATACAATTAAGTTTTAATTACCTCCAGCAATGCCATGGCATAGATGAAATGTACCTACTTTGTATGTGAGCGGCAAGGGTTCGAGTCACGTGATCCAAATTTTTTTCAAATCCTTTAATTGTTTTTACAATTAAATAAATTTGCTTAAAAATGATTCATTTTAGTTAATTATTTTGTACACTAAAAAGTAAAATAATTATGATATATAACTATATAAATATTTATAATACATTTTATAAATAAAATTATTAATACATATTATTTAATATAAAAATATATTATAATAAATATTAAATGATATTTTATACAAAAAAATAGTTAAAAATAGTTTTATGGTATGAAAAAAATACAATATGTTTTATAAATAAAATATTATATATAAAATTATAATAATATATAAAATATATCATTATAATTATTTATAAAAAGTTATTTTATAATTGACAGAACAAAAATAATACATATCTTACGTTGTATATGATTAATTTAATTATTTTATAGGTATACAAAATATTTAATAAGTCTTTTAAATAAATTTATTTAATTGTAAAAATAATTAAATGAATTGAAAAAATAAAACAAAAAAACCCGATCGTGTGATTCGAACCTTAGCCGATTGCGTGGTAAGCAAGTACGCTACCACCTATGCCACTGCACCTCTGACGCTAATTAATTGCATAAAAGCTAAGTATGAATTTCGAATACTATTTTCTCCGAATTGACTGGTCATTCAGTGCTAATGCATTGAGGGTTGAACACATTAAGAGAGTCCTACCATTACACAAAATGTCATTCCCAAATGAATTTCTTTAGTCATGCCCTTCCCTTGTAAGAGAGAGCAGTATGAATTGTTATATCGATGTATATAACACGTTAAATCCAAATGAATGGTTCTTAATTTATTTTCAAAAAGTTCATTCTGATATTGGAATAGAATAAGTACCAAGGGCACATGAAAATATTCTAAATCAATACGTCTTTTAAAATTTGTTTACTGTTTAATCAAACTATAGCAGTGCTTCTCAAACTTTCTATACTTGCGACCCAATTTTTAATCCTAATTTTCCTCGCGCTGCCTCCATGTAATATCAATGTATTGCATTCAAAGTTAATATACTTCGACGTAAAGTAACAAGGATACTCTCTAATTAAAAACCATTCAAATTATCAAGATAAATGCTAAATTTTGTATATAATTTTATGAATTATTACATTAATTTTATTAATTATTAATCTTGTTCTTAACTTAGTAATGTTAAATTAATTATGAAACATTGGGCACTACTGACATGTATAGGTGTACTATATCAATATAAATGTGTATTTTATTTTTTATTATGTCAGAATGTATTTCTTTTTTTTTTTTTTTTTGCTTCCTTTCAGTAAATTAATAATTTTTTAAAAACAATATTTTATTTTCGGCTTTTTCATAAGCTCGCCCCCCTTGTAGATTTTTCACGCCCCTCCTAGGGGGCACGCCCCACAGTTTGAGGAACATTGAACTATAGGAATTACGATTGATTGATTGCTTATCACCCCCCATCAACTTTGAAGCTATTCCAAAGCTACAGGAGATAAAACCTCGGTCAAAGGACGAGGACGACAGATGACTTAGCACCCTACTATCCTATTCTCAAATGTGAGGACTTTGAGTCAAGACAGATTTAAAATCAGCCTATCTACACGCTAGAAAGAGGAAGGACGAAATTACATTTTCCAATGCAGTGAATCTAAGATATTATTTTAATTATATTAGATTTTTATACACTATTTTGTTTTATATTTCGGATTGTTTTCATTCTTATTATGCGAATACTTAAACACTGCTCCCCTACAGGACAATTTTTTCTTTTCGTGTGTAATTTTATGGTTATTATATTTTCTCAGTACAGCAAACTAGTCAAATTTACTGACATATTGAAAACAGGATCTATATAATACCATAAGTATCCGATAATCTTTATCGAATAGTCTTCTGGTAAGTATACTAAAAGAGAAAAATACAACATATATTTGTCTCTGCCGTAAAAAGATGATAAAATATCTCGAGTCATCAGGGTCCTTACTACATTGTTAATATAATAGCTTAAAATGACTTCTAAGGATTAAAAAAACAAAAAAAATTAAAATTAAATCGAAAATCTAATCACAATATTTTTTTCTAAAATTAAGAACTTTTCTCAAAATGATATATAATAATATACATAAAGTTAGAAGTAGCATTATTTATAAAATAAATATTTTATGAGGAAAAGAGAGTAATATTTGAGTTTAATAATTTTGAGAAGAATAGATTTGTTTCAAAAAAAAATTATGCGATTTATAAGAAAAAAAATCTGAAAAACTTTAACATTAAGTGATTTTAAAAGAAATTTAATATATAATTCTAGATTTTAATAAATTTTAAATCTAGAACGTTCTAAAAATATTTTTAACGTTAGAAAACACTAATGTGGAGAAAATATATATTAAGCCTCATATTAAGCATTTTTTGTCACAACTAAATTTAAGATCCTTACGATCCCCACATATTAACAAATGCGACAAAAATTATTAAAATAAAAGAAAAATTACTTTTAAAAAAGTATAAATTGATTCACGAACACATGTGTGATGTATACATAATTCTAAAACTTTACGCTTTAGAACACCGTTTTAAAATATGAAACTTTAGAGCAGCAACCCGAGAAAAATGGACATTGTTTAAATCCAGGTGCTAACCACTCTCATTTTAAATCAAAATGTAACAACCTTGCGAATTGAAAAGTCCAGAAACTATCTCAGAGAAAGCATAAACCACGAAATCGGAACCACTCCTGTGACTTTACATTCAACGTAAATCCCTAGAGAGATACCTCGCGAGCAGCGGTTTTCAAAATAAACACCGCCAAGTCGCCGAGAAGATGGTGCGTCTTCTATTTATACTACGCTTCATGATGTTTGCGTCTTCTTATTATGGATGGCTCCATCCATTACTCCTAAGTCATCGGCAAAGGGAAGGTAAACTATATTTCCCGGCGAACCACTAATTGCCTCTCATTAGAGAAGTTCTTGCGAAAACCGATTCCTGTGTCAACATTTTGTACCGTCGCGCATAATGAGGGATTTCGGCCCCAATATCTCACGTCTTGCGTAAATAAAAGTTTCGGATCTCGGAAATTCGAAGAGTAGATTTAATGCGTCTTCTTCACTAAAGTGTATTCGTTTAGGACAGGTTTGTGCTGAGAAGAAGTTGTTTTAAAATATTCCATTTACCTTTCCTCTATTTTTAGCGTATTTCCAGCGTATTTTTGGTTGTTTTAACAGAAGTCCTTGATAGCATTAGCTATAGTTTGTAAGAAATCTGAGTATATGCAAAATTAAAAGTAGACAAAGTATGTTATTTAAAAAGCACAAACAGATAAAATGTTCTTAATAATTCCAAACACAAATAATGTTTGTGTTTGTAAATGTACAGCGTTTCCACGCCAAAATCAGAACTAAATTACAGCAGAGGATCATATACTAATAAATATTATTTCATTGGGGAGCTAAATTATACACATGTAAAATATTTCTATAATAAAATAAATAATTTATTTTGAACAATCGTTATTTTTTTTAATTCAACTCAGAAATATTCGGAAGAAGGAATGAATATCTGTTCAGAGTAAGTTAAAAAGTTGGAAGGATTTTTATATGGGTCCCTACTTCCATATAATGTTCGAAAAGAAAATATTCTGCAATGTGATTGATAAATTTCGATACATATAAATTTGAAAACTGTAGTCCGTCTATAATGCGAAAAAACAATAATAAAAACCAGAGGTTATTTTAAAAATTACATCTCTGTAAAACGGTTTTTTCTGCAGGAATATGCTTTTCGTAAGGCAGCCATACAAAGTATTTTTCGTTAAGAAAAACCAGTTTTGTTGTTGTGGCTAATCCTCAGTCTGTCTGACGGAGTCAGACAAGACCCGAAAGACCATTGACCCTTAAGAAGCCCAATACCAGGAGGGGAGAGGAAAAAGGTCCTCCCTTGAAAGTCCCAAGCAGTCCAAGATATGATCTGGAGAGTCTTGCTGAGTCTTGCACTTGGTGCAAAGATCAAAAATCTTCCTGCCTCCACAAAAGGAAAGACTGTTCATGTGGGCACTCTTCAATCTAGAGATTGCAATCTGAGAGGCTCAATCACATTTAAATAGGAATGAGGATCCTGGAAGTTTGCTTTCATGCCAGTGATGGTTGGGTGGGGTCCTCCACTGCTTAAAAATTTCAGATTTAACCCTAGATTGATGTTCAGAGAAGGTGAGGGTTGAAGAGATAGGTGGAGAAAGCATTACAACCCTCTTTAGCCAGGAGATCCACTTGTTCGTTTCCAAAGATGTTAACATGGGATGGAATCCACTGGACATGAACATCATGGAACTCTAATAAAAAAGTTTTACCAGTTTTACCAAAGTTTACCAGTACTGATAACCAGTTTTTTACCCCCAAACCTTCTAAAAGTTATCAATCATCATACTTGATGATATATTAACTAAAAGTTGTTTAGTAATTTAGAATCGTGTAAATTGAAGTATATTTTGAAATTTTGTGTGCTTAAAAAATTAAAAGTACTGAACTCTTAAGCTTTTTCCTTCGTATTCAGAATGTTTTAATGTTTATTTGTTCAGTCTATTTTTGCTACAAAACTTTTCCTCTTGCTTAACAAGTCTCAGGGGTGTTATTTTTGTCTCGAAGGCTAAAAATATAAGCAATTATCGAATAGGTATAGCTCTTTGAAACTAAACTTAAATAATTCGAATCTTTCACGCATTATTTTTAAAGAAATGAGGTTTAAAAAATACAATATGTTTCAAATATAATCATAATTTTTAGGTATCCATACACATTCGGAATACTTTATGACAAAATAACAAATTTAAACATTATAAATACTTTTTAGTACTTAATATCAATAAATACAAATATTTAAACAACAATATTTAAAATAAATTGCTTAAATTTCTCAAAAATCACATGTATAAGTGAAATTTTTGCAATATTATTGTAAGACTTCAAAGCAATTAGAGGAAAAAGTAATACACTTATTTTAGTAAAAGTATTACCAAAACAAATTAGATGCATTTATCTGGAAAAAGTACTAAAATTTTAATGTTTTATTAAAATTTGAAAATTTTAAAGCTTATTGAGTAAACATTATGAGAAAAGTCACATTCTTCATGAGACCATTATTTAAATAACCAGCCCTAACTCAAAAAATATTCATACAATAAGAAATATTTTAGTACATTCTCTAGAAAATAGCATAAATATCAGGTTCAAAAAGATTTAAAGAAATACATCCGTAGTATTTTGATAGATTGATTGACTCGCCATGATAGATTTTAAACAATTTAAATGCTCACTTCTGGTAGATCAAAGACCTACTTCCAGTTTTCTAACTTAATGAAACTGATTTTAGCTTGGCCTCTAGGTAGCGTACAGAGTGTTTTTTTTTCAGGTATAGAAGTTTAAGTTGGCATTACTTTCCAAGATGGCGACAGATTTAACAGCTGTCAAGTGATTTATTCTCAGTTTGGTTTGGCAATTCATCATGAAAAGACTCACGCCTGAACAACGCTTTCAAATTGTGCAATTTTATTTCGAAAATAATGGTTGATTTTCATAAGCGAATTTTGTTTAGCGATGAAGCGCACTTCTGGTTGAATGGCTACGTCAACAAAAAACTGCCGCATTTGGAGTGAAGCTAATCCACAAGTGTATGTCGAAACACCGTTACATCCAGAAACCTGACTGTTTAATGCGCTTTATGGGCTAGTGGAATCATTGGTCCGTACTTCTTCAAAAACGATGAAGGCCACAACGTTACAGCCAATGGTGATCGGTATAGAGCCATGATTACTAACTTTTTCATTCCTGAATTGAACAATCATGATGTCCAGGAGCTGTGGTTCCAACAAGACGGCGCAACATGTCACACAGCTCGTGCCACAATCGATTTATTGAAAGACACGTTTGATGACCGCGTAATTTCCCGTTTTGGACATGTAAATTGGCCTCCAAAATCTTGTGATTTAACACCGCTAGAGCATTTTCTGTGGGTCTATGTAAAGTCATTGGTCTAAGCGGATAAGCCACAAACGCTTGACCCTTTGGAAGACAACATTCGCCGTGTTATTGCCGATATACGGCCACAAATGTTGGAAAAAGTCATCGAAAATTGGACGTCCAAATTGGACTACATCCGAGCCAGCCGTGGCAGTCATATGCCAGAAATCATATTTAAAATGTAATGCCACAAGATTATCTTTCGAATAAAAAAAATTCATGTCAATCGAATAATACATCGTTGTTTTATTGCAGTTTAAAGTTCTATACCTCTCAAAAAACACCCTATAGAAAGAAAACAAAGTATGTTTTATAAAACCAAAAGAAAACTTCTATTCAATAAAATAGAAAACAAAAATATCTGTGTTTTGACTGAATATGGTCATTTTCAACGTGTTTGGATACCTTAAAAATTATAAGCATATGAAGACCAGAAACATATATGTTATAAATATTAAGTAATTTTTTGTGTTGCGCATTCTATTTTCTAAAATAGTAGAGTTTAATGTATAAAACTTTCTAGAACTATAAAATATATTATACTCTTTAAACCCTGCCTAATTTTTGTATTAAATATCTTTTTTTATTTCAAAATATTTGAAAAATAATGAAATTCAAAACATTTAACAACTTATATTTTTATTTTTTAATATAATTTATTGTTCTATTTACTTAAAAATAGCTACAGTGTTATAGGAATACATTTAACTTCATAAATCACCTTATTACTAGTAATTAGAGTTAATATTTTAAGAAATATCATGCTCAAGGTAAAATTTAATATTTCTTACAGAAATGTTTCTCATTTTCACATGTTTATAATTTTTTAAATGATTGTATTTTAAACTTATACACTTTTTAAGGACTCATTTCTTTAAAAAAGATGTGTAAAAGATTCCAATTAGTCAAATTTAATGTCAAAGAATTATATTTATTTAAACCTTTTATATTTTCAGCCCTTGGGACCCCAGCTAAACGAAAACAAGCTCGTTGCAGAAATTTACATCCATAATTTCAAAACATTAATAATTATCAACAAATTTGACAAAAAATAAAAAGCTCATAACTCTTATAAAAGTTTTAGTTTGGATGATGTATCCCAAAATAGATTCGATAATGAAATTTCTGTTACAATATTTCAAACTTCTTTTCGATTAAAAAACTCTCTTTAAAGAAACAATGAAATAATTTTCAATGTTATATGGCATTTAAATCTGTTTTTCAGTAATAATAGGTAAATATTTGTATATATATATATATATATTTGCAATAAATGAGTGTGTTCATTTCAAAACAAATTAATTAAAAAAAGTTATTTTCAAAATCTTTTAGATGTTAATTTTGTAGCTCAAATAATTGCAATTTATTGTTAAATATCCTTTCCAAAGTTATCGTATATCTTAAAAAGAATTTTGGAGCGTTAAAAAGCTATAATTTCTTACTAGGAAAAAATATAAAAATTCAAAAGAGAAAATATTATTATTAAAAATTATACAACACAGTTTCAGAGGACTCAGTAAGCAAAAGCAAAGCAACAAATGAAAAGTCAAAGATTTCGCTACTTCGAGATTTAATTGCATTGAAGATTGCTATTCGAAATTATACTAATCTTCAGGAAAAATTATTCTAGGTATTATTCTATTATATATATATATATATATATATATATATATATATATAAATCTAATTTAGTTAATCTAAATAGGTAACAAATTTTTAAATATAGTGTGAACGTTTGGAGATTAAAAACTGTTCTGGATCGATTTTCGTCCGTCACTTTAGAACTATAATGGTGGGATTTGTAGCGCTACGGGTACGTTGTTAGTACCATGTTGATGAAGTGTGGTTGGAAATGTATTATTGTTTTGAGAGAGAGAGAGAGATGTATACTGTGGTGGCTAACACGAAAGACAGAACCCGCAACGCTTGGTTCCGTAGCCGAGTAACATAGCCACTAGACAAAAGTGATTATCCTTGTAAGGAGGCTGTTACTGGCTTATTAAGTAATCGCTTCATATACCTGAAAGTATGCAACTTAAATTGATTTTATGCTTCCAATTTGTTTTAATGGCGTATTTGTCTCTTTTCTTTACTACAGCACTTCAAAACCCTTGAAGGAATTATGAGTAACCCTGTATATCCGTTGTATTTGACAGTATGGGCCTCTGTATAGTATTCAAATAAAGCAATTTAATGGTGGAAAGTGAGTTTTCTCCCACATCATCAATAAAATATTGATTAAAATTCCATTCGTCCATTTGTGCGAATTTTTCACTATCTCGTCAATTTTACATACCATAACAAAATTTCGAAATAATCTCTAACTCCTTTACTTCTTTTCACATTTTTATGATCCGGAGCCGACTGTCACATTTCAAAGATATTCAGAAACTCTTATCCAAATAATATTAGCCTAACACAAAAGCCCGAAGCGAGCGTCTTTTTCTCTCCATCTTATCCTTAAGTCCCTTCAAACATGTTTGAAAAGACGCGCGCTGACGACAATAGCTGAAGGGTTGACAAATTCTTTTCCAAACATCGACTGAAAGATGTGCTTCAACCGAATGTCACCAGAGGTGAATAAACGTTCCCTACTTTACATTCCCGCTGCCTTTTCTCCCGGTTAAATGACAAGACCCCGCGCTCTAAGCCTTCGAAAGGGGAATCGTTTGCAAAGCCCCTCACTACTGACAGACGATCAGATCTTGTTAGACGAATGTCGGCTCTGGCAACTTGTGATGACAACTTATTTTCTTCGAGGAGAGCAATTGCGCTTTTTCTCTCCGACAAAAAAGAGATTTTGGAATCTGAGAAAAAGTGCCTCTTTCTTTTCTCTCTCTCTCTCTCTCTCTCTTTTTCGGTTAAAACTTTATAGATGTCGAAAAATCTAGTCTATTAGAATGTATGATGACGTGAAACACATTATTTTCTAGATTTTTTTTCTCCGTAGTATCCATAATTTTATTTTCTATCAATTTATTTAGCTTTGAATCTAGTTATATTTTTAATCCAAATATACTTTCAAAGGAAATTCTTTCAGTGGAACACTCAGGAATTTTTTAAGGAGAGGGGGGAGAAGTCCAGGGTAAGAAGTCCACTATTTTCTTATCATGCTCTAATACGCCACCCAACATATTGCTTCATAGTCTTCCGATTTTGGGGGACAAAACACAGTAAAAAATTAATTATAGAATATATAACTAGCATTAATTAATAAAATTAATTAATAATTAATACTTAATTAAATTTTACGTAATGTATGCATAAGATGATAGTCAATTGAAAAAATCAAGGACTTGGGGTCCGACCCAAGCCCCCCCCCCCTTTTGTGCGCCACTGAATTCTTGAAAAGTATTCATTCATTAATTTCTAAAAATATTTTTTTTCATATATAAGTTCATTCTAAAAGCAATTGTCAGTAATTGATAGATGAGGGTTATTGCTGACGGACCTCGAAAATTTGAACCCTGAATTCGTGACAAAAACAACACCTATAAGCTTATCATACATTCTCCAAATTTCCGCTCCACGTTAAAGTCAATATTTTGTGACTCGACAGATTTAACATGTACCATCCATCAACACGACAGGTCTTTAATAATACTAGGACTCGAACCTATGAACTGACCGAAATAACACCAACCAGACTTCGAAATCATAAGCACACAGCTACTACGGCAAAACAATGTTCAGCGAATAGAATTAACTCAAATCATGTCATTAATAGTTTTAAATTTATAAGCAACATGAATTCAATTAGTTCGATTTATTTCTGTGTGTTTGATAAATTCTTCATTCTTTCACCCTTTCGTGGTCCTTGGGAAGATTACTCCCCATCTGCATGATCTTACAAATTACATCTGTGGTAAGCACAAAATCCATTTTAATATATTAGCCTTGCTATTATAACGATGAGAAGACTAATTCCCGATTCAGTTTTGAGCTGCTGCACATAATATAGCGATTACGACATCAATAAATCGAACAAGAAAAGATAGTACGAGAGAAGAAGTGTCTTGTCCAAAAGCTGTCGCTGTATCTAACGATGTCATGGGATGGGTTGATCGCTTCGATCAAAGAAAAGAAAGATACCAAATAAGAACATCTGTAAAATGGTGGTATCGTATCTTTTATTTTCTTATTGACCTTGCCATCACAAGCAATTTTATAGTGAGCAAGTGAACAAAATAAACAAAAGTTTAGACCAGCTAACATTTCGTATGGTATAAGACGGTTATTCCCTAAGACGAATATTCCTCAAGAATAAAGAAAGGACGTCCTGCTAGCTTCCAAACAAAGAAGTGGGTAGTTCCGGATGATGTACACTTAGCCAATGTGGTAAATCATACGCCAAAGGTGGTGGTTTTTAACTAAAGATAATGTAGAAAATGTCGCAGAAAGGGACAAGAAAAGAGGACCCACTACATGCATCCAGAATGTGATGTCCCCTTATGTATTCCAACATGCTTCTCATCTTTTCATGGCAATTAATCATCATTAAATTTAACTCTTTTTATAATGCTGAATGGTTCTTTGGGAAGTACCCCTACCTCTAAAATTTAAACGTAAAAATAAAACGCGGCAAATAAAAATATATTTCTTTAAATGCTATTGTTTCAATGTAAATAAAACATAAACAACTCAGAAAAATTTAAAAGAGACTGAGAGGGTTAAAGAATAATTTTTGAGCTTCTTTCTAAATACTTTACTTAAGAGTAGATCATATTATCAGTTGCATAATTATTATTGTAGGGATTTTTGTAATTACTAACACATCTTAAAAAGCTAATTAACTTTCGTTTTCGTATTACTTCTTCCGTAGAGATAAAATTAAACTATAGTCTGTCTTAGATTTATTTATAATTATAGAATAACAGAAAAATTATGAAGATGGCATGCACAAATATGAACTAACTATAAGTTTCGTCACAATTTTAGTGCTGCACAATTTTTTTAATTTAATAAATTATAAATGTATACTATAACTAAGTGCAGCATTTTAGTAATGTTATTTTTCCATAAAATTATTGATGCTATTACGAAGTTAAAAAAAAGAACCCGACTTGGTCTAGTAAAATTCATACCAAACCTATAGTGAGCACAATCTATAAACTTAAAGTAAAAATATGTTTTCTAAGGAGAGAGAATTGAATAAAAATAAAACAAAGTTGACAAGTTTTTCAGATAGATCGTGTAATTCAGTGTTTCTCAAACTGTGGGGCGCGCCCCCCTGGGGGGGGCTCGGTAACCCTGCGAGGGGGCGCGAGCATATTGAAAATAAAAGGTTTAAAAAATAATTTTTTGGAATGAAATAAAACAAGATGCTTTCTGACATAATAAAAAATACACATTTACACTGATATAATTTATTTTTAACACCTGGTGATCATCAAAAATAAAAGATTCCACTTCAAACGCTCATTAGCCATCTTTGATCCTACAACCAAATTAAACAAATATTTTGTTTGCTTTGCGGTCAATATGAGAACGATGAGAGATTTTTTTTTTTTTTTACGTTTCTTTATCGATATCAAACAATGAGCGATTTTTTATTACGTTTCTTGAAACCTAAAATATAACTTTAGCTGACCTTCGAACTTATTGGTATGGTTATCGAACTTATTGGTATGGTTAGTTTTATGATATATGGATAAGCAGGAGTATTCTGAAACATATAATGCATAATGAAAAACGTTTTACACAATTATTTTTTAGAACATGCTACACTTTCCCTATGAACAATTTTGTAGTTTTGATTGCTGTGTTGTACGACTTATTATGGTTTATAAATGTAAATAAGCAGAATATTAAAAAAAATGGGCATCTGTGATCCCTATTAAATGAAGTTGAAACTGATCCCGCAATTGAAGAACCTACTGAAATAATGCATATTAATCAAGATATATATATATATATATATATATATATATATATATATATATATATATATATATATATATATATATAGCTAAAGTAAATATCAGAAAAGCGTGAGACATGAAACGTTGGAGTTGATTTGAGTTTAGCTGGAAAATAACGTTCCTGTGTTGTTAGCGAAAAGTGTCTGTGATTTATGTCCTTTATTAAGGTCATTATTTATTTGGAACATTTTCTTTAGTTTTATTGGATTTTTTCTTGTTTTCTAAGAAAAATTGAAAAGTCCTTGAAAGCAGGTAAGTATATTTTCTCTTAATTAAATTATCACTGGAATTGTGATTTTTATAGTGTATAGTAAAAATAACTATAAAATAAATTATAGTTTTAAAACAAACTAAGAAACACGCTTTTATAGTGAATCGAACTAAAAAGCAAAAAAAAATATTACTTAAAAGTAAGATATATACAAAATTTAATACTTATCTTGTTAATTTGTACGGTTTATAATTATGATCGTATTGCAGCTTTAGCGTCAAAGTGCATTAGTATTGCTTTCAGTACATTATTAATGTATAAGGGGGGCGCGATAAAAATTGTGATTGAAAAGGGGGGCGCCAGTAGTGAAAGTTTGAGAACCACTGGTGTAATTCATACAATTTGAAATAAGTAAATTTTTTTACGGAACTAACCATCAGAATATGTTCATCCATGTATTGGAAAACTCTCCTAAATTTGTTGGGTCTTTTCCGATCGGCCGCACGTGCACGCATTATTCGGCAATCGCAGACGATAAATTTTTACACTGATTTCATTAGTAAATATGTCGTTACTGGCTTGTCTACTAGACTTATCAGGATTCCTGCAAAGTGAATCCCGCATACGATCAACAGTGTCTTCTATCAAGAAAACTTAAGAGTACTTGCCAGTATGAGATACTAAAGTTCCCGTCTCCTCTGAAGTTCTATCCCATTATTGGATAGATTTTGACGTCAGAGAATCGGCATTCCATTCAGTTCAAACACGTCGCTGTACACGCGTGATTGATTTAAATTACGCGAACCAAAGTACGCACTGCACCTTTTGATGTGGAGTCCGCATCTATACTAATTTAGTTAGTGTAAAAAGGTTATCGTTTACGATCGCCGAATAATGCGCGCACGTGTGGCCGATTGAACTAGACCCAAAAAATCTCAGGGAGTTTTCCAATCCATGGATGAACTGTTTATTACACTCTGATGGGTAGTTCCGTAATAATAAGCCATTACTTTTGGATACTTTAAGCCCAGACATCATGTACTTGTAATTTAGATTATTTGGTCTGTATTTTAAAATATTATAACTTATAAATTTTTCAGAATAATTGCTATATTACAAAAAAATATCTCTTTGTGTAAAGTTTCCTTTTCAAAATTTTATACTGATTCATTTCACTAATACTAATCTTTGAACTTATGAGCCAAAATAAATTATTCCACCAAATCATAGCAGAAAAGTTAATTTAACACTCTACTAAAACAAATAAATTACAAAATCTAGCAACACCGAAGCGCAATCATTTCATGCAATTACTCAAACTAACGGAAAGTTAGCTCGAAGCTATCCGAAACAAACCAAACCCTTTCCGACATTTAATTGAAAAATTATATAACTCCAAAACTTCAACATCTCACTGCATCAAATTACTTTCCACCATCATATCCAATCCGCTTCATTACCAGAACCTTACAATAAATCATGCCGACATTCGATGTAACGAAATCATCTATTT
The DNA here is from genome assembly GCA_019973935.1 of Trichonephila clavipes. Lineage (NCBI taxonomy): Eukaryota > Metazoa > Arthropoda > Arachnida > Araneae > Nephilidae > Trichonephila > Trichonephila clavipes. The sequence continues at coordinate 701,742 of BMAU01018270.1, forward strand.
ATATTTTAAACGTGCCAAACCGATCTATCTCTCTCCAATGTACTACGGTTTGCATTAGAAAACGAGATATCATTGCAGAGAGGTATCGATGTGTATCCCAAGCAGCGTAATGCGAAATAAAGACATCGTTAGTAGATATCCAGTTGCGGAGGGTGATGTGCAAAGCCTCTGGGGCTGAGAACGGGGCTTTCCAGCAATTTCGGTCGGTCGCTATCCCCCTAATGAAAAGCGATTCATCACTTAGAGATGTCCGTTGTGCCGAAAATGTTTCTATTTCAGCTTCCATTTGCACCTGCTGTGATCGATGGCCTCAGGTGATGTTTGCTGCGGTCCAGAAGCTCTCCTGATATAAACCTGTTGTCTTCGGCGTGACAACGTATTAATATACCCAGTGTTGTTTCAAATATACCACTTAATGGTTCCATCATTGCATTTTGGTAATGTGCCGTAAGTCTTATTTGGCAAACGGTGTTTTGTGTTTGTTTTTTCATAGATGTTTGGTATTTTAAATGTCCCATTCTATCAGAGTTAGTTATACACAGTGCGGAAAATAAGTTTTAAGACCGTGTCCACAAAACTATATATAAACAAGAAATTAATTTATGTTTTGGTTTTTTATTCGAAATAGGACCCTCCGGCTACAATGCACTTGTTATAGTGAGTTATTAAGGAATCGAACGCCTGTTGTAAATCACTGTGTGGAATGGCCTGCAAAGCATGCATCGAAACTACTTGTAAGGTCGAAATATCCTCAAAGTAACACCTTTTTAATTTCATTTTAAGTTTTGAGAACAAGGAGTTGATTGATTGATTGAATATTAACGTCGCACTCTTCAGCTACATGAGGGCTTTTGGCGACGGACCCCGTAATTTTGAACCATGGTCAAGTGACGTGGACGACACCTGAGCTGGCACCCCTCTCTCCTAACTAACACACCACACCAACGGGAGGACGTTTCAGCTCTCGACAGATTTAACGTACATCGCTGCCCTACACGGCGGGTCTTTAGTGGTACTGGGCTCGAACTCGTGACAATGCAAGCCACAGTCCGATACCCATACCACTCGGCTACCGCGGCCACTTAAGAACAAGGAGTAGTCACAGGGGTAGTCACATTAGGTGAATATGGTAAGGTGGATGGTTCTAAACCAGACATTATTCTTTGCCAAAAATCGACGAGCAACAAGGGAGGTGTGACTGGGTGCAGTGTCGTGTGACAAACACCAACTGTTTTCAGTCTGATATTCTGAACAAATGCGACGAATTCTGGCCATCAAACACTTTAAAACAGCTGTTCTGATATATGTAATTGGTTATCCAATTAGGACAAATTCCTTGTGGATAATACCCCTAGCATCGAATAATGTAATAAGCATTGTTTGGGATTTTGGTGGAATTTTCCTTGTTTTTTTTTTGGCTTACAGTGAATTTTCTAACTTTCATTCCACACTTTTTAGCTTTGTTTCAGTGTCATATTGAAAACACCAGGTTTCTCAACACCTGTAACAATGGACTTCAAGAAATTTGGATAGTTTTCCGTTGGTGAAATGATGTTTTTACATAAGCCATTTTCATTGTTTTTGTTCAGGAGATAAAGTGTGTGGAACAAATTTAGCACACACTTTTGTTTTGCCGAAATGTTCATGCAGAATGGTTCGAATTGTTTTTTGTTGATGTTTAAGAAGTCTACCATCATTCTTAATGACGCACAGCGGTCGTTTGCTACAAAATTTTGTACTTTCTCAATAATTTCAGGTGTTCTAGATGAAATTGGTCTTCCACTACGCTTGCCATCTTCTACCACATCACTTCCATCCAAAAAACGTTTGTGCCATACAAAAACGTTTGATCTACTTAAACAACAGTCACCGTAAACTTGTTTCATGAGTTGGTATGTTTCGGAAGCACTTTTACCAAGTTTTGCGTAAAATTTGATTACAGCTCTTTTATCCATGTTAAAAAATCAACATGGAAAAAAAAATCACTTCTGCAAAGAACGCTCGTCATCTCTCAGCTACTTAACCAAATGCTATCCACTTGTTCACAGAGTTTCAGCAGACCATGGACATTATGACGAATGCACATTTGCAATCATGGCACCATTACAGTCTGCGCTCTGGGACGAGTCTTAAAACTTATTTGCCGCACTGGGCATTTGAAGGAAAATAATAACCATCGCATATTTTTAATGAATCCATGCCATGGAAATGTTACTTAATTGCTTAGTAACATTGCCCTTTGAAGTGAAACAAGAGAAATTATTGACAAACATCATAATTGTGTACCATATTCAAAAGAACAAGGTGTCATCTGAATTGGTATTCCACTCTCCTAACTTCCACAGGCCGAGGTAGCCTAGTAGTCAAGGTGACGGTCCCACGGTGCAGAGGAAACTGATGGACAATAAATGATTTACTACTTTTATATTAATGATTCATTTTTTTTCTTTTCAATAATTATTCTGTTTGATAGCATCTTATCTTTCAGAAGTTTAAAACATTCCTTTCTATAAACTTTTTAAAACAACAGACCTATAATAAACAATAACATGTGAAATTCAGAATTTAAAAATGGTGCACACATGAAACTTGCTTTAATATTTGTATACGAATATCTAAGTTATGAGACATGTTCTATGGTAGATTAAATATTGTTCTTATTCGTTTTATGTGTATTTATAGGTATAACACTGCGTAACCTATTTTAGATATATTGAATGTTTTAGCTGGATTTCTGTACTTAAAATTGTGTTCTTTTACATTTTCACTACAGAAAATGTACTAAGCGTTATGAGTATTTTAAGGGTTCAACAAAACGGACAATAGCATTCTGATGTTATTTCAGACAACAAAAAGGATGCAGCAAATTTTTGTGGCATTAACTAAAATGAACTATTTTAAAATGATTTTTTCTTTTACTTTTGTGAATGTATTTTGTTAAAAAGACTGATCTTATTTGAAATGTTAATTTACTAAGCAAATAGTGTTTAAGTGCTTCAAAATATGAGTCTATGCTATTTTTATAACTAAGCATTAGTACACAAACCGTCATATGCCACTCTACATAAAATATTGTGTTACCATATTGTAAAATAATTGTCCGCGTGCATAACATAAACAACATGTCATAGACAGAATATAATCAACAATCATAATGCACCTCAGATTGCATTTATTTTGAAGTCTTATTTAATACTTCTCTCTCTCCAAATAACTTGAAATGGAAACATTTTTTTTAAAAAAAATATCCATCATATATTTATTTTAATCATACAAAAGAATTTTGCTTTAATTTCAAAAGTTTGAACTTGAATTATTAGGACATTTCTTTCTGAAATTTACTGAAATAATACCAACAATTAGTCATCGTTTAACTATTTATCAGCTATTCCAATAAAAAATAAACATTGAAATTAGAAATGACTGAATGTATTTTATAAATTCATATCCCTGGCAATATATAATTATGATTATTAAGACTGGAACTACTGCATTCATAATAAACTTTGTCTCTTTAAAAACCAGTTATTTAATATTTACTTAAAAGTATTTATAATTATTATTTGATTCTAGGTTGAAAAGTCGAAAATGAAAGATTTAAAATAAATATTAGTTTACTGAAAGGAAAAAGCAAAATGAAATACATTCTGACATAATAAAAATAAACACTACACATTTACATTGATGCAATATACTTATAAATGTATATGTACCGCACAATGCTTTTGATAATTAATTTATCAAAACTAAATTAAAAACAAGTTTAATAATTATTAGTGCCTCCCATGGGTTTTTCATACACAAAATTTAATACTTATCTTGATAATTTGCATGGTTTGTAATTAAAGTCGAATTGTGTGTAACTTTACGTCAAAGTGTATTTTTACTGCATTTAATACATTGTTATTGTATGAGGGGGTAGAGCAATGAAATTATATTTAAAAACTGGCTCGCAAATATTGAAAGTTTGAGAAGCACTGATATATATAAGATTGCTTTTTCGAAGGTTTTGAATTTTTTTTACTTTATTTAAAACGTGTCAAAGAACAAAAAATTTAGAATTGACAATATATTTACATAATATTGTAAATAAATTACCAAAATTCCACTTACAAAATCAAATGCCCAGCTCTACTATTTAAAAATAATGTAATATCAAAAGATTCTTGCAAGATGTTTAAAATAGTAAAATCTTATTTAATGGATTTCTACGACAGAAATTCAAAAATATGTGTTTCAAGTTTTAGAAATTACAACAATAATAAAAGTAGATTTATCAAAAGAGTACTAATGACTAATATATCAATAAATGAAATGATAATAGAATGTACTGTTTCTTTAATACTTACGGTTTAAGATGACTAAATAAACTGCTTATAAATATGCCTTTCTCAGATGAGCATATAAATAATTAACATACAAATAACATGTTAATCAACATACAAATGCCTAATATGCATCAATTAAAACAATACGAGTCATGAAAAAATATGTTCTCTCTTGTCATATATCTCCTAGAAGGCAATAACAAGTATTCTATAATACAGCTTCCAAAGACATTACTAAAACAATACAGTGAAAGCCATCCCCGTCGCCAAGGCTCCTGCTGTGAATAATGGGTTTTGTTGTTGGCCGCCAAGCGAACAAACAAACCGCCAACCCCCGCTGATGTACTGTGGAGAGGGTTATTGTCAGAGCCCGTTAACGTTGTATCTCGCTTCATAAACCACTTGTGCGTCACGGGACTTTTTGTCTATCGCATTAAAAGGAATTTCTTCGCTCGCTAGCGCCATTAAAGTTCTTCTAACTATGCCAAGAATGCTGTCACAAAGGGTTGATGGACTTCCGCTCGCTTCAAAAGAGTTTGGACTGAGGTTCAGCTAATGCTGTCTCCATTTTGATTCCTGAATGCGGTCCCTGAATTTCTTTAAACATAACGAAAAAAATGTTTATTTTACTATGTTGAGGTTTGTTGTCATTTTGAGCAAGATATATATTTCTTACAGGTACTACATAGTGGAAAAAAGAGGAAAAATTAAATTCCTGCAAAAAAATAAAAATACATTTAAATAAACGGACTTGTTAATAGTAGATAATAGTTAAAACAAAATTATCTCTGTCTAAAGCATTTACTGAAATTTCCTAATCAATGCTAAAAAATTATTGACAGATGAATACTTGACTCTCCAGAATTCTGTATTTTAAATATCTAAGTTTCATATTAAAAAAACAGTACGTCAGCAGATATTTAAATTCGAACATGCCTTTTAAAACAGCAAATTTATGCATTAAAGGTATTCTGTCATTTGATGAGTATAATTTCATCAATTGATAACCATGACATCAAAACAGTGTTATAAGAAAATTAAATAAATTTCTTTTCATATTATTTTCAAACCGAACATTAAAAAGCATTTATGGATTGGAACTTCTCTCATTTTTCAATTTCCAAATGAAAAGATAACTCAACAGGACCCATAATTCTTCAAAAACAGAGGAATAATAAAAATAAATGAAAGAATGACTATGATAATTTGAAATGATGGATACTCTTCTCTGTGATTCTTAAAGTTAAGATAAAATGCTCCTTCCCTAATAAATATTTTGAACTGTCGCACTTATTTGCAATACATTTATTACTAATTATATTTTTTGTGTGTACACTATTTCTCAACAGATACTTACAGTACTACAAAATATGTATGTTCTAATAAATTCAGTACAATATATATATCTGTGTTTTTTCTTTCTATTATCTATTAACTCTCCTAAAGTTAATTTGCACTCACTTTATTCTTTTGAATTGCACTTCCATTATCAATTATAATTATAAATAAAGTAATCAAAGAACTATTTCCCTTTAAGGCAGAGCACAATTACCATGTCAACAAATTCAAACAATGCTTTCTATCACAGTGTGTTTTCAGCTTAATCAAGTGTTCCTTTGCTTAAATATAGTTTCTCTCATAATTTTTGTAAAATTTCTTTTTAAAAAAACTTTTAAAAAAGATAAAACAGTTGTTTCAGATATTATTTGGAAAAGGCGATGATTTAAACTCTATTATAACACAGCTATAAAATAAAATGAGTAATTTCTGTAACAGCAACACTAAAAATGTCTAATATTCCCAGTTAAAAAAATTAAACTATGCAACCGAGCTCTTTCATATAATTAATTTTACTAATTAAAAAAATGCCATTAGCGATATTTGTAATTCTTTTTTCTCAATGTTTTACCTATGTGTGTAAATTTACATTCAATTTACAATAAAAACTATTTGACTAAAATAACGTACCAACTCAAACCATGGTAGGTGTTATATAAATTGTTCCATTATCACATACCAAGAAGAAGCAACAGAAATAAAAACATCAGATCTTCCCCTCCACTTTCAACTTAAACTTCAAATATAAATCCTTCACCCTTACGAGCATCCCTTATTTTTCCATACGAGGAAAAGTGAAAATGTTTCACACCTCTTTTATTCTTTAACTGCACACACAGAGAAGGGAAGAGGCCTAAGCCACGTTCCACACCATCGCGGATCTAATATTCCACATTAGATCTCTCAGCCACCCTTCTTTCTGGGCACGCTTGAAGAAGTCCCTCTCTAACCGATTGCCTTTGCAAAATACGGAAAGTATTAAGGGTGTGCCCTCCCTCTTCTATTTTCTCATCCCGTTCCACCCCAGCCTTGTAAATTCTAATCGGCTCGAAAACGTGTCCTAATCCTACAGGCAGACGATTTCACTCGGATGGAAGGGGGAGTTTCCGGTGGGAAAGAGAGGGGGAAAATTGAGCGTGAAGCTTTAATCCCCGCTCCGGAAAACAATCTCTAGAGAAATTTGGGAAAATAACCGGAGATTGGGGGTTGGAGTTGAGGGGTCCCATTCCTCTCCCTCCTTCTTCTATCTCATACGACTTCGTCAGAATTTGACACCCGGTGGTTGAGAAGTAAACGGATATCGGTCTCAAAAATAAAAATGGAATTTATGAAGGACTCCATTGCGGAGCAAAATAAAGACAAATCTGAGTTATGAGTTCTTGCTGTACGTGCTTAACCTGATATCTTCGAAATAAAAATTCCAAAGAAAATTATCAATCCTTTTCCAAGTTGCAACAACATAAATTCTGAGGACTCTTCAAAAAGAAATTTAATTCAGGCTACTTAGAAATTATCATGTATAAATATGAGGTGGCCGAAAAATATAACGTTCAAAAATGAGTTAAATATAAACAAAAAGTTTCACTTGCGGTTTTTTATGTTCCATAAAGAAAAGATTAAAGTTTTTGCTTAATGAAATGCAAAAAAGACGGTGCAAGTGCACTTTAAGTACCATTCTCCTTTCAAAATGTCACCACTGCAAAACAATCGCAAATTGTAGCACAGTTTATCGAATTTAAATCTGTAACTCAAATGCAGGGTAAATTTTGGACTATCTATACTGGGTCCACTTTTAAGATCCACTTCATAAGAGGCTTGAAAGATTGAAGAGGATAGGTAGAAGATTGTCAAAAACAGATTTTGGACACCCTAGAAGTAGCTGAGATGACGTTACTAGTATATAGGGGATGTGTTGTGCCCGATTAACAGGGCGCACCATGAAATCATGCAATAAAACATTATAAAAAATTTATATTTTATTTATGGAACACAAAAAACCGTACAAGAATATATTGTTAGTTTATTTGTAATTAAAATATTTGAAATGGTAGCTATTTTTTCTGGACATCCGGGGTATTTCTAACAATGTTCAGATTATTGAGGAGACATCCTTGTAAATGTAAACTTGTTATTACAGATTTTAAACCACTTCATCCGTACATGACAGCAAAGTGCAACGGGATGTTTAGGCCATAAAAAGGCTATTGTTTTAACCAGCAATAGATTGTACCGAGCAACTTTTCAAAAGCTCATTTTCATAAGTATGGTATAACCATGGTAAATACCTTACGAATCATATTCGATTGCAATAAAATCATGTGATCATTAAGCAATATTTTATTACTCCGTTGATGTTCTGTAGTAATATATCCATTATCAGGATTTACAGAGCTGAAGTAGAGAATCAAATTATTAAGGGTTTTGGGACAATTTTAAAGCTGTCTTTCTATTTCGAGCACAATCTTTTTGGCTTGCTTATTGGTATAATATGGGCTAAGCGATTTTTTCTCTGAACCTTTTGCACGAGAAAGCGGATTAGACGAGAATTTTATTTGTTAAGTTCTTCAATGCAGTACACACTTACAATTGAAATATTATTGTACATGGTTGCCACATGCAATCAGAGCAAGAAAAATTAATTCGATCAAAACCGTATTTAATCGAATCAAAGTTACACTATTTTTCCAGTATTATTATTTTTATAACTGTACAAAATCATTTTAGAATTTATAGCTAGTTAAGTATATTAATTATTACTCTTCAAAGTGTCTAGAACTATTTATAGACATTAAAATTACAGTCCACCGAAACTAAAACCCGATAAATTTTTCCATTAAAATCAATACTTACTCGTATAGTTATCATTTAATTCAGAATTTTACTATTTTTAGAATGCAAAAAAATTAAGAAAAATAAATAATGTAGACAGATTTGTTTAAATGTATGTGCATATGAAATAAATATGCATTTTTATAACTCAATTTTCTACACAAAAATACCTTATAACCAAATCCTTAAATTTTCCTTAGAATTAAGGAAACTAAAATATTTCGTTTGTGTAAAATTCCTTATTTACAAAAAAAATTATGAATTAAGCTTGATATTAGTTGGATTTATCGGAATATATATTTTATACCTAAATAAAACTCCAGCTTTTAAATATATTTTCCTTAAAGAAAACATATTAAATATATATATATATATATATATTTACATAAAAGATTTCATGAGATGAAAAGAAATCTTGAATATAACAAAGATTTTGTCATAGAATCATTAAAGATTGTTTAAAAAAATAAAGAAATTATTCCAAAAATATAACGAATTATGCACCAAAAATAAGAAGTTTAGATCCAAAATATCGGGAAATATAATAGGAAAAATATGGAGGAACACAATAGATAAAACTGAAAAATTATGTGAAGGATATCAAAGAAGCTCGGAAAAATAACATTAATATATAACATTAGAAAGTATGACAATTATCAACAGAGAATTCTATACGATCAGTTATTTTTCATAAATAACTGATAAAAAATAATAAGAAAAACATAAATAATAAAGTACACATACCACGTTTAGCAGTTAATATATTTAATACGAATATTTGGATGCCTGAGAAACTTTCGCTATCAATATGTAAGTGAAAAAAACTAGCTGACGATAAGTAGATTCAAATATATTTAAGAATAAAATGAAAGTTCAAAAATAAGAATGGAAAAGCAATAACGATAAAACATTTTTTTATTTGTATTCAACATTTCGCTTTCCATATATAAATATTCACAAATGCTTCTTCAACAGAAGCGTTCGTCGTACAATTTAAAGAAATACAATATCCTGTTTTTACAGCTTCCTCTCCTTTTTTTATTTTCAAAAAGAAAATAAATGTTTCTGGAGAGGATCAATAATTTATTTCCTTATATAAAAGTACGTTCATAAAATTTTTTTTCTAATGTATTTAATACATATATTTCCTCCCTAAAACAACTAACTCTCAATAGAAATGAAGGGGAAAAAATTAGAGATTATGCGATTTTTTTTTATTATTGTTTAAAACCATTTTACTAGTGTAGACAAAATTTTTCTTTTTGTACTCAGTAGGCCGAATGGCTGTTGAAAATATTCATTTAAGTATGTAGATTTTTCTGGAGAAAAGCAAGGAAAACATCGATCTAATGTTTGAAATTAAATTATGAATTATGCATAAAATTGGCAGAAAAATATAAAATTTTTAGAGTAAAAGGTGAAAGCTAAAGAAAGAAAGAGAATACTCGCTTTTGAGAGTAAGAGCTTATATTCACAAAAAAATCTTAAATTGAAAAGAGAACGCATTAACTATATATTATTCATTTTAAGACTGCAAAGATCAGTAACCTTTTAATTACTTTTCTTTTCGAAAAAAGATATATTGCTTTAATATAAATTAATACTTAGATGAGAGCAAGTTTTACTTTTTTGTACAGAAGATTCGGAGAAAGTTTTCCTCCATTAAATTTTTAATGGAAGAAAGCATGAAATATTTTTTAAAAAATTAACATTTTTAAGTTTCATAAAAAGTAATCTAATAAATATACATTTCTAATACTTTTTATTAAATTATAATTTTAATTAAAATACTTACTTAAAAAATAAAAAATTTTACTTAAAATTTCAATTTAAAATTTAAAAACTACCCTAATAGTTTCATAGAAAGAGGGATTCTGTTTGCTTGATTTAATGGTTGCTTATTAATATCACTCACAAAAGCAACACAAGGGTTTTTGATACGGACCACGTAACTTTTAACAATGACAAACCAACGAAGATAACACCTGGGATTGTATGCTACTCTTCAAACATCCACGTCCCTCTAACACAACGAGTTAGAACCTCAAAAGATTATTGTTATGTTGTTGTTACTTATGCCACCTTATCAACAGTAACATCAGATCAAGGCCCGCAAAATTGATCGTAGCAAAGGGATAGTTGTATGTCTGTCGATAGCTGCCCTATGTTTTTTAGCTCGTTTCCACCCAAAGTTTTAGGGAAAACACCCTAGGAATAGTCACGGGCCTTCCCTTTTCTTCCCCTACCACCAACCTCACGAGAGGACTTGTAGCTCGACGGCTATTCAGAGTACCCCCATGCCATAAAAACGCTATACATTTTTAAACATCCATGCCATCTCTGGGATTCGAAACCAAGCCCTACGACATAGCAATCAGCATCTCTAACCACTATACCGGATGGGTGGTAAAGATATCCTTAAAATACTTTATATATGTGTGTATTAGAATTCTATATACAACAGGTTTTCAGTGGAGGAATAGGACTCAGTAAAAACAATACAGGACAGAACTTCGAGGACCATAATCATTTGGCTACTTTGATTGGAAAGATATATTTTGAGATAAATACATATAATTATATATGCCAGTTATTTGTTCTTTTATCAAAGATTTTGCTAAGCACAGGCTTTAAAAGAATAAACTTGTGTATAAAAAAACATTAAAAGACCATTCCACTGAAATTTGGATTTTTTCACTTTCTTTTTTTACCCATAAGAGATTTATCTTAGCTTTATCAATAGATTATTCTCTTCAAGTTAAATTAGAAGTTTCAAAAAAGAATCGATTGTGCAATTAGAAACTCGATTACTTGATTTCGACGTGATGTTTAATCAATAGAATAATAAAACATTTTGTTAAGATAAATTGATTTATCTTTCACCACATGTATTCTCTCTATACTGCAGAATGTGTATAAAGTAATACCTCAACATATGCTACCCCGATTTACGCGATTTTCAAATTACGTCGATTCGTCTTTTGTTTGAAAACTATACAATTCTATTACTCACTCCCTGCTTCATGTTTAGCTAATGTACGTTTTCGGAAGTGGCGCACGGAATAGCCATACCTAAGTTATTTATTTCTTATCTATCGAGTGTGTGCTTGTTATTACGATATTTGCTATATTTTGTTAGAAACATGTGTTATATCTTCACAAATTTGAGAGACGGCTAATGTCATCCATGTGACTTAGGGCACTTTGATCTGGAAACGAAGACTTCAAATCCAGTTTAATCAGATCTTCGAATGACAGTGTTGCGAATTTTACAGAAAGTCATAGTTTAATTGATAAAAGTTTACAAATTTTAGAAAACATAATATCCAACAAAGAGCTAAATCGAACAAAAAAAAAACAAGGAATAAAAAATTATTAGCATGCTACGAGGAATTTGCGGGAGAAAAAAAAATCTTTGACGTGGCAAAAAAATTACTCAGATTTTATAAATTCTGCATCCAAATTACTGCGTTTTGAGATTTTGTATTTGTGTTATATAAGATTGTATTGAAATTTTTTGCTAAATTATTTTTTTCTTTCGTCCCGGTCCCAACTAAAAAAAAATATTATACGTATTTGTATGCAAAATTATACCCCGACTTTCGTAAGTTAGACTTAAACGGTTATCACTCAGCCCTGAGTGAGTGAATATTAACGTTGCACTGTTCAGCTACATGAGGGCTTTTGGGGACGGACCTCGTAATTTTGAGAACCATGGTCAAGTAACGTGGACGACACCTGAGCTGGCACCCCCTCTCTTAACAACCACACCAACGAGAGGATATTTGAGCTCTCGACAGAGATTTAACGTGCATCGCTGCCCTACACGGCCAATCTTAAGTGGTACTGGGCTTGAACTTGTGACAAAGCCAGACAAGATCCGATACCTAGACCACTCGGCTACTGCGGTCACATCACTCAGTCCTACCTATCGCGTAATTTCTGGGTATTATTGTATTAGACCAGTGCTTCTCCAACTTTCAATATTTGCGACCCAATATTCAATCATAGCTTTCATCGCGTGCCCCTCCTTCTATACAATATAGCAATGTATTAAATTCAATAGTACTATACTTTGACGCTCAAGCTCTACAATACATTTTTAACCTCTTAAGGTGACTTGGAACCCTTTGAGCAAATTTCTTTATTTACGTATTTAAAAATTATATTTTAGCTTTTTATACAATGTTTCTATTCATGAAAATGTTACCAGATGAAAATTTTCATATATTATTCACACAATTTTAAAAATTTAAATTTTTTGAAGAAAATTGGGAAAATTTTAAAATCTTACTCCTTTTGTAAAAATTAATCTTTTGACCTGCAATTTTTTTGTAATATTCTCATGGATGTTCTAAACAACTTTAAGGATCGATTTTAGAATAACTTCATTCGTTTTCGAGAAAAAAATAAAATGTTGATATACAGGCTGAAAATCAACGAAAAAGCCAACATGTCTTACATTTTATTTTTTTAAAAAAAATATTCAGTTTATAGCAAAACGGATCCCTAATTTTAGTACATGCTTTATTTTCAAAACGCAGGAAAAAAATGGAAGTGATTGGTAAATAATTGTCGAGGGAGTGGCATTTGAATGCACTAAGGTTTCGAAAAACACAAACTGAGAAAAACCAGTTTAAAGTTAATAATTCTGAAAAAATAATTATTATAAGCTTAATTAAACTTAAAATACCACTTTAAGATATTAGTTATACGTTTTTCTTCAAAATAATTGCATTTTCATATTTTTTCAACTCACACATTTTTATAAATGATCAACTTTTAGAGAGTATTAATTGCACAAGAAAATTCAAGAAAAACGTTAAAAAAAAGTTTTTTCTGTCACGACAGAAATTTTAGCTGTTTTTCTTCTTATAATATTAAAGTATTACATTTGTATGAAAAATATATCAGGAATAAGAACCGAAATTATATAAAATTTTTAATATAAAATGCCTTAATTTAAAAACTTTACATGCACACATTTCACAAAGAAAAAAAATAGTTGTTTGCATTGCCTCGGAAATATTCTGCTTTATATATTGCACATTCTTTTTTTAATGTTATTATTTCTCTTCATAAATTAGATTTTTTTTTATCAAAACGCTTGTTTTTAGCTTTTTTTTCTTAAAAGGGGGTGTGGCTGAATCGCCTAATTTGTTTTCAAATGAAGTTTTATTCAACTTCTAACTTTCCGACATGCACAAGTGATATATAAATCGAAAGATAATGATGCAAAGAATAAGATTAAATGAAAATTAAAAAAACGATAGGTTTGTGATTTTAGGGGTACCAAGTCCTTTTAAGTGCCATCGGCGTAGATAAACGTCTCACTCAGCCAGTGCATTTGTTGCCCCGGACGTATTTATAAGTCTTTCCAATGTACGATCTTTTTTGAGAACTGCTATTCATGAAATTATTCCAAATGCTTTGGAATGCATTAAAATGGCTTAGACAGTGTTTGCGTAGGATTTACTAATTTCAGAGGATTTGCTTATTTTTATTCCTTTTTTACCCATTCTTCCCAAATACATCGCATACGCTCGACTATGTGTTAATACGCTGGCATTGGGGATCGAATCACGTAATTTTTAATCGTCATTTAATGGTTTAATTATAAACCGTACAAATTATCATGATAAGTCTTAATTTTTGCATATAGTTTTATAAATGATAAGCCCAGATCAATGGTAATTATTCAACTAGTTTTTAACTTAGTTATGATAAATTAATTATAAAATATATTGTGCAGTGCTCATACATTTATAAGTATATTAAATCAGTATAAATGAGTATTTTATTTTTTATAATGTTAGAAAGTAGTTTGCTTGTTTACTTTTACACAATTATCTTTTGTTTTTGGCTTTCGCAACACTTGCGCCCCCCTCGTAGGGTTATCACGCCTCTCCTCTCTAGGGGGAGTGCCCCACAGTTTGAGAAACTGTATTAGACACATCAGTATAGTTTCGATCCCCAGTTCTGTAAAAGTGTTTTTATGATTAAACGAGGTATATTACTGGAAAGCTAACTATAACTTCACTTCAATGGAAATTTTCACCCACACGAATACACAGAATAAATAATCCATAAAACGAGATGAATTTCAGTGTTCTCTTACAATATGTTAGAGGAATACAATATTGTAAGAGAGCACTGAAATTCTTACAATAATAAGGAATTACATTACATTTCCTACATAAATAAGAATGAAATTTTTATTGGGAGTTATTTAATTGTTCAAGTACAAAAGATAAAAATGTCAATTTCAAATATAAGCCTCCCGCTGCAAAGGAGCATTATAAAACATGCAACAAATGTATTCATTTTGTCTCATATTACAAAGACCATTATAATAATGGGAAAATTCACAAATTTGATGACTAATTAGAAGCTTTATTCTAGATAGCATTAAAAGTATGGATAAAAAGATTGCTACAAGATAAATTTAAATTATGCTTCAAAATCTCGGTGGTATCTAAAAACCGATAAAACATTCACAGCGTACTAATGACACACAATATTAAATTAAAACAAAAGAAATTGTATCCTCTCTAAGGTATCCGACTACTTTCGGAACCGTGATTTTAAAAAAGCGCATAAATGGATAATTTTCATGAAATTTAGTGTCACTCAGAGTAGAATACATGCATAAAATTGTTTTAAGGACATTTTGACAAAAATTTTATTTAAATATAATATTTAGGCAAAAAATTAACTTAGAATAATCTTTTTCCAAATTTTCTCCTTTTGTGAAAAACGCTTCTAAAATAATAAAATATTTTGCTTATATAAAGTAAAGACATCTCCAGAGTGTCTGAACTATTTTCTTTTTGAAACATTCACATTATTTTCAAAGTTACCACCAACTAAAATAATTATCGGCGTTTTTTTATTAAAATTTCTCCCCCCTCTGTTGTCGTAAAACATGGATAAACCCACCTCTAACTTATATATTTCAAAAATTCTAATTGAGCCTCTGAACAGAGGTCTGAGCTATATACAGGCTATATAACATTATTCTAATAGAAGCATTTTTCAGAAAAGGAGAACATTTGGAAAAAAGATTATTCTATATATATAAGTTAATTTTTTGCTTAAATATTGTATTTAAATAAACATTTTTGTCAAAATGCCTTTAAAACAATTTTCTGCATATATTCTAATCTATGTGACACTAAATATCATGAAAATTATCCATTTATGCGCTTTTGAAAATCACGGTTTCGAACGTAGTCGAATACCTTAATGAGTAATCATGGATATGAGCTTCAGAAGCGATATTGTCAATGTCCTGATTCCATTAAAAACATTTCGTTATGGAAATAGTAGTTATAGAAATTTAAATTAAAATTCAGCCTCAAAATCTCCCAATGGTACAATTCAAAACAGAACAAAAAAGAATTCAAATTGTATTAATCATTTTTCGTATCTCAAGAGTTATGAATCACGTCGTCCCTTACTTTCTTTTAACTTCCGGCTCGACATGTACTCTAGCCAAAGCATTTACGTTTTTAAGAGAGATACTTCAAGACCTAAAAAAAGAAAAAATTCTCAAAAACTATACTAATTTTTTAAGCGAAAATAATATATGTGCGTGTTATTTTCTGATTTTTCTTATTACTGAAAGCAAGTTCTTAAAAAAGATCAATCTGATATTTAGAAATAAAAAATAATCAACATGTGCACCAATAAAATTGAGCGAAAGAAAATTATTTGCTACATAGAAAATTTTCCTCTTTTGTGGTAATATTCTATCAATCATATCAATGCAAAAATAGTGAAGATGTCATTGCTTGATAAATGCAATTCAATTATCAAATTTTTTGTGTGATTTTTTTTAATTCATAGTGAAAAAATTAAACATTTTATCAACCTTTTCGTTAATCTTGTGTCAGAATGATAAAATAAGTTGGCTCTGTATGAGTTTTTCAAATGAAGAACAATTCCAATTTATTTTTCCATAAAGATTTTTTAAAAAAATACGTAAAATAATAAATCGAGCTATATTTCTCCCAATATCCTATCGTACATATCGACTAACACTAGTTACATGTACATATCGACGAAAACTAGTTACATTAAAATAATATTTTGCTATAATTTGTTTTTATTGTAATAATCTATAGATTTTTGAATCCGTTCCTCACACACAAACATCTAATTATAAACACATCTCTATTTAAAAGCATTGGCGAAAAGATTAACTGTAAGAACATTAACTGGACCATTCCGGATGTGGGATGCAGATTGACTTGGCGGGCTTTTGCCATCGGAATATCATTTTCATAGAATTTCGTCATTGGGAGTCGCTGTGTTTCCTTTTACCCCAGGCATCGATCGCGGCCCTTGGACCGACGCCAAGGATTTTGGCAGGGGCGACTGTTGCGCGATTTTCTGCAGGGATTGGGAGAGATGTCCACCAGAATTTACCCTAGATTTGCGCCCCAATCAGGCCGCCTTTTGTTTGACAACTCTAAGACCACACATGATATCCTGAGGAGAACTTTTGGCAGGATTTACTTGTCATTCCCTGCCAAGAATTTTGTAAGCAGATTTATTCAACGGACATTTTGCTAAATTGCACAATTTACTTTCTTTTATTGGGTAGTTATTTTAGTTTCAGAGAAAAAAAATTATGCTATGCATTATCATACATCCACCCTTAGCATGCAGAAAGATTTTGTAAAAAAAGGAAAGCTCCCACATTAAGTGAAATTTTATGTTCATATAATTATAGGCAAGGTCATAAAATCATTATACTATTTCAGCTGACAATGAATCATTTTAATCGCTTTTAAGTATTTGGTAACATAAAGAGTGTTTTTTTTCCAGGTATAGAAGTTTAAGTTGGCATTACTTTCCAAGATGGCGACCGATTTAACAGCTGTCAAGTGATTTATTCTCAGTTTGGTTTGGCAATTCATGAAAACGAACATCAAGCAAGGCGTAGATTTGTCAAATGGGCCCAAAACGAGATTGCCGTTGTTCCCGATTTTCATAAGCGAATTTTGTTCAGCGATGAAGCGCACTTCTGGTTAAATGGCTACGTCAACAAACAAAACTGCGCATTTGGAGTGAAGCTAATCCACAATTGTATGTCGAAACACCGTTACATCCAGAAAAACTGACTGTTTGGTGCGCTTTATGGGCTGGTGGAATCATTGGTCCGTACTTCTTCAAAAACGATGAAGGCCACAACGTTACAGTCAATGGTGATCGGTATAGAGCCATGATTACTAACTTTTTCATTCCTGAATTGAACAATCATGATGTCCAGGAGATGGGGTTCCAAAAAGACGGCGCAACATGTCACACAGCTCGTGCCACAATCGAGTTATTGAAAGACACGTTTGGTGACCGCCTAATTTCACGTTTTGGACCTGTGAGTTGGCCTCCAAGATCTTGGGATTTAACACCACTAGACTATTTTCTGTGGAGCTATGTAAAGTCATTGGTCTATGCGGATAAGCCACAAACGCTTGACCATTTGGAAGACAACATTCGCCGTTTTATTGCCGATATGCGGCCACAAATGTTGGAAAAAGTCATCGAAAATTGGACGTCCAGATTGGACTACATCCGAGTCAGCCATGGCAGTCCTAGGCCAGAAATCATATTTAAAATGTAATGCCACAAGATTATCTGTCGAATAAAAAAAATTAATGTCAATCGAATAATACATCGTTTTTTTATTGCAATTTAAAGTTCTATACCTCTAAAAAAACACCCTTTACATAGAAGTAAATATCAGTGAGTGAGTGAATATTAACGTCACACTGCTTAACTACACCAGGGCTTTTGGCAACGGACTTCATAATTTTGAACCATGGTCAACTGACGAGGACGACACCTGAGCTGGCACCCCTTCTCCTAAGTACCACACTACACCAACGGGAGGACGTTTGAGGTCTCGACAGTTTTAACGTGCATAGCTGCCTTACACGGCGGGTCTGTGGTGGTACCGGGATCGAACTCATGACATGCCTGCCATGATCCGATACCTTGAGCACTGGGCTACCGCAGCCCTAAGTTAATATCAGAGTAAAAGAAATGGGAGGATGAAATATGAAAGAAGATATTTTAAGAAGTTTAAAACAATATTGGGGAAATATATTTGCTCTCTGTGGTTTAAAGGAATTATTTCTACAAGGAGTTTCATATTATGATTCAATACATTTAATAATTTGTAATATTCATAATGTTAAACACACGCAAAAATATAGAGAGGAATCCCATTTTTCGAAAACTTCTTGATTTTTCATTTAAAGTATTGTATAAAGGAATAAATTAATGCAAATAATCATTTATGCTATAATCCAAATGTTGATTGCATTGTCGAATTTGAAAAGTGTAAAGAAATCTAATATTTTAATTCAAAAGTATAACCAACCACATGCATCATTAAATTTTCTTCGGTTTTATCAAACCTTAATATTGACCAATTGAGTTTTTATGGTTTTCAAATTAATTCTATTTTAAAATAAAGTGAAGCAATTGTACAGTGCACACATCAGTGGGTAAAATATAAAATGATGACAACAAATTTGTTAATTTATACAACTGTATAGAAGTATACTTTAATCTGAAATGTATTTTTATGGCGCTCATAGGACTTAATTAGAAATGATTTTGGATTTAATTATTTTTATTAATGCATGTTTTCTTTCTTGGTTAATTCACTAAGTAAGCGATACAGAATAATTTTGCCATTTTTTTTAAAGATTAAAACAATACTTTTATTTAAATATAGCATGTAATTCAAGCTGACTTTTAATTTATTTTCAATTTTTATTCCTATATGCAATAATATTTTTCAATAACCTTATTGGCGGAAACAAATATGGAACTTGATGATTTTAATGTACATAAATCTAGAGATCTTTAATATTTGTGTAGATTCACTGGAACTAATTGTGGTGCTTGGTATCTAGTTGAAATTATTGTTCCAGTTTCAAATTTTATTAACGTACACACATAGCAAAAAACAACAACACAAGTACACAGGAAAAGGCGACAAAAGAGAAAAAATCGTTCTTTTTTCTCATTCTGAATTTCTGAGATTTTATATATTTTTCTAATAGAAGCTTCACGCGGCTTATTAAATCCCTGAAATCAGAAGATTATAGATCAGCTTCGATAATCTTCTGATTTCAGGGATTTAATAAGCTGATTGGTCAGATTCCGTTACTGATACGATATTGCATCATCTTACTGTGAAATGTGTAACCGTTGTAATTTATAATGAGGTATTATTGTGATTAAAAGCTGGCTGGGTGGCGTGGTTGGTTTATTGCTGACCCTCTGCACCCAAGGTTGCGGGTTCGACCCCGTCTCAAGTCGGTGGATTTTAACTGGACATTAAAATTATCTGCGTTGATTGGTATCCGCCTGTATGGATAAAATGAGATACTAGCTTAAGATAACTTATAAAGTGTTCAATGGTAAAACACCAATACGCAGCCCATTAGAAATAAAAAAGTTGTGATTAAAATGGTATTTCTCAATTAAGTCGGTAGAAGGGAAGATTTAATCATCATGCTATGTCTTGGTCTGTTCTTGGCAATTACAATTTAAAGAAAATCCATTGAAAGAAAGTTTAAACACACACAGAGAATAATTAAATATACTCGTATATTTAATACACTTCTTTTTCCTCAAATAAAGAAAACCCGAATAAAAGTGTTGCGTCAGCAATTTTATTTAGATTATAATTAAAAGTTTATTTTAATTAATTACACATCGATACCTGAGTAAAACGTTAACTTTTGTAATTATGGTACTGAACTGAAACAAATTAATTAAGTTTTAAATTTAAATATATTTTGAATCAGTCTCTCAAATATTTTATATTCAATGCAGACATGAGAAAAACTCATTTTATAAAAAAGTAAACAGTGTGTTTTCAATATTCCTGGAATGAAACAAGTTTATGAATATAATGACAAAGCACAAGCCTTATTCTTAAGCCCCTGAAAATTAAAAAAAATCATTCCTTCATACCAAAGGAAAAAAAATAGTGCTTCTTAAAATATTTTTTTATACATAGAATTTTTACAAAGCCTAATTCAATTTTAAAAAAAACTTTACCTCTTACCTATATAACTATTTTTAATCCTTTTTTCTTAGCCTGCTCTTACCATAATTGAACTAACTTAATTCCAACATTAACGAAGAGAACGTCTTTCGAAAACCAGGTTCAATGCAAAAGTTTTTAAGAGCCTTTTTGCATCCATTATCGACATATATCGGCACCGAGACAGGGTTCTTGGAGACTATAATCGCTTCGGTGCCACTTTTTCTTAACCCTTTTATCTTTTCGCACCCCTCATCAGAAGAACCGCAGAGGCGAATAAGATGCTTAAACGTTCCCAATGAGACTACACCCCCACCGCTGTCCCTTTTCCATTCCAGTAATCCGGCCAAGAACAATTAACGCCAATTGCCGACAATCCTCTTTTCCTTCTCCATTTTTTGCCTCCGTATCCTTATTCCTTACAGGAATAGAATTTGCCTAATCCTTGCAGCACTGCTCTGGAAAGCCATTAAGCGGCACAATGGTGGAAAGTGAGGGGCAAAACGGAAAAAAAATGTCGGCCTTCCATGGTTTGGGATTTTAGGGAAAAGTAAAGGGAGGGAAAGGGCAAGAGTTTGTTCTTTCGGCGATATATCGACCGGAATGACTAGTCCGGAATTCGATTAGTTTTCAACGTTAAGGAGCGATCGGAAATTTGTCGTGTACCTTTCCCTTCGAGAATATAAATTTAAAGGATTCTTTTTCTTTTAGCAGAAAGGCACCACGGGGGAAGGTATTTCTTTGTTTAGTTTGGGTTGGTTAGATTAGAGTCTCCTAATTCATCGTGTTCGGCTCTTGGTTAGGGACCAGTTTCGGAAAAAATATAGGGAATAACTGGGGGAGGAAATAAAAGCTTTTCTAAAAGATTTCTCATTGTAATTTTGATCACAGTTCATTACTTTTTGTTCTCTCAAATCGAGTTAAAATTAAAGAACTCATCATGTGTTTACGGCTGAATAAAATCTAATCATACACTTTATCATCTTAATTTATAAGTGTGAAATAATTAATTACTTCAAATATTACTTTGTATTATAATCACATCAAGATATTAAATTTATTTGTCGGTAAGTCAGACATTTAGTGCATAAATTATGGAAAAACTAATGCAATAATGACATTGGACTTATTAAATTATCTAAATAAACATAATAACTGTGTAAATGATGAATATAATACTTGTTTTGTATCATACATTCTACTTAATATTTGGTAGCCTAGTGGTAGCCTAGTGGTTAGAGCATCGGACTCCAGACCGGAAGGCCTGGGTTCGATGCTCGATGTCACCAAATACCCTCCGAGTGCAAGCGGAGTACGTGCTCGTTAAATCAGTGGGTCCGTAGTCTTGTGGGCGTATTCACGAGCGCAGGAACTGGAGAATATTTCCCTCCCCTTCAGTTCACTTGCAGAAATTGTGGAGGTGGAGATAGAGGTCGTGTCGCCATCTATCGTCCCTTCGGGGAGTTTCACCGAGCTTAAATCGCACTGTCACCTGTATGGTGCTCAAGGCCAACGACAGGCGTACCTCTTGCCCATG
The DNA here is from genome assembly GCA_019973935.1 of Trichonephila clavipes. Classification (NCBI taxonomy): domain Eukaryota; kingdom Metazoa; phylum Arthropoda; class Arachnida; order Araneae; family Nephilidae; genus Trichonephila; species Trichonephila clavipes. Next base: position 723,847 of record BMAU01018270.1, read on the forward strand.
CCACGATGAATTTCGTGGGCCTCGTTCTGACTACGTCAGACAGGTGGCATTAGCCACAACAACAACTTAATATTTTAAAATTTATTGAAAAAAATGTTTAATATATAGAACGTTTATTAAACAAAAAATGTAAATTTTACTTTGAGGGAGCACCAAGAAACGTTAAATTATACCAAACATATTTATGGAACTTCTAGAACGCATACAGGGGCGTATTATAAATGACGTTGAACTTATAAAATTATTTAAATAAACATAATAAATGTGTAAATGATGAATAGAATACTTGTTTTGTATCATACATTCTACTTAATATTTTTAAATTTATTGAAAAAAAATGTTTAATATATAGAACGCTTATTAAACAAAATGTCAATTTTACTTTGAGGGAGCACCAAGAAACGTTAAATTATACCAAACATATTTATGGAACTTCTAGAACGCATACAGGGGCGTATTATAAATGACGTTGAACTTATAAAATTATTTAAATAAACATAATAACTGTGTAAATGATGAGTAGAATACATGTTTTGTATCATATATAATGCATATTCTGTATAATTTAATATAAAATGCGTGTTAAGCACTATGTAAATTTTACTTTGAGGGAGCATCAATAAACTTTAAATCATACTAGACATATTTATGGAATCTCTAGAGCGCTCAAAGCCTATTGTATTAAAATCAGTTTAGATTAAAATTTTCAAGGCATTTCTTAAATTTAAAGAAGACATAAAAAATTTCTCGTAATGTTATCTGGACCTGAAACTACATAAATAAAATTTTATTTTCAGAATTAATTCATGTATGCTTTTATAAAGAACTATAAAATAATTAAATGCTTTTTACGTTTTAAATGAGAAAATGCAACTTTCTAAAATCATCCTTAAAAATAAAAAAGAGTAGGAGCGGTAAGCATGTAGAGAAAACTACAGCTTTAGTTATGTAAATGAAAAAAAAAAGATTAAATAATATGGGAATATTACTACCAATAATATTTTGAGTGGTATTTTAGATTTTCATATATCATAATACATTGAAAAAAATTACTTTATTAAAATTTACTTATTTTTTTAAAAAAATCATTTGTAAAACATATTATTACTCTATCACAAGTCACTATCAATCATCCGTTTCATTCAAAATTTATAACTGTAGAAAAAGCTAAAAAAAATTCAAAAATGGAATTTATATTATTAATAAATCTTTAAAATGAAAGACTTATAGTAGTGAAGTATTTCCAGTCACAAAATAATAATAATAATAATACAGCATTCATCCCTTCGCAACATTATCATACAGTCGATACATCATCAAATATTTCCCTTAATTTACGTCGTAATTGATCCACAAAATGACTTTTCTTAAATAAAACATATATTTCATTACACATGTTCTTTTTAAGTTAATGCTTAAATTTTTAATTTCATATTTGAATTATATCTCGATGCGTGTGTTTTTGAGACTTAAATTCCCTATATAAATTTTAATTTAATAATGTACTGTATACTTTAGTACAATAGATATATAAACAGTTTCTTCATATTATCTACCAAAATATACTCTCAATCAGTAATTCTATTGTTCCTAAATTAGTCATTATGTCTCACATCACTTCATATGCATTGAAAGTTCATCGACTTCTATTTAAAGCTATATGTCTGATAAAACCATAAGACATCTATCCAGATTGGTTAAAGACTTTAGATTATAATTTGCGGAATGGAAGCCTTTTCGAGTCTACACATTTTTTTGAAAATAAAACGGTGCAGAGTCATGTAGCCATACAATTGAAAAGATTTTTCCGAAACCAGACAGTCCAAACATTTTAATCCATAGACCATGTAATTCAACGTTCAACTATTTCTATGCCTTTTCTTATCACTCCATTCCATCAGAACAACCATTTCAGAATCCGTACAGTGGCGTTATTAAATTTTACAAAACCCGTGGCTTCCCCCTACACTCGCTTATCTTAATCGCGCGCAGCCGTAACTGGCTTAGGAAGGCCCCAGTCAGCGGTTTCTTATCTCTCTCTTCCATCTCTTGGAGATATTTTTCCTTTTTTTAAATGGATTACGATTCCTTCCTTCTTTATCGTTCCCTGTAAATCCCTCGCAACAACTCTCTTTCTCGTCTGAAGTGAAGTCATCATCGGGGAGAAGATACATCCGCTCTTTGGGCGAGGAAAGGTTCTTTAACTAGTTTGATTAGGTCCCGTTATAAGGTTCAAGAGATCCGGTTCACACCTGCCGTTCGATTCTTTTTTCAGAATTCTCTTTCCACACGTTTAAGACTCCTTGCGGAGCTTTGGAGCTTGCGGTTGCTTTTCTGTGATTAATCAGCTTTTACTATTTTCTAAATCCCTCACTCTTTCACATACTTTCCTAAAGGGCATGGTGGACTTTCAAAATGTCAAATTTTGGTCAAAATTGCGATTTTGAGTTTTAATACTAATAATATTAATTATTATTATTAGAAAAATTCTGTCAAAGGATATTGTCATTTTAATTTATAATTACTAATTATTTCTTTTACTTTACCCAAATAAATGTTTAAAATGCACTTTTCTGAGTTTATAAATTTTCCCCTTTCATTGTTACGTAAAATGAACTTGCGTTTTAAATTATGTCATATCTCTGAAATTTTCACAACTTATGTAAGATGATACAATTCATAAACTTGCGGATTAGTTTTCTATAGAATTTGACGGATAACATTTTGTGTTGTTTTGAATACCTTGAATGTGTGAAAATTGGTGAAATATTTCGTATAATATAGAAAATTTATCTTTTTTCCCATCAAATTTTGTTCTGAATTTAAAACAAAAACACAGATATATTTCGTTGCAGTTCGTTTATGCATAAAACAAAGATTATGTACGTATCTTAAAAAACTAATGCGCTAGGAACAGTTTTAAAAACAATTTTAAAGATTTAAATTAAAAATCAGTTTATAACAGTTTTTTTTAAAAAAATATATATTTAAATTATGAAATATAATACTCACATTTAGTATATTGATTCCATTTTCAACTAATTAAGATAAAGATTCGAGAAATTAGTTTTAATGGTCCACCGCTCCCTTAAATTCAAAATAGTAACACAAAAAGATAAATATACGTTTAACATACAGAACAATAACGGTGAAAATACTTAAGTGTACAGAATTAATACTTTGTGTGTGTTAAAATAACCGTATTGTGACCATTGACATTTAAAAAAAGGTGTAAGAAATTCTGCACTCTATTCATCATCAGCTATTTTAAGTTGAACAAATACGATCAAGTGGACAATTTTTGCAAAAAATCACAGTTTTAGAGTTTTTGATTTTATAGATTAAAGCGTTTATTTAGCTTCATAAAACTGTTCGTATTTGGTCTCTAGGTCGCTTAGAATAGTGTTCCCCAACGTTTTTATCGCCGTGGACCGGTTAACTTTGGATACATTTACCGCTGTCCGCTGAGGGGGAGGACGTTGATTATTTATATTTTATAATGTTTTAATTTAATAATTCTATTTTAACTGTATTTAAATGTGCTTTCAGAATAAAATATAGCTACACCAAAAATGAATATAAAGTGATTTTTCATAAAAAGTAGCCCGAAACCGTGAAAAATATACCACAGTAAATAAAATGGAAATAATTTAATGTTTCTTGTGCGGATCAGTAGTATCTGATCCACGGACCAGGCGTTGGAGACCACTGGCTTAGAAGACAAGATATAAAGCTCGGAAAACCGGAAATAGGTATTAAAGTATCCGGAAGTCAGAGCTTAAATGCCTTTAAACTTGTTAAGCTAGATTTAAATACCATATTTTTTAGAATATAACTTAGACAACCTTCTGATTTAATATTAAAAAATAATTACACGTTTTGAGAGTATTTAAAAAGTAAATTTAGTAATATTTTTTTGTTTACATTCAACTTGATTTGATAAAAATCTTCTTGTTCAGATACAAAAAAAAAAACAAAAGATAACCCCTTTTATTTGAAAGAATATCAGTTAATTATTATCTCTATTATTTTTTTATAATTATGGGAAATAATAAAAATAAAAGTTATTTCCGTAAGCTTCAGTACTAAGGAAATATATTCCGTGGTAAAGTATCAGTTTTCGAGAATGAAAAATATTAGTAGCGATTTAAGTATTTCAACTGTGAGTGAAGCAAAGCTAATTAATTCCTTAAAACGTACAGATGTTCCAGAAAGAAATGAAACAAAAATATTGTTTTTATCTTAGACATGTTAAGTAATATATAATTTCGTTCGAAAATATCTTTTCAAGAATCTTGATACAGGTTTCAAACTTATAAACATTTTATTCAGGGACACATTTCGTTAAGTTTTGAGGATAAACAAAAGAAAAGTAACATTCTCAATGATTCTCATTATGGATTGACTATTTTTTAATATTGATATCAGAATCAACGCAAGAGCTATTGGCAACTGTTATCCTAATTTTGAAGCAACGTCAAGTGGAAATATCAGAGCTACTAACTCACTCTACACTCTTCCACACCATGCCGGACGCGGCAGCCGAGTGGTCAAGGTATCGGATCGTAGCTGTCCTTGTCACGAGTTTGAGCCCAGTACCACAAAAGATCCACCGTGTAGGCAGCGATGCACGTTAAATCTGTCGAGAGCTCAAACGTCCTCCCGTTGGTGTGGTGTGGTAGCTAGGATAGGGGGTGCCATCTCAGGTGTCGTCCACGTCACTTGACCATGGTTTAAAATTACGTGGTCCGTCGCCAAAAGCCCTCGTGTAGCTGAACAGTGCGACGTTAATATTCACTCACTCCGCAACATGCCAACATGGGATCTTTGAAACTCGACAAGCTCAAGCGCAATAGCCTTTGTATATAGATAAATATATCCCCTATATAGTCAAATTTAGATGTATATATGGTAGCACCGTGCACAAGTAATGGAAATAATAAAACATTAATTCTTAAAAAATGTTGCATCATTTAAGGTCATGAAAGATTAGTTAAGATATTGACTATGGAATATATATTGGAATATCACTTTTGCACAATTTGCGATCTAATGCGCGCGCATCTTCCTTATAATAACAATCAACATTAATATAAGGGCTTGTATTTTGCAAAATATTATTTTCATGATCCTTTCTACTAAATATTTTTATAACTAAAAGAATATTTTTTCTCCAAAAATGTGAAATATTTTTTTCTATTTTATTGTAAGTCTCCTATCTTTCAGTAAGAAACATACTTTTACGTAATTTTCGAAAATGGTTCATTTTAAATTGTAATTGAATGAAAAATATATGTGTGGATAATTTTTATAAGTCCATGAAAACCTACATTTTTTCTTCAAATTAACTACGGAAATAGAATGAAATTTCTTTTGAAATATTTCAATTCTCGATTTGAGAAATAAATTCTTGGTAATTATGAAAAAATAAAATGTTTTAAAAATTATTGCTATTTACAGAATTGTTTTAATTTAATCAGTTTTAAAAAAAGTTTAATCTGAAAGTCTTTATACAAATTAATATCAATCATTTTATGCTGAAAACGTTCTTACTAAACATCACAAGTGACGGTCCTTTACATGAGAAAAGAAAGGGAAATAAAAGGAATTTTTTAGTATTTTTATTTTTTAACGGAAGGATTTTTAAACATATCATATTTCTTAAAGCTCATTTGATAAAAGTAAAAAAGGGGATAATCATATTTAAAAAAAAAGAATATATTCGCTCCTTATTTGATAATTTCAAGAAATAAGATCAATATCCAAAGCATATATCTTACTGCGGTAATAAGAATAATTATAATGTGGAAAAAGTTTTACTTAAATAAATTTTACTTCTAAGCATATTTTTATTGCTTTCAAAAAACACTTTTTTAAAACACGAGTTATTATCCGTGTATAACAAGGCAACTCCTTTAACCTTATTTCTGACAAATAAAAAGAAAGTTAGGATATTGACAAATGGTTATCAATATAATGAAACCAAAAAAATAAAGAAGTTTTTCACACTTAAAATTAACTATATAAAAGTACTCCCAACAAAGAAAATCAGAAATACATTCTTTAAATTAAATCCATAAACTCGAAATTTTTTGGAGGAATTGGCTTCTTTCTCTACCATATTCTTCCTCGTTCCACTAAATCTTTCCCCGACCAATAAAGCAACTCCCGGGAAACGTGTTCACGCAAAACCTGAAAATCCGAAGACGTATTCCGTTGAGAAAAAGCCTTAACCTACGTGACCATAGAACAGTGTATTGGCGCCGGTCGTCATAGCAACGGATAAGAGTGTGATTATTCCAGTTATGTTCCGCGAGATAAGATAATAGAGAGCAATTGTGGCCAATCGAGCTCCTTTAATAACAAAGTCAGTTTATTTTGAAGGGCGCCACCTGCCGGTCAGATGGCCAGTCTTTGTACTCGCCGACAAAAATATGCATAAATAAATGGCTTTCGGGTCTTTTAGACGAATTAATTATGTTCCGAAAGTAATAATTTCAAGAAATTGAGTTGGGAAACTTATGAAAATACCACTCAAAGGAGTTTCGTTTCCTGTTTATTATACTTCAAATTTGAAAAATTCTGTGGCTTTGTTCGATTCTGAATGAAAATATCTTCTGATTGAAATGTTTTGAAATTGCTAAAGAATAATTAAATTTACTATAGAAAATGTTCCTATAAACGCATTATAACGTATATTTTCATTAAAGTATTACATACGAGTACAAAGTAAAGCTTATTTTCTAGGAATGCATTAAAGTAATGTAATGCTTTACAAATATCAATAAAGTTGCCTTAAAAAGTAATTTTTTCCGCTTATGATTGCCAATTATTCTTAATATTCTATTTACTTGCTGACATTTTAAGATTTCAGTGTCTTCTGCATATATTTAAAAGACTTTTACTACATTTTTAATTTTAATAAACATCCGCTTGAAAATAACCACAAAATATCAGTTTAAAATTGATTGCCTTCTTAAAAAATTTTAAAATAACTTTTTTAAAAATAAAAGTGAATAGATGGTATTTATATTTGCATTGAAACTTAAACAAGTAAAGTATCGAACTAGATATTTGCTATGAACGGTTTTCAGAAATCAACACCCATGGGTGGTTGGAGGGGGGGATGATATAGGCAAAATTTTCAGTTTTTCAACTATTGAAGATAGGGATAAAATGTTCCTTTTGTTGAGGGAGGGTGCAGGGGCGCAAATGATAAATATATGTATTTTTTAGAAACTGTCCTGTATTTTTTTAATCAAGTGGCGAAAGCTCTGAAAATAATTTAAAAGCAATAAAAAATTTAATAGTAGGAATTAGATAACAATAATCTAAACAACTAACCAACCTCACTTTAATACAAAGTATTTTGTATATAAGAGCTGTCCTAAAACAGAAATGCTGATAGATTACTGCAACATCTCTCTCTCTCTCTCTCTCTCTATATATATATATATATATATATATATATTTAAATTCTATTATTTTTATAATTTCTAATATATCCTTCCTAAATTCTTATGTTTAGTTTATATTACAATTTTTTTTTTTTTTTTTTGCTTCAATGTTAGTCATTATTGATGTTTTATCTCTCAATAGTAAAGAATATTAACTATATATATAGAGAGAGAGAGTATAATAAAATATAAGATACCAAGTGAAAAAGGTTTTATACACACATTATAATAATTTAATTTACTTAGTGACAGTTTGAGATTCTTACGATTCAGATTGTTTTAAATGTATTAATTTATTGTTATGTTTGTGAACACATTTGAGAGAATAATTATTTTCTTTATTTATTCTTATTTATTATAGGATTCTAGATAAAACATGAACTATATCAGTTTGATTTTTTTATTATAACTTTTTTTTTTAAAAAAAAACATGAATTGTCCCATTTTTTGTCTGAAGTCCTTACCTTAGTATTATTTATTACTAAAATAGTTTTTCTTTCCAGAAAGTTTTATAAAATAATTTTGTTATTAGATGTAAATCAGGATAGCCTTCTCGTCGATATCTCTCTCCAATAAGTTTTTACTCAAAAATAGTAAGAGTTTGCTACTTAATAGCTCAAATTTAGATGGTAACATTGTATTTACATTGCCACGTAGGTCTTCAAGATTTTAATTAGAGTGAGAATATAGATTATTATTTTTTTTAACAAAACATTGTTATCGTCTGTCAATTTCAAAAAGGAAAAAAAATATTTTAACAGATAACTTTCAAAATAAAAAAAAATGGTGAATTTAAAAAACGACATACACACACAAAAAAAAACCGTGCGGGATTCCATCGAATCCAAATCATTAGTATACCAACAACTACTCTTGGTTTTTTAAAAAAAAATAAATTAAATATATATATATATATATATATATATATATATATATATATATATAAAGATTTTTTAAAAAAAACCCTTTAAATTAATAATAATAAGTAAAAGTTAGCAATAAAGGATAGATATCAGATTTTTACTTGTATTTAGTTTCCATGTGTAACTAAAAGAATTTTCTGTGTTAAAGTCTGGCGAAAATGATAGGTAAGTATGATGGATGATATGAAGAAGAGTTCCCACACAATAATTTTAGGACAGTGGTTATAACGGCTAAAAGTTTCCAGCTGTCAGAGAAAGTCCTTGCGCTAACATATATTTATTTTCTCGTTAATCTTTAATTTCGTAAATAATACTCTACCCGGTACAATATTATTTATGCAGCAGATTGTGAATCGTACTAGTATACAGTAGTATTGCGGTACAGTTCACATCAATTATTATCTAAAATATGGCATCAGGCAAGCATTGAGCAAACAGAAAACTACCACGTTAAATTCAATTTATAAAATATGAATTTTACATATTCTTCTATAAATGTAAAAGAGATATGTAGGAAATATTAAACTGTATGAAAAATGCTTAGCAACAACAAAGTGGTTTTCAAACATGAAGAAGAGTCTCTCTCTAGAAACTACTTTTTCATAGACTTCAGAACTACCACTCAAAGAAGTACCTTTTACATTATAAATAAAAGTTTCTTAGGCTCTTCTTAGGCTAAGAACAAGGAAACACACACTCTTAACTAAAAATAATATACTTATTCTTAAGTGTTGAATTCTTTGTAAAGTTTAGTGTGAGATGTATTCCCCTAAAGTAGATAATGCATGATTTAGCATTAGAAATACTATATACCCTTCTATACCAATCATTTGAATTTCTGCTTAATTATCATCCAAATTTCGTAGCTCTTTCGTGTTTCTACAGGTTTCTCAAACAGTTATTTGTTTCCTGGAACCTTGAACATTTCACGATTTTCTTCGTAAAATAACATCTCCATAGCGAAGTGTATTTGCCATATAACGAACTTTTTCTTTTGTGATTCAATTTTTTTCTCACTATTTTTAAAGTATTTCTGAACATTTCAAGTTATTCTCTCTTTAACACATTTTATGGTGGTTATAAACCTTGAACTGGTTTTATTAGATCTTATCTCGCCGAGAGCAATAGAGTTCTGGATGTTTCATCCAAGAAGTGCAACCGTTAACCCTCATTGTCCAGTTCACTCGAAGCATCTTCGATATATCTCCTTTCACATTCAGTAGAGTTGTCCTGTGTCCCCGTGTTCTAATTATAAAATAATGTATGTTTAGTATTACTTGTATGCTTTAAATTAGAAAATGGCCTTAAAATTCATTAATTTTAATATAAAATTATTTTCTTAACATTAAAAATACAGTGTATTCTTCGACATCCTTTTTCCTTGTTTTCATTATAGGGTCTTTTTTATGAGTAAGAGAGAATCTATAAAATAAACCTAAATTAGTTTTAAAAAAGATGTGAATAATTACTTTTTATAATATATAGTGTTTATGAATTTAAAATATTTGTTTTAAGTAGTTTATAAAGTATATTGAAATATGAACTTCAATATAACGAATTGTACTATTTAAGCACCTAGCGTTGAGTATGTGAGGTTAATAAAAGGGAGATTAAGGGTCAGAGAGAGGATTTCAGATTGTGCTTCCAGAGTTAAGCTATAAAACTATACATTTCATGAAATGCTAAAGATAAAATAAAAGTAGCTATTTTTAAAATCATGTCCACTTCTTCGTTGAACCCTCTCACACCCGCGACCTTCGGCCAGCGACAATTATCAGCGGCTAGAATACATATATTACAAAATCTGGGAAGAGTTTGCAATCTATCTTTCAAAACACCATCGATAACTTTCACCATACAACTACAATTAAAAATAGTTTAGTAATTAATATGGTCGTGAAAGACAAGTTATTTTTTCTATAGATGAATTTGTGGCTTCGAGGATCTTTTAAATTCAATAGTTGTTGATCATATGATTAGAGTTCTTAAGAACTGATATGATATATGAATTACATAAATCAATAAAAAGGAAAAATTTAATATTCTTGTTAAACTTTCATTACAAGATAATTTCATTACTTTTGATCAAAATCTATATAAGCAGAATGAAAGCTTGTCTCGAGATGGTCCTGCTCTAGTAATAGTTTGGCCAAACTTATTTATACTTTTTTGAAATGAGTCATATTAATAATGAGAATCTTACTATCTTTACTATTATACTGATGATTTGTGTTTTGGTAGATGAAGTGAATTAGAACAAATATGTTGCATTCTATCCCCGACTGGGCCTAAGCGTGTTAAAAAACAAATCTTAACTCTAATATAGTTGAATATTTGTGTGTGTGGATTTGCATCTAATTAACAATAATGTAGTTATAAACAATTGTGACAAAACAGATTCTTTTAAATTCTATATAATGAAAATTCCTTTTTGGAGCAGGAATTTGCATATATCAGTTTATAGATATATTATTATATTTTTTTTATTTCCAAAGAATAACTTAACACAAAATATACAAACTCAATATAAGATTAAGATAGTCTTTCATTACTGTTTTGGTTCATCATAAACTCAATAGCATTCAGAAGTTCTTCCATTACTATTTGGATCAAGACGTTATCCCATACTTCTTAAGAACATATATACGTTATAAACGAATGGTTCAAAAGAGTCTTCAAAATTGTGTGGATTGTGGCTTGTAATTATACTTAAGACATTTAGGTACATTAATCCCATATCTACAGCTGACATGCTCAGCAGGTGCGTTAACTGCTCCTGGCTTTATTTCTTTTTCCAAAATACTATCTTTCATTTGCAATGCAATCTGTTAAACTATTCCGAAGTCTTTCAAATGCAGTAAAATGACCTTGGAAGTGTTTGCGAAGGGTTTACTTATTTCAGAGGAAGATTTGCTTATTTATGCATTTTCTCCCCTAATACGTCACATAGATCCGTCTATTTGAAGAACGTTGGCACTTGGGAGTGAATCACGTAACTTTTATTAAATAAAAGGAAGGCTAGTGGATGAAAAGGGACATGCAGCTTACCTGGAAAGTAGAGTATCTTCCTCTGGTTCTCGTAGTCAGTTCCCGGTATGGAGAGGATGCATTCGAAGACGGTTGGCTCTTCACTGAGCTCCCAGTCACGGACCTCTCTGGACACCTGGACGTAGTAGGCGCCCCTCTGTGACGTGGTCACCGTCTTGACCTTGGACACGAGGTTGGGCTCTTGCTCGGGCAGGTCTACCCGCAGCAATGTGATCTTGGGCATGGGGAAGACGCCGTCCGCCTCGCATGTGAAGTTCACCGCTTCGGAAGACATCTTGGTGTAGTTGAAGTCGAAGCTGCGCGGAGGAGCTGCGATGAAAAGAAAAGGGATATTGTTAAAAAAGAAAACTAACTGCAAACTACATCTTATTGTCCATATAATATTTCTTGTAAATAAGTATAATTGCTAGCTATAATAAGTGGTCTTAAAAAGTTCACTGCAAGATACATTGTCGCGATATATCCTCCTCATGTCGGTTAAGGTGAAGATCTCGCTCAATAGTTTTCTTCCTCGGGGAATTCGAACGAAAGTTTGGAGAAGGCATTGAATTAAACTCATAATGATTATAAACAAGAAATTGTAATAATTAACTTTTATTTAGTTACTCACTATGAATAAGTACGCAATACCTAGAGAAGAGATTCTAAGAGGTAGAATCCATTTCTACTTATTTGAATGAGATGCAACCCCTTAGACTTGAGAAAAATGCAAATTCTGCTCAATCTTGAGTAGTAAAATTGGTTAAGAAATATGGTTCTGCCGCAAATAAAGTGGCAATATCGCCCACAAGCATCTACTATTATCTATAACCATCTACTTCGTTGACTATTTATACGTTACTCGGTAGTGGCGTTCTTTTGTGGTTTAATGCTCGAGCTTAAAATACCAATTTCGCTGGATGGAAGAGAACCCGAGTTAGAGAGGTTTGACCTCATGTATACAGCATATATCAAATATAATAGCCGTGTATCAATATATCTAATTTTCTTCATCATCTTTAACCAAAGGCTCACATATCATTAGCATTTCAAAACCCGGATTCGATTAAAATGATGATATATCAGTCTGAATATATCCTGATCTCTCCTATACTTAGGTAAATAAGAAGATACTGCTTCTATTTTACAATAAATATTAGTTGGTGGCATAAATGTTTACACTTGGTGACAGGCGACTAGATGTCAATATTTTTAACTTTGGGGCGATATAATTTCTAGAACAATAATTTTTTTGAATATCACATGATTCTTTTAAATTATTGAACTAGAGCAGAGGTGTTAAACTTGCCACCTGCGGACAGCATGAGACCCGGCCAATATATCTACACGCAATAATCTATATATATAAAGAAGAAAAGCGACTCACTCACTCACTGACTGACTGACTCACAGACTCATCACGATATCTCCGGAACTATTAAACCTACAGACTTGAAATTTGGTAGGTTGGTTCCCTTCATGGAGTAGACGTCAGCTAAGAACGGATTTTGCAAAGTTCGAACCTCAAGGGGCGTTACGGGGGTTTAAGGGGCGTTATAGATAATTATTTCCATTACTAAACTATTAGATGTACAGTCGTGAAAAAAACTTGGTACACAGATTACTTTTATAAAGTAGAGATTCCCTACATAATGATTTTTACGAAAATCGTCCTCCAAAGGGTGTTGAGGGCGCTTAAGGGGCGTTATACATAATTATTTCCATTTTTAACCTAATAGACGTACAGTCTTGAAAAATTTGGTAAGCGGATTCCTTTCATAGAGTACAGATCCCCTACAGAATGGGTTTTGTGAAAATCGAACCCAAATGGCGTTGTAGAGAATTAAGTGGCGTTATAGGCAATTAACTCCTTTTTTAAACTATTAGACATAAAATCTTGAAATTGAGTCAGCAGATTCCATTCACTGAGTAAAGATCTGTCATAAAATGGGCTTTGTGAAAATCGTTTCCTAAGTGGCGTTGCGGGGGTTTAAGGGGCGTTACAGATAATTATTTCCATTTTTAAACTATTAGACGTACAGTCTCGAAATTTAGTAATCGGATTCCTTTCACACAGTACAGATCCGCTGCAAAATAGGTTTTGTCAAAATCGACTCCCCAGCGGCGTTGTAGAGAATTAAGTGGCGTTATAGGCAATTACTCCTTTTTTAAACTATTAGACGTGAAATCTTGAAATTGCGTAAGCAGATTCCATTCACTGAGTAGAGATATGCCGTAAGATCGGTTTTGTGAATATCGTTTCCTAAGTGGCGTTGCGGAGGCTTAAGGGGCGTTATAGATTATTATTTCCATTTTTAAGGGGGTCACTTCACGCAGCATTTTCCCTATCTCCGTAATGTTAAAAATGACCAAGTTTAAGGAACATTTTTTAAAAATTGACTGGTTGCACAGTCATGTATTTTTTTGTGTGTATTCATTGTATTGTTTTTATTATTTTAATGGGAGCATTTTTTAAAATTTTAATTAGTTTTTTTTTAAAAAATTCATATGTGGAGTAACACGTCAAAATTTTTAAAACGATGAAAATTCTTGTACATTTTAATCCATAAATATTTTTTGAATAATTTTTTTGACAAAATCTCTCATTAAAATATTTATTTGTATAGTGTTAACATATGTGCAAAGTTTCAAGGCTGTAAAATAAGTAGTTTTTTCAAAAATGTTCCTTTTGTGTTGAAATTTACACTTTTGAGAAATAGTGATTTAAAGTAAAAACTAACTATTAACTAATGCATACCAGAACTATAACTTGGATTGCTAGTGTCATCTGCAAGATAATCTTCTTGCCTACATTTTAATTGTTTGTTTTTAATTCTAGCTTCTTTGGTTCATTGTAAAAATGACTATTCTGCTTACCTAATACACGGATGATCTACTTTTTGCAATGCTCGACATTTGTAAAATTCAGGGGTTGAATGTTTAATACATCTAAAACTTTTAATTTGGTAATGAAGCCTTGATTATATAAGTATATAGCTTCATGTACTATAGTTTTTGAAGGTCCCAATTGCACAAATACTGTTTTTGGAATTATACACCAAAAATTATTTCCGCTTTCATTAATATTTTGAGTTTATAAAGCAAGCATCCAGATAAATGTTCAAGATTAGTGATCTCTAAATACTTTGTTTATGCAATTCCTAATTACAATAGGTAAGTCGTGTTTATGCTTGTATGTGTAACCTTTCAGTATGGACATATTATATCTACACCACAAGTCACATCCCATGGGGCATAAACCGTGTCGTAGATTCAAACCTGTGAACATTTTATCAAAAATTATAGTCCATATAGCTTGCCTTATGGCTGACAAATTTTCCCGAGTTGTTTTGAACAGCCAAAACATAGTAAATTTGCAATTTATTTATTTCAGTATCTGTCAAGCCATTACGGCATCCTAGAGATTTTTTGTCTTTAAGCTTTTTGTCTTTTAATTTTGATTTTAAGGCCCTAAGTCATGTCCCCATCATTTTCTCAACATGATCAACACATTCTAATTGTTCAATATTGACATATCTTTAGATTCTAAAACTGCTTTGTATGCTTTAGAGTTCCCATATAGTCCAAATATTGTGTATATCGTAAATTGTGTAATGTCTGCGAGCGGTGAGAGATACAAAAAAAGTGCACCTCCTCAATTTCCATTCCCCTACTATTTTCAATGTAACTTGCCGAACACTCATTGCTATGTACATCACTGTTAAAATTACATGAACATTTATGCGATAATATTTTAGCATCAACAACTTTCCCAGTGTCCAAACTAACTGCCGTAACAACACCATTTAGAAATATATAGCTTCTTTTTAGCCAGGTACCATTGATAGCCACTGGTACATTTGGTTATCCATTATTAAATATTGCTTCGGCAGCAGCTAAAGCCATAGACACTTTGGTTACGTTCTCTGTCGCATTATTTAATGTATGCATGGAATCGTAAAACCACTATGGTGTAAGTGACAAATGCATAACTCCGCAAAATATTTTTGCAACTGCTTCTTTTTAAATAGACCTCATAGCATATAAAATTCTATTGTGTCCACTTCATATAATTTTGTATCTTTTTGATCAACTACTGTTTTAGTAAACCTGGCATTAAGAAATGTTTGAATAAGACCACAAAAGTCACAACATATTAGCAATTTTCTATAGCCAAACCCTAGATTTGGCGACCAAAATTTATGTGAATACCTTAGTTTTTACAATAATTTTATGTAATTAATGTTGTTTCAAAGCACAAAAGAACAGTACAATGTCAGGAATTTCACAGAAACATTCAAATGAATCTAAAAAAGAAACATACTCTTTATTAAACTTACCTAACTTAGATTTTAAAGCTGATTTATTTATGTTGAAATTGTCTGACTTATCAACATTTAAATCCATAAAAGTTTGGGTTTTTGTACATTTCTTTCCAAACTCTTTCGTTTTTTAAACATTTTATTACTTAACAGAGTTTAAAAAACGTTTTGTAAACGTTTTATTAATGTTTTTGATGTAAAACACTTGCGCATGATAGCAGAAATCCGTTGCATTTAAGGAGGTAAAAAATAGGCTGTAGGTAAACAAACATCTACAACTATTCACTTCACTTCTTTCCTGGATGAGTTGCTTATCAAAATAAATTCTTTTAATCAATTTAAACCATTTGATAAGGCTGAAAAGTAGCATGTGTCTTTTGTTTTGATTTAAGAGGGCGTGGCAATCAGCGGTTTTTGGGTTTGACAGATGTAAACAACTTTTTAAAAAAATATTTAAATTACTTCTAATTCAGCTAGAGCAAAAATTTAAACTGCATTAGAAAGAAAAAGAATGAAATTTTATGTTTCAATCAAAATTGAAAAATCGATTTGTTCATGGATTTTCGTGAAGTGACCCCCTTAAACTATTAGACGTACAGTTTTAAAATTTGGTAAGCGAATTCCTTTCATGGTGTAGAGATCCGCTACAAAATAGTTTTGGGGAAAATTGATCCCCAAGAGTTACTGAGGGGGATTAAAGGGCGTAATAGATAAATATTTCCGCTTTTCAACTAATAGAAACACCTGCTTGAAAATTAGAAGGTATGTTCCGTTCATGGAATAAAGTTCCTTTTACAAAGATTTTTGCGAAAACGGAAAAGAGTAGGGTTGCGAGAGATTAAGGCGTGTTATAGAAAAATTCGTGTTTTTGAATTTAACTCATTTACTTGAAATTTGTTGAGCACTTTTTTTTTCTTTAGTTTAAGGTATCCGACTACTTGCGACAACTTTTTTTAAAAAAGGGAGATATGGGGATTTTTTGTGACTTTTAGATGTATTTAGTATATTTTAAGAAAAAAATTCTAAAATTGAAAACAAATTTTTTTTATTGCTATTAAAATGTGAAAAAACTAGTACAAATGTACTAAAAATTGCACAAACGGGGCCCACTCTATACAAAACTTTTATGAACAAATTCTCGGTTTTTAAACTTTGATGTGTTACTTTGTTATTCATGTTTGAAATGACCTTCAGGATAAGAGGTAGTTTAATTTTTACAAAGACTAGAGCACTTTATCTTAGTGACTACATAAAATTTCTTAAAAAAACAATGATTTTATTCACATAAAGGACTGTAAATTTTGAAATAAAACAGTGATTGATAAATCGGAAGATTAAAACACTTTTACTGTTATATAGAACATACACAAGAAATTTCAGCAAGTTATTTTCAAAACTTTTTAAGCAATCGCTGTCCCCGTTTGAGTTTTTCGAAAAAAAAAAACACATTTCGAGTAAAATGCATTTTAAAGTTTGACATCTTGTGTAAAGTTATGGCATCTGTTTTTACTAAAACATTAGTGGTTTTTGTTCTAGATAATGGAAAATAAAAAACTTGGTAATTTTATAAAGCTAATAAAATGGCCTATAAAATAAAATCATAAGAAAAATCTGTCAAATTTTGAAAAAAATCATGATTTTAGGGTAGTCGGATACCTTAATAGAGTTCCACTAAGAATGGATTTTATGGAAATCAACTCCAGGGGGAAGCGGGGAGAGTTATTGGGGCGTATTGATAGACAAAACTCCCGTTTTTGAACTGCTAAGACTATAATAATAAAATTTGTTTTGCATGCTTCTTTTGTTGAATTGGAATCCGCTAAGAGTGCTCTGAACGAGGTAATGATTATAAAAATTCCGTTTTTGCTCTGTTAGATTTAGACTTTAAATTTAGCACACATGTTTATTTCATGGAGTAGAGATCCACTGAAAGTTGCTTTGGTGGAAATCCACTTGATTATTAGGTTAAGTGAGCGAAAAATATATTTCTCCTTCTGTTTTAGATATAAATAGAAATTAGGTATTATAATTTATGTTCTTTTTATATCAAGGGGCGAGAGTGTAACAGCTATAAATATATTTTCCAATACAATCGAATTCTTAATGATAGACATCAATAATTAATATATATGTAAACAGTATATATATATATACAAAATCGTGAAATACCCAGTGAAGCGGGTGGGTAACGGCTAGTGTAAAATAAATACCAACTTATTTCTCTAAATAGGAAGGATAGCAGCAGAGAAAAGAAATCAAATGTCCGGACATAAACAATAAATATTTCTTCATCTTTTATTTATTTTTATTACAATGTATTAATCGAAATAAACTTGCGTTTCTATGAAAATTCATTTTTTTGCGGCCCTCCTAAAGTTATACTTTGTTTGTTTGGCCCAAGTTAGCATTTTAGTTTGACTCCCTTGCATTAGAGCATCACGATATGCTTTAGATCAGGGGTGTCCAACACGCATCTCGCGGGCCGTATATGGCCCGCCAGTACGTAAATTGCGGGGCCCACCGACTCTTTAAATTTTTTTCAAATTTAATATTTTAAAATTTTTGTCATTTTGAAATTTATTTGAGAGGGGGAACTATATATATATATACACTCAACAGTGTATTTGTCTGTTAGCTGTGTTCTGGTTTTAAATTAAATCATTTTTGATAATAGAAATGTTCTTTAGATTAAAATAGATTTATATTTTATCAAACAGTTACATTTGATTTACTATAGTAAATAACTTTTTTAATAAATTTCGAATTGCATTATGCATATCATTTACCACGGATGGTACATGATTCTCAGTGTGTGTGACTTTCGTTTCTCCTCCTCCTTTTTTGTTTGGAGTGCCCAAAAAGCAAGAGGCTTAAAGTTTTAAAAAAATATTCAGGATGGTTAAGATAAAGGACAATGTATACATAATCGTTTGCGAACTATCAAATTTCAACAATGAGTAACGAAAGATCAATTCAATAGGAACACCGTAATTTTCAAGAAAATAGTAACACACACTGAAATATGTTAAACATTATTTGATCATTGCATTATTTTATTACATAAACATTATTATATTATCTATGTCTGTATACATGAAAAATAAGGAAAACAATAAAAATAATCCATTCTGTTTTAAATTTTCACTCCAATAAGTGTTTTTTTTTGTTTCCAAATCTAATATAAAGGTACATATTTTTAGGTACATTTTTTTATGTGCGGCCCGAGAGATTATAATGTTTTTTGAAGTGGCCCACAAGGTCATTTGGGTTAGACACCCCTGCTTTAGAAGGTTCACTATGTGCAAGTTACAGCTATTTTCATGTAATATAATATCCTATTGTTAGGCTATCTTGTTTTCAGCGAGCATGGAATAACAAATCGACGAATTGTACTTCGTTACATTGTTATAAACACATATCTTCACTTGAGAAAGTATCTCCAGCAACTTTTTACAAAAAATATTCATTAAAAAGATGCCGAAAAGCAGTATAAAAGATTCCACGAACTTCAGGTGTGACAGGATGTTCTATAGCTTCTCATCATAATACATATTCGTTTATCGAGTATATGAAAGAGTTAATATTCTTCTCATCCGACTCGATCTCTATTATCAACTAATTCATAATTTCTAATTATCATCAGAAGATGAGAATATTTAAATGTATAATTCATATCCTACAAATTTCCACATCAATACATCCACTTAAAAAGCTAAAGAAATTTTTAAATCGTTTTAATGTGAAATAGCTTAAGGTATCCGACTACGTCCGGAGCCGTGATTTTAAAAAAGCGCATAAATAGATAATTTTCATGATATTTAGTGTCACTTAGATTAGAATATATGTATAAAATTGTTTTAAGAACATTTTAACAAAAAGAAATATTTAAATACAATATTTTGGCAAAAAATTAACTTAGAATAACCTTTTTTCAAAATGTTCTCCTTTTATAAAAAATGCACCTAAAATAATAATATTTTTCTTATATAAAGTAAAAACTCATCCAGAGAATCTGTACTATTTGTTTTAAAAAATTCACATTATTTTCAGAGTTACAACCAATTGAAATAACTATCGGCGTTTTTTTCTTAAAATGTCTCCCCTCTGTTGTCGTAAAACATGGATAAACCCATTTCTAAGTTATATATTTAAAAAAATTTTAGTTGAGCCTCTGTACAGAGATCTGAGCTTATGCAGGCAAAATATTATTATAATAGAAACATTTTTCACTAAAGGAGAATATTATGGGGAAAATGGGTTATTCTATGATCAGTTTTTTTTAAATATCGTACTTAAATTATTTTTTATTGTAATACTATCCTTAAAACAATTTTATATACATTTTCTAATCTAAGTGACACTAAATATCATAAATACTATCCATTTATACGCGTTTAGTTCCGAACGTAGTCGGATACCTTAAATAACACATATTATACTCAGAGAGAAAACCACACCAAACTTAGGGAAAATATAGTTTAAAATATTAATTAAAAATGTGTTTCGCTTCCAATGTGTATTATAGAAAAGAATCTGTAAATATCGATAGAATGGTGAACTGTGCAAAATAAAAAATATTATAAACTAACATTCATTTTGACGAATGAATCATTCAAATGATTTTTTCCTCTCGTCGCAGGTGCGAAAATATCACTGTAAACTAAAACTTTTATAATCATTCATTTTAGGTTTTTGTTTTTGTGATATTAGAATTGAGAGCTCTAACTTCTTTGGAATATTTATATAAACTAACGATTTAAAAATTGTCAGAATTTAAAACTATTGATTTTTGAATTGAGAGTTCAAAGCTAATATTTCACAATTTAATACTTTCGACCAAAAGGAATTACTATTTAGGTGGACACGAAAGGTACAGATCATATTTACATACTATCCAGGTGTGGTCTTCCTTGAATAAACAAATGGAACAAATTAGAAATAAATATGAGGCATCCTACTGATCTGGATGATAATTATTACTTACAATATGGTGTAGCAAAATAAATATTATGAATACAATTAAGCTAATTTCTAAGCGTATACCCGTTACTTATAATTATCTATTACCTTAAGTGAGTTACACCCTTTTCAATTATTTTGAAGTATGTTTGCGTGAGGAAATTTTCTTAAACTGATATTTCTTCAACTTTGCTTTTAATACCCCCAAAATAAATGTTATTTTCGTAAACAAATTAAAATTTCACTGCTCAGAAATGCAAAATTCGCGTAACATAACTTAAAAAGAATACGAACATATAATATTACTATACAGCTACAAGATTTTCAAAAATTTATTTTTCCCGTTATTGCAAGATAATACTTTAAATAAAAGCGTTTAACAATGTGTGTGTGTGTGTGTTTATATTGGAAATAGGAACTTCTGAGAAAAAGTATTATGAGTTATTTCAGAAATTTATCAAATTTTCAGGAATTTTAGATTTTCAAATACGTCATATCCTTCATTGTAATATTAGGATCACTACATTAAGTTCAAAAGTAGTTGCTACGATAGCCGATTAGTCATGATCTTAAATTCGTGACCTGTATTGCTACCATGAGGTAGATTCAGGTAGAGTCAGTCAGGGATCTAGAAGCTGCTAAAAGCTCGACGTATATAGAAACTCTTGCACACTAAATTTTTCGAGACTCAAAATCATCACACTAGTGTAGTTTGGAGAGATGGGTTCCAGCTAAGACGTCCTCGTCACCACCTAATTACGGAGCAAAATTACAAGGTCTGTCTTAAATAGTCTTATGAGTATTATGGTGATAAACAACTAACGTCTTCTCGAAAAGGTAACATTTATATGCAAACATTTTATTGCAGATTTTATAGATAGTATATTTAGAGGTATTTTTACCTAAATCAGTGTTTCCGGGTTATTGTAATTTTCTGAAAAATTCTATCTTTAAAAAGTAATAAATAGAAAATTTACTTATATATGTATGTTTATAAAAATTAGAATAAGCATTTTTTGAAGAAGGTTTAAAATTTATTGTAGTATTTTAAGAGTATTTTCCTGATGAAGGGTGTTCGAAAGTAATACGAGTGCTATTATTTAATCACAAACTCATAATATTTGACGTATTTGCGATGTCTTTCCGAATACTCTGAGTTAAAAAAATCGTTTAATAATCATAAAAGATTGAATTATAAATATATGTATCAAATGCTCTATTTTCATTATATTTTATAAATGAAAGTAAGAATTTTTACAGAATATAATAATTTTTCTTCAGTTTCATTCAATATAAATTGCCAGTAAGTTTAGGTCTTTAAATATATTTTTAAAACTTTTATTTAATTATTTATTTATACAACGATCGTACTTGGCTTCTTTGCCATTTGACACCAAGCCTCCTGACGACATCGTCAGTCGGGTATTCATCGAGTCCAGTGCATTGGAGCACGGGTCGCCATCCATTCTAGCATGGCCGTAGAGTGGGCAGACCTCGTCAGTAGCCAGATCAAACCAGATGAGGTATACTTCCAAAAAGTCATGTCCAGTGGGTAGACGAAAGCGGGCAACAGCCACGACTCTCTCCAAGTGTCTCGGGATTGGCCCACAGTGGTCAGGTTTCTCATAGCTTTCCAAGGCTCTTGGTTTTTAGGGTCACAGTTGTATAGCTGTCATTGTACATGGAAATAATTCTCTGTGCTCTTCTGAGGGTCAAGGGGACTTCTGGCTGAGACGACTCGGCTCCCTGCTCGGCTTTTTAGTTCGATCTCTCATTCCCAGGGGATCCCGGCATGCGACATTGCCCTGGGACCCAATGTAAGGCCACATTCCAGTCCAGCCATATGAGATTAGCTCCGCAATTTTAGTTGGCCACTGAGTTGTGTTAAAGCAGTCAGTTGGTGTATTACAGTTTAAAGATAAAATTTCAGCTTGGGAGTCTATGAAGAAAACAGCTTTTGCAGGAGAGTAAAGTTACACATATGCGTGACATTCCTCAAACTACAAGTGCTCCCAGGATGGTGCTAAATCTGTAACAGCGATCGCCGTTATCCGAGCATCCAAGAGATCATCGCAAGTTCAGAATGTGGCTTCAGGCTTCCGAAGCTAAATGAAAATGTCCTTCTTAGGGCGAAGACAACCTCCTTCAGATTTTGTTTTTAAAACATAAAGTATATAAAAAAATGTTCATTCATTTGTTTATTTTTCAAGAAGTTCAAATATAATCAGTCGCTTAAAAAAACTCTACATTCTATAGAAAAAGGAAGAATCTTTTTTCCAGGAAAATACCGAATAGAAGTCTCATCAATGAAAATCAGCTCTCCATGATTTTTTAAATCTAAATGTACTCCATCAATTACGTAACAGGTCAGTTGTCACTGGTTAAAGAGTTATGACCTAATTGGAATGAAAGAATAGGGTAAATATGAAGCATTTTTGGGAACAAATAATTTAAATAGCAATTCAGAAATTGAATACTTATATAAAGTATTAAGTGGCACATAGTGCCCTAGGAGGCTTGACACCTAGCCACGATAGACGCGAAAGAGGGTGCTGCTGTGAACTGTTTTGGCCATTGAACGGGAAGGAGAGAAGAAGGTGGTCAAGAACGTGAAAATGGAGGACGATGCCTGTAGTTACCTATGCGATTTATAATTGTAAATAGAGTAATAAAAATAGTGATGCGTTTTGAAGAAAACAATAAAAACGGTTAATCTGGTTAATTTGAGTGATGATTAATAGAAAGACAAGATGATCTTACAATATTGTAAAACTTTGGAAGATTTCAATTTTATTTTTTGTAAAGCCTTTCCATTATCATAACATAAAGTTAACCAAAACTAAAATGTCACAGCAATTTTTTTGTTTCCTCGAACGTATGTACAACGCTTGAGGTGAGAGAGATAATTGTAAATTAAGGTAAACAAAAGAGAATAAAACAAAGAAAACAAATTTTAAGTGCGAGGAAAATCAAATGTAAGCGGCTAGTAGAAAAAGTTTTAAAACTTTTTTTCCCCACCAATTTTAAAGACAGTTCACCAAACTATTTTAAAGGTCACTAAAAACCTTCATAGAATAAGAGTTCGATACAAAGCAAGTTTACTAGTATAAATATATATCTAACCAAAACATAGCAAAATTAAGTATTTACGTTATATTTTATTTTATCCTATGGGATATATGAGGTAGGATTCAAAAGCTCCCGGACTGAGTCAATAAAGTCAAAACATTTTGCAGTAGAGTGACTACGATAACTTTTTTGTGTTACTGCGCTCTTCCCCTTTTCTAAAAGTATTTTTCCAAAATCAAGTGGTCGGTGGCTCGCCACGACGTCGTATTTTGTAAACAGATACATTTAGTTACAGGCGATTGAAAGAAATAACGTTTGTAGAGCAGAGAACGAATGCCAAAAATTTTAGAAAGTATATTTTGTAGAGTGCTACAGTGACTTAACAAATGTTGTAGCTTATATGCAGGAGTGATACATTATCGTGAAAGCAAGACTTTGAGTGGCATCGACGTTTCAATCATGGAAAGTCTCGAAGACGACAAACACTTTAGACGTCCCGCACGGCTGAAAACATTGAAAAGGTTTCTGCGGCGGTACGTTAGAACAGGCTTCAAACAATGACGAGGTGAAAATGAAAACAACTGTTTTGCCTCATCCTTCTTACTCCACTGATTTTCACAGAACTGGCACAAAACTATTATCCACAGAACTGGTACGTCACTTTCAGGGTAGCTGATTCCAATATGCAGAAGAAATTTAAAAGTGCACCGCAGGCTGAGTTAACGTATCCGACTACGTTCGGAACAGTGATATTAAAAAAGAGCATAAATGGATAATTTTCAGAATATTTAGTGTCACTCAGATTAGAATACATGAACAAAATTGTTTTAAGGACATTTTGACAAAAAAGATTTATTTAAATATAATATTTTGGCAAAAAATTAACTTAGAATAATCTTTTTTCCAAATGTTCTTGGTTAAACATGGTTCGATTATAATAATATTTTGCCTGCATATATCTCAGACCTCTCTACAGAGGCTCAACTGGAATTTTTGAAAAATTCACATTATTTTTAGGGTTACCACTAATTCAAAAAATTATTATTCACGTTTTTTCCCCTAAAATTGCTCTCCTCTGTTGTCGTAAAATATGAATAAAATAACTTCTAAGTTATATATTTCAAAAATTCTAGAGCCTCTGAATAGAGGTTTGAGCTATATACAGGCAAAATATTATTCTAATAAAAGCATTTTTCACAAAAGGAGAACATTTGGAAAAAAGGATTATTCAAAGTTAATTTTTTGCCAAAATATTCTATTTAAATAAATTGTTTTTGTCAAAATGTCCTTAAAACAATTTTATGCATATATTCTAATCATGAAAATTATCCATTTAGTGCAAAATCACGGTTTCGAAATATCTTAAAGAATATGGCTAATATGTTTTAAATTATTTTATCAATTCGAAGGACAGTAATATTTTTAGGTTAGAGACTCAGTCCGGGAACTTCTTAATCCTACCCTGTAAATTGAAACGGATTCCTAAATATAAATCCATACTCTGCTAGTCCCAACTGGTTCGTAATATTTATTACACGATTCTTAGTTTCACTTAAATAATTTATCTTTTAGTTTCTCCTGTTAGTAGTTCCTCTCGAGTATCACAAAAATGAAACATATATATATATATATATATATATATATATATATATATATATATGTATATGTATATATGTATATATATATATATATATATGTGTGTGTGTGTGTGTGTGTGTGTGTGTGTGTGTGTGTGTGTGTGTGTGTGTGTGTGTGTGTGTGTGTGTGTGTGTGTGTGTGTGTGTGTGTGTGTGTGTGTGTGTGTGTGTGTGTGTAAACTGGAAGATTTACTTCACTTCAATTCACAATCTATTCGCAAAAACTTTTCCAAGAAATTTCCTTTTGTCGAGGAAAGTCGATGAAACAGAATAAATTACTACAAAGTTAAGTAAAAAAACATGAGGTTAAATTAATGAAGTTTGTAAATATAATTATAAGCATAATGATATCTTTCTCGGTTTATGTATGAACACATTTACACTGACAGTTTTAAAAGATTATATTCTTTTATCTGTTAAATTATCGCTTACTCTAGCTCCCTTCAACAACCATAAACTTTAATTAAAGATTTTTTTTATCCATTAATATTTAAAAGAATGCGGAACAATCAATGACAATTCAAAAGACACACAAAAAATGACAAATTCAAGTATTAGCACTTCAAAGTCCTTATATCTTCCTCGCTTTATCTAGAAGATTATTACTTAACGAGCCATTCAGCACTACTTTGAAAGTGAAAAAAAATCTCCACACAAGTGGAGTGGAAATTTAATAAACTTTTCTAATAATCACGTAATTAATTACATAAACACAATGTACGTCTGAGAGCAACTGGAGCAATCCATCAAAAACTCCTGCAAAGCCTTCTGACTTCAGATCGGGAAAGAGCACGTGCTTTACTTAAAACGGAAAATAATAGTGTGGAAGGGCAGAAAAAACAAAACCGTTTGGGAGAGAAAAAATTCATCTACAATGATTATATAATGAAGTATAATTACTCATGCTTTACAAACACGACAGATACGAATTGCAGGAAGATGCTACAGTTTTTTTTCTACAAGCTGATGAATCTTGGATGCGGGCCACAGTAATAAGTAGTAAGATAGGAAGACTCGGTGATGAATGAGTTAGCTGAAAAATTAAAGACTCGCAACCTGCAATTTTTCAGCAACAAAAAAAAATTACTTTGAGTAATGTATGAGATGGAATCCAGGCTTAAGTGATATTTATCCTTTTTTTTTCACTTTGATAGGGAGTGTAGTTAAGCTGTTTTCTTCCTGGTGTGATTGCTTTCTCCATTTCCCTTATTCCTTTGTAATTTGCTTGAAAATAAGATAAAAATTTTGTCAAGATATTCTAATTTGTACTAAAGTATTTTTAATGTAATGAAGTAAAATAATATTATATTCGAGGACTTAATAACGAACCGTTTTATTCAGTTTGTTAAATAAACAATGGTTATTTCATTATTTATCTGAGCCTTCTAGTTTTAATGAAATGGAATTATCTTATGATTCTTTATAAGCTGTTTATTTAATGACTTTGGTTTAATTTAATTCTACAATTGAGAAGAAAAGAAAATATATATGTGAAATAAAAGTAAATTCTATAAAGAATATCTATCTAGAAAAACAGAGAAAGGGTATAAATTTAAATTTTAAAGCTTGACCAGGAAATGTATGTTATGAATAGTATTTAAAAAAAATGACAATTTTATTATTTTTAAACTTAAATTAATTGTGATTGTGAACTAAATACTTACATAAACATTAGATATACTATTTGTAAGATAATTTTTTTCTGTAAAATATTTCCCATACTGTTTTTCAATTCCTGCTATTAGTTCACACTTTCCCTGTGAGTGAGCGTGTGTGTGCGTGTGTCTTGTTTAAATTTTCAATCAATAATAAAATTCTTTTAATTCATCCACTCAAGAGAAGAGTTCAAAACATTTTTTTAAACTTGTAGTGGATGATACTTAGTGTTAATATAGTTTTTTCAAATATAATTCATTAATTAAATGTATTTAAAGAATAAATACTAACCAACAAAAATAATAGTCCAACACCATATATAAAAAGGAAAATCATTCGTGTCCCTGAAGAGCAATGGATAGTGCGTTGAACTTATAATGCAAAGGTCGTGGGTTCAAATCCAACCTAGGATGGCCTAATTTCAGAGAATGTGATTTATGAATAAATAAATAGTAACAAAAAAAAAAAACCCGCCAGATATAGAACGGAAATTCGCTTTCTATTTTTCCACTTTATTCTGATTCTGTTTTATGTAGTTATGTGTATCGTCTGTGTTTGGGAAAATTTTAAGCATATATGTATTATGATTCTATGGCAAGTAAAAGATATCTTGAGTACCTATTTGACTGGTACTTTCAGTAAAATTAAATAATGACAATAATAAGCATTCGACGAGAGCTTGAATTGAATTAATTCAAGCACCAAAAGTTTGGTAGCGTGAGCCGCCACCAATGAAATTTCACTCACAATTGGTAACTGTCAGAATGCAAACCGTTTTAGAAATAAAAAACTTCGAATGTCAAATATTAATACAACATAATAATCAAGGAAACACCGAAGTTATTGAAACATTATTGATAATTGAAAATGAAATGAACTAAAGTCTCATGACGTGAAATGAGTGGCGGAAAAATAAATTTTACTTGAAAATAAATTTAAACTTGACGGTCCGGTGGCGCTACAAACCTTATTGTAATTACTTGAAAAAGAAATCAAAAGAATGATTCATTCCACAAACGGGAGGAGGGTTAGTAATCGTTTAGGGAGCCTTACTCATGATGTGAATTGTGAAAATTACAATGATTGTTCAAACGTACGTACACAAACCAATACGAAACTCTGTTGTCTGGCCATCTTAAACTGTACGGGCTTCTATTAGGTGAGGCTAATAGGATTTTGTAGCACAAAATTACCTTTGTTTCTCCCTGTAAATCTATCTAGAAACGGGTTTAAAAAGAAAAAAAAACGTTTTGTCATGGTAGAGCCAAAGTCTAGGCTTATTATGTCGCAAAAAACTTTATACTATATAAATTTAATTTAAAAATTAATATAATTATGCGATTAAATTTTGAATGCAATAAATCACAGGTGGTCAACCTTTTTAGGAAGTGCGCTACTTTCAGAAGGGCTGTGGTAGTCCAGTGGTCAAGGTATCGGATCATGGCAGGCATGTCATGAGTTTGAGCCCAGTACCACTAAAGACCCGCCGTGTGGGGCAGCGATGAACGTTAAATCTGTCGAGAGCTCAAACATCCTCCCGCTGGTGTGGTGTGGTAGCTTGGATAGAGGGTGCCAGTTCAGGTGTCGTCCACGTCACTTGGCCATGGTTCAAAATTGCGTGGTCCGTCGCCAAAAGCCCTCGTGTAGCTGAACACAGTGTGGCGTTAATATTCACTAACTCACACTACTTTCAGATAAAAAATAATTAAGCGTGGCACTTCTAACTTTCGAACAAATGTTACTAATAGGATTATTATGTAACTTTCACGCAAAAAAGAGCGCATTTTTAATGCAGGTTTAAGTAGTGGAAATTTAAAAGCAATATAATAAATGAGACCGAAACCTAATTTTAAACTTTTATTGTTATTCAGATTAGTTAATTTTGAACGATATTTTGATATTGTGTGTTATGTTCATTTATTCACGAACGTATGTTCATTTAAATCAGAGATTCCTAAACTTTTTTGTCTCATAGACACCTTGCTATGTTTTTCGGTTCTTGGTAGATCTCTGTTTACCTAATTTTGAATTTTCTCAAATTTATCAACTAAAATGCCTTTTTGGCATATGGTACTGAGCTACTCACCTTAAATGGTTTAAATTTCTGATTGTAATGAAGTGTAGAATTAAAAATTAAAAAACACATGTTAATTAAAAATTAAAATTTAATTAATACATGAAATAACTGAACAACCAACAAATGCCCTATGTAGAAGATATAAATAACAAACTAGTGCTTCAACAACAAAAAACG
The DNA here is from genome assembly GCA_019973935.1 of Trichonephila clavipes. NCBI lineage: Eukaryota > Metazoa > Arthropoda > Arachnida > Araneae > Nephilidae > Trichonephila > Trichonephila clavipes. The sequence continues at coordinate 753,151 of BMAU01018270.1, forward strand.
TTTGGCATCAATTTTATCAGGTTTAATCCTAAATTTTTCTAGGTTCCTTATGTCCTTTTTTTAGGTTGGCAACTGCACTGAAACTCCTTTTCACTAGAAAATCATTTAAAATCTTTTTTTCATGATGTTCCATAGTTCGGGATAAAAAACAGGTATAAATTTTTAAAGCTAAAATTGCTGACATATGTTTCTAAACTTTATTTTAATATCTTCTTTAGCGGCTTTTCCAATCTCTTGAAAAAAGATATATGTTTTTTTCAATGCGACCACATGGAAGGAGTATCTATATACTGTGGTATAACTGTAGTCAAAGTATTCTCAACCTTAGTTTTAAGATCTGAATAGAAGGCATTTGAATAATGAACGTAGGTTGAAACGTCCAGGCATATTGTCTGTGACCAACTGAGAAAATTCGCGAGGTCCAATATTATACTTCTTTAGCTTAATTCTGGCAAGAAAAATGATGGTGATTGCTTTTTTTAATCAAATTTATGGAATCGTCTTATAACTGCAAATTAACCTTATCAAATTTTTAAAAATATATATGTTAAATCGGTAAAATCTGGTTCAGGTTCTGAATAAATTTTCTTTTTAAAATTAGAACTTGAGGACTGGAAAACTGTCGTAGATCTCCATTTTAACCTCATGGATCTCCAAATTATTTTTTCACTGACGTAGACCCCTTTAAGGTCGTCATAGACCCCTGGGAATCGATATAGAACACTTGGGATCACTGATTTAAGGTGGTTCACCCATGTGATGACCTGTTTTTTAAGCATTCTTAAGGAATGTTTTTTGACAACCAGTAAAAAGATAGAATTTTTAAGTTTTTAATGATTTATTCATATGTGTTTTAAGAGTGTGTATATAAATAGTTAGCCAAAAATATCCAATAAAACGTGAGTTATAGCACTCTGAACACACCCGCTACGAAAAAATGGACGTTCACTTCCTCCACGATTCCAGCTGATTCAATCTATAATCTTAAATGCACCAAATGAGCTACACTCAATTGAAAATATCAAAAATTGGCTTTTGGGTAGACTTTTGAAGATAAAGCTTCGAACTTCATGGGGTTTTTTTTGTGTGTTTTTGTTATAAAAATATGAAAATTTTGAATTTTGGAATAATCGTAGTTCATTTAATGTGTATATATTTTCTACGTCTCTATGAATTTGAAGCCATTTGGTCAACCCTTTCTTGAGATATGATGGAGGAAAGTTTGAGAAAAAAGTTTTGAAAAAAACGCGTTTAAAGTTTCAAGTCCAATTAAAACAGTGAAAATCTTATCTTAGCGCTATGAACAGCTGCTTTTCCAAACTCCTACGTCTTTATAATGACTTCTAATTTTTAAAAAATCACTTTACCACCGTATTCTACACATGTCAAGAAAGCAATTTATGAAAAAAGAATTTTTTTGATTTTTTTGAACCCATCGAATGGGTGAACACCCTTAAATCTACGACAATATCTAGCAGATAAATCGTGTTCACTTGGAAAAATTGCTTGTTAGTACAAATTTCCAAAATTCTACATAATTCCTTATAATTGCTTTTCGGTGCACACAGTATGGATCTGTATACAATAATTTCAATTTAGATTTCAAGTGGGTAACAATTAACATTTTGTACAAGAACTGAAGAAGTATCTGTAAAAAGATCTGCCTTTTTTATCATTTTGAAAACCATCAAATCAAGCATTAAAAGAATCCTGCACAAATGGACATTAAATTTTTAAATCTATCACAGCTCGGAACATTATTAACTTTGATAGATAGTTCCTGCATTAATGTGAAATATGTTAATTTTTTTCTCCAAAATCAATAAGGATAAAAAAAATACAACCTTCTCTCTGTATACTGAAATTTAAACTATTTTAATGTCCTATAGTATCGGGAAGTAGAGCTAGTTCACATAGTCTGCCTTTGTTCTAGAACAACAAGTACTCACTGAGCAGATATTTTTAAAAATACGCTCCTATAAATTCCAAAAACTTGCGAGTAAAAAAGTATTTGGAAAGCCAACTAGGACAACAATCCGCATCCCCCGGTCCATGGATCAAATGACCGCCTAAAGAACATTAAACTATTGCCATTTTATTTAAAGTGGTTCATTTATCTCGAATTTGTGCAACTTTCACGGAAATAACTTTATATTCCACATTAAACCACTTTTATTCATTTTTGGTGTAACAATATTTTATTCTGAAGGCATATTTAAATGTAAGTAAATTAAAATTGTTAAATCAAAACAATCTAAAATATAAGCAACCAACGTATCCAACCCTCAGTGGGCCGCTGTAAAATTATCAAACGTTGCCGGTCCACAGGGATAAAAAGAATGCGGAGCACTGCTCTACACGATTAATATTTACATTGTAAGTCATTTAAGTTTATTTAAAATAAATTTTGAGGGGTGTTTTTTGTTTAAGGGGTGCCGCATTTCAATAAAATAGTAAAAAAAACAATTTGTTATTATCTTCAAATTTTTCAAATATCTTATTAAGTCATCACGTACCACTGTTAGAACTCCACCGAGTCATAATGTGGCACACGTGGGGCGGGTAGTCCTCCCCTACAATAGATTATGTAAAAATGTTGAGATTCATTTTTTTTCAATTTTTGAAGAAATTAAATCCTTAAGTAAAACTCTTCAAATAACCCAAACCGTTAGAAAAACAAACTGCTCTGTGCATTCAATCGAATGAATAAAAATTTAATGAATAAAAAATTTTAAAATATTTTTAATAATTCAAACATTTGGGCGTTGAGCGTAGTCAGCGTCATTTCGGGCGAAATTCAAATTATTCTCATGGCATAGCTTCGCTATTAATAAACTTGACATTTATGAGTTCGAAATAATCGAAAACTGCATTATTAAATAACAGAGATAGTTTCGAGTGTAACGCGCTGTAATATTCAATACACGATTTTCGGGAAATCCATTTTCATCGAACCACTGCAGGGAAGATTTTACTCTTTTCTTAAACTTCATATTTCAACTATCTATTATTAATTCTTGGTAAAATTTTAACTGTTATGTTAACATACGCAAAATAATGAATCAAATATTCTAAATGTATTTATTCGATTTATATACAATGGTAACAAAAAATCCTTAACACACTTTGTTTGCTTATATTTTTTGTGTTTGACTTAATTTTTCATTATAACGTTATCATACTATCTTTACTATTATTGTTGATTCGAATGTATTTTTACACGATGTTTTAAAATCTGTTTGTAGAATTGACATAAAGTAAACAGTTTAAATTGATACTTTGATATATATATATAAGCATGGTAAGAAAGCGCGGGGGCACTGTAATAACGAGCGATTGCTTTTTTTCAAGAAATGAAATGTTCCATTATTCAGGCCAATAAAAAGGCAGAAGCGAAACATCATTAAAAGAAGAATGCGTAGCACGTTTTGTTATGTTGAAGGCATATGTGTGTTGCAATTTGTAGAGCTTATGTGAAAAACATAGGAATTGCTGGTAAATTCTCATTTCTGTTTGTTAGTAAATGGCACAAAAAGTAATACTTCTTCGTAGGAAGGAGGTTATTTTATGCAGCCAGTTGATACTGAAATACCATGTCATGTCTTCCTATTGCCATGAAAACGTTAAAAAGATATTCTAAAACGATACTATTATCAACAAGAAATGATCTGGATAACAGAGAAAATAAACTTTACGCAAATACTAGGTATTGCACATAATTTCTCTTCAAACAAAAATCTTAATTCGCCACAAAATTTGAAACAATAGAATTTAACATCGAATATAAATGTATGTACAAATATTGGGGCAGTAAGTCTGCTGGAAATTGGATTATGTGTCTACAAAGCTCATTCAAAATCATTACTAGCCGATTTATAATGCAAGAAGTGATTGACATATATACATACGTGGCAAAGGGATCATTCATAATGGACTTTTTTCAATGCTGACAAAAGATAATATTTCGTAATAAAAGTCAGTTTTGTATTGTTGGTAGCCAAAATAGTGAGTGTCCAAGACGACACACAGATGAGAAATTCAGCCCTCAGTATCAGAAGTCCGTATTAATGCACCCGACGTAAGTAATGATATGGGGTTGTATGGCTTCTCGTAGTGTTTGAAGACTTCACATCTCAAGCGATCCAGGAAAAACCAGGGATTACATTGAAATACTACAAAATGATTTGCTATCAACATCGGGATTCCTTTTGGGATTTAGTCACAGCTTTTTAGGGAGATGTCACCGTTCTAAAGTAATCCAGGAATCACTCGAAGACAATGATGAAATGGCCTGGTTTCCCGGTTCTTATCCAATAGAAAACCTAAAACATAAAATTGGATAGAATACTCGAAAAAAAAAGAGATTCAAACAAATAGGATTTAATTGAAGCTTTAGTATTTTCTTTCAACCATGTCGACACGAAAGAACTTGTGAAATTGGTGTATTCAATGTCATAAAGATGCACAGCTGAAATTAAAGCAAATGGCTGTTACATAAAATATTGATATTCCAACATGTAACAAACATGTAATTTAGAAAATTTATGTAAAGCATACTGTATTTGTAAATTTTGTATTCTACTAAGTACAGTAGAACCTGTTTTTGTGCGTTCTATTTTTTTATGTGATTTCATTTTTGTGCGAATTTATTTTTCAGCGATTTTTTCTGCGCAATCTTTTTTTATGCAGTGTATGAATTTCGACGGCTTTGCCCTCACTCTAATGTTTTCTATCTATGTACTGGCTGTTGTTGCTTTTGTCGTATCCTTCTCGAAGGGAAGGAATGAAAGTTACCAGAGCCTGCGACAGGTTTTACATCTACACGATAGATGGCGACACCACCTATCTCCAGCTTCAAAATTAAGCATGGAACTGGAGGGGAGGAAAATATTCTTCAGCCCCCCTGAACCATTGGTTTCTGCTGTGACCACTTACAAGACTTTCGAACCCCCTGTTTTAACAAGCACGTACTCGGAGGAAATTTGGTGGCACGGGCATTGAACCTATGCCTTCCGGTCTGGAGTCCGATGCTCTAACCACCAGGCTACCCACGGGCGGGAGAATGTTAGGGCCCCTTGCTAAGTCAAGTTTTTCCTTTAATATTTTATAAATTGGGTAAATACGTAATTAGCGTTAGTCAGGTCTTAAGCTCCCTATAGTACTTTCAAAGAAAAAGCCTTCGAAATTCATGCTTAGCTTTTATACAATTAAGTCTTAGTTACCTCCAGCGACACAGTGGTATAGGTGTAACATACCTGCTTTCTGTGCGTTAGATAAGATTGGAGTCGCAGGATCGACTTGATGTTTCTCTTCCTTTTCTTTTTCAATTCATTTAATTATTTTAACAATTAAAAAGTTTATTTAAAAAAGTCTATTAAATGTTAAATAATAGTTTATAAAATTAGTTCGAATTTTAAAAAGTAAAACAATATTACTATAGTTATATAAATATATTTATATATATCATATTTTATATATATTATTATAATATTATTAATAAATAATATTTATAAAAATATATTATAATAAATATTAAGCGATATTTCATGTAAAAATTAGTTACAAACAGTTTTATAATATGAAATACAATATATTGCAAATGAAATATGATATGTATTATTATAAAAAATGTATTATTTTAATTACTTATTATATTTATTATTTTATAATGAATATATTAAAAGTAATATACATCTTTATTATATGTTATAATTTAATTACTGTATAGTTATATAACATATTTAATAAGTCTTTTTTTAAATAAATGCATTTGATTATAAAAATAATGAAATGAATTGAAAAAATAAAAAAAATCCAATCGCGTGACTCAAACTTTGACCGTCCGCGTGGTATAAAGGTACTCTACCACCTGTGCTACTTCATCACCAATGCTAACTAAAACTTAATTGTATAAAAAATAAGTATGAATTTCGAAGTCTACTTTCTTCTAACTGACTGACTAATCGGCGCTAATACATTGAGGGTTGAATGTCCTTAAGGAGTATACGCTTAACTAAATTCCAAATTTTAGTCCCCAAATGAATTTTCTTAATTGGGCCCTCCCTTTGTAAAACAATATGTACTTCACTCGCGTATCACAATTTAAGTTTTGAAAAATTGTGAAATTTCGCTACTTTTCGACTGTAGTAAATTAAATGTAAAATGTATAAAAAGCGCTGCAAGTGATCTGAGAATTATATTAACCTGTAGAATTTAGTTATGTAATGTTCTTTGGGCTGTAAACATGTATTCAATGTGTGTCGTCCAATCAAGCAAAATGACTACAAGCATGGAATAATTACTGGATTAGGATAAAAATATTATGGATGTGATCGCTTAACAGACCCATGGAATTAAGGAATTGGGAAATATACCATCGACAATATTTATAATTATTTAATTTACCAATGTCGTAATGCTCTTGTCCTAAATATGAAGTTTTTATATAATGAGAGGAAAAAATTGGGAAGTCAGTAAACACAAAATATGCATTATTTGCACAAAAAACTTGAGAAGTAAGATAAGTAATATTTCGTAATTTTATTCTACTCTTTTTTTAACTAATTCCCTTTATTATTTTTTACGTTTAGTAAACAAAACTTCTTTCATTAGAAACATATTTTTCATCTTGAATAGTTTAAACGCTATGGTTGTGCTTAATACTAAGGAGAGTTCCAGGGGCCCAGAGCCCCCCTTCATAGCCCTTAATTTTCCTTTGATTGATAATAATCATATGTACATAGTACATAAAATAATTTTAAAAATAGGTGACAATAATTTCAGATTTAATAAATGAACAGTAAAATTCTTCTCTTTTTTTTTTCTTCCCCTTCGAAACCGAGAACTGCATGCAAGCATATGTAAAACACTCTCTAAAGTTAATTCATAAATTATTGTGATTTCAAAGTAGTAATTCAATTCCGTATTTTTTTGTTATTAATAATTTATTTTATTAATTAATTCTATCTATTTATTCAAAAATTTATATTTTACTGTTTTTGTTCCCGACATTCGATAAAATCAAAAGAATGTTTGGCGGCAAATTAGGGTATGATACCAGAATGGTGGACTTTTTTTCAGCCTTGAAAAATTCCTGAAAAATTCCTGAGTGTGCCACTCATAACACAGGACAAGTTGTAAGTGTCATTTGCTTTTAAAATGGTAGGTATGCTTCAAAAGGTTTGTTTTGTAAGGTATTTGTGCTATTTGAAATTTATATTTTAACTTTGATCTTGTGGGTAGTGCAAATTAAATGTTTGTTAGAATTGCTTAATGAAATCAACTGGTCTGAGTAAGTTTTTCCGATTGACAGTATTTATTTAAGCATTTCAGCTGAGTGAAATCAATAAAAAATCGCAGTTAATTTAATTATCCTTAATTTTATTTCTTTCCTAGTTTTATTACTTTTTTATATATTACTTCACTCATGTCCAAAATTAAGGTCACAACCATAAAATCTGTGAAAACTGATGAACTATTTACTGTGTCGTCACAAAATTTGGCACAGAGACGTATAACAATGTCAGAAAGAATATAGCAACATAACAATATGGAAAATATTTTAATTGTGACTTAAAATACAAGTCATATCAAAATGTGTGAAATCATGAATATGAGATAAAGCATTTACCTCTGTAAAGTCTGTCTAATATGGAGTGCGATCAGTATGTACTTCTATATAAAACTCATAACGAAATGCAATACCATTAATGAGAGTTTTAATAGATATTTTTAGCAACATAGCCCATTTTTCCAAAAGTGGGCGTTTTAATTTCCGGGAGGACCTGGAGGGGGAGCTACGCTGAGAAATGGCTTTTCCAAGACCAGTGTTGGCAAACCTATGACCCTTGGGTCAGACACTGACCCACTCAAGCTTTTTAACTGACCCATGATTGCTATAGGCAACTACTTTTTTGTTTACGCGGGTTTATTTATATTTTCTAATTAGTGTGAATTATTTAGATTCTATTTGTATTATCTCAAACATTACGTTGACACAAAAGCAATTTAAATGCTGTCTATAACCTTCAGTTTGATCTTTACAGTTCCAAAGTTGCGCAAATGACAACAAAAGTATATGAAAGTATGTAGTATTTGAAACAAAGCAAAAGTGCTTACAAAATATCAAATAAAGTGTTATGGCACGGTAGGCGCCAAATTATGAGGGGGGGTGACCCAAGGTAATAAAGGGACACGCGGGGAAGGGGTTTCTTACAAAGTCCACTGGTTAATTAAACACATTTATTAGACAAAATAAACATTTACATACATAACTAGAGAACTAATAGTTAGCATAGAATTGAAAGGGATCGGAGCGCATACTCGTACATCCTTACACTTCCGAAACTTGGCCATTACTGAAGATTGTTCTGTCCGCTAGAGGGAGGGACAGTCTCTCTACTGTTAATGTGGGAAGAATTTAAACAACGGGGAGTTACTGTGTATAATTTTACTCATACTTTGTTCATTGAAAAAAATCGACAAACCAAAGCAAATAATCATATTTAAAGTACTTTCGTCGGATAAAATGCACTTTTATCGGATAAAATGCCCTTTGAAAGGTTATATTCAGTTATGGTTGTGGAAAGAAACTTCCATAGCGTCCATTTTTACTCAGTAAGCCACTTGAATTTTAAAGATGTTTAGTTTTATAAATACACAGTTAAACTTTTTTGGTGCAAATGGGCATCCACGAGCTAGTACTAAAAAATATGAACAAAATTTGACCCACGTCTCAAAAAAAGGTTCGCCATCCCTGACATAGACCCTCCCAAATATATTCAACAGAATTGTGATCCAAAGACCTCGAGGGTCACTCCATACGATGAATACTGGTCCTTCATGAATTTAATCTACAATGTGAGTTCTGTGTGACCGCGCCTTATCGTTTTTAAAAATATAACCTCTAAAGCCCTCAGAAAAACCTTACATAGGCTTTCAGGATCTCATCCATATAGCGATGTAAGTCGACAGTACCCACATCGAAAACGTACACAAACATTATGCTACCACAAGGAATAAAACTATCATTACATACAAGGATTCCTTTGCCACTAAATTTGTCGATTTTTGTTACATAGGAAGGATGAAAGCGAGCTCCGTTTTCTATTCAGGTGAAGACTCATTGAGAATCCCTTTGTCTGGTACATTTCGACTCATGGTTCATCACTGAAAAGAACACGCTCCATTCTTGCGGAGTCCATGACTGATGTTTTCAACTCGACAGTATCTGATCTTTCCTGTTGCATGCAGTCAAAGGAACGAACCAGACTGGAGGTCGGGCGTAGAGGCCAGTCTCTGCAAGATTTCTGTAGACTTTTACCTGGAAATTCTTCTTCCAGACACAGCAGCAAGCTCAAAGGTAATCCGAAGAGCCGTTGTTCGACGATGTCATCGTACTTGTAATACCAAGTAAAAGCAATCCTGTGCAGATGTCAATGCCCTATGGCGACTTTGATGAAATTACAACGTTTTTTGGAATTGATACCATAACTGTTAGACCACTTTCGGGCTACTTGTAACCATCAAGCTACTTCCGTTTGAGAGTGACTAGTTCCAAGCCTGCCAACGACTTTTCATCTCGAGGAATCGTCTAAACGATTATAAGAGAAGTCACATTTTCTCTGCAAACAGACTACAACTTGTTTGTTTTAATGCAATATTCACAAAACTGGAGGCAACATTCTCACATATGCTTGAACAGTCTCAATCCAGTAGTTCTGCAAAAATTAACGCTAAACCTCGCCTTTTGCTGAATGGAAGGTTGTTATTGTACTACCCGTTCTTCAAAATATATATAATGCTAATTCTATCAGTTTTACTGGAGGTATTTTAAAATTATGACGAAAAACATGTTTGTGACCTTAATTTTGAACATGAGTATAATCAATAACTCTTTTTTTACTTAGCCAATACCCCTTAAGTCCGAAATTGCTTTTTGATTCGCTGGTTCTTTTTTGAACCTTTGTATTGTGTGCTTTCCTTCCTTTTAAATATTTAATATGTTTTTTCTTTATTTATTCTTTCATGTTTTAGATGCATTTTATATTTTTATATCACTCAAGTTCAACGGCATGTGGTGAATCTTAAAGTTTACACTCCTTGTCCGAATTGCAATGTGACCTAAGCCGCTTCAGTCGGATAATAAACAACAACATATTTTCCATTCATATTTATGCTTATTTCATTCATATTATAGAGCTTAATATATATTCATGCGCGAATAGTTAATACATAAACGGAAATTTTGGGATATGTAGAAAAATCAGTGCTCGAAATCTTTTGATGAAAATTAAGACTTTTTATAAGATTTTAGTTTTTTGAACATTACTTATTTATTATGATCGACTTATCGTTACAAAAATGTTGCTTCTTGATTATAAACAAAAAGTATCTATGTTATTTCGTAAATTCTTCACAAGTGGACAAGTTATGGCAGTTTTCCCAAGCTGTGGGTCACGCTCTACTAGGGGGGCGTGATAATCCTAAAAGAAGGGCGTGAGTATATGGAAAAGTCGAAAACAAAAGATTATTTAAATAAATTATTATTTCACTGAAAGGAAGCAAAACAAAAATACATTCTGACACAATGGAAAATAAACTACACATTTACACTTATAAATGTATCAGTACTAAACAATGTGCTTCATAATTAATTTAACAGCATTAAGTTAAGAAGAAATTTAATAATCACCAGTGACCTTATGGGTATGTCATAAAATTATATACAAAATGTGTAATACTTATCTTGATAATATGTAAGGTTTATAATTGAAGCGCGGCGCTGTATTGTGTAGCTTTACGAAAAAGTATATTATTATTGAGTGAGTGAGTTAATATTAACGTCGCACTGTTCAGCTACACGAGGGCTTTTGGCGACGGACCACGTAATTTTGAACCATGGTCAAATGACGTGGACGACACCTGAGCTGGCACCCCCATCTCCTAACTACCACACCACACCAACGGGAGGACGTTTCAGCTCTCGACAGATTTAACGTGTATTGCTGCCCTACACGGCGGGTCTTTGGTGGTACTGGGATCGAACTCATGACATGCCTGCCATGGTTGGATACCTTAACCACTGGGCTACCACAGCCCCATATTATTATTGAATTCAATACATTGTTATTGTATGGAGTGGAAAAGGACACGATGAAAATTATAATTGAAAATAGGATCGTAAGTATAGAGAAAGTTCAGAAGCATTGATTTAAGGCAAAACATGTTCATTCCTTATCTTGAAAAGGAGCCAGTAACTTCTACTAAACACTTGAAAAGTTATCGCAGTAGAAAAGCAAATGAATAAATTCTTTCCAAAAATAAATATTTTTTCCCATGCTTAAGGAATACCTATAGTATTCACTTTAACGTTAGATAAATACCTTTCCATTGTTCTACCCGAAAACAGATTACAGCCGAGAAAGCCACATTTGGGATGTGAAAGTACGTAGAAAATAAATTTAGAATTTTTTTCATTCTCTCTTCTGCTTATTTTTTACAGCCTTCCATATTGAAGGAAGTGCACTTTGTAACAGAAGAAGAGAGAAACGTTATTTTTTTCACCTTCTTCTCTCCTTCTTCGTATATTTTTTGTCCACCAGAGAAAGAATGCAGAAAATGGAGATTATTGTACAAAAAAGAAGGCGGGAAGTTTTCCTTCTAGGGGCCTCGGGGCCACAAAAACAAAGTGCGGCCCCTCGCTCTTTATTCGAGGCTTAACGCAAAGCCAGACGGTTTTCTCGCGCGCGAACTGAAGGGAAAGGAGGCAAAAATAATAAATAAAACAGATAAATCTCTCTCCTCTTTGGATGCGAAATATTTATTCTTATCTTTCGACTGGCAAACATTTAGAAAAAGGAGTTTGTACTTTACTTTTTTTTTTAGTGAGTTGTTATTTTCTTTTTAAAACGGCCGCCGTCACCGCCTAAGTTCGCTTTTTGAAGAAAAGAACTTCAACTTCAACTCTTCAACAGCAGGCCCCTGAAATATTATTTTAATACATATCTCTCGACTGAGAGATGCTTTGCGGAAAGTGGTTTACTGGGATGGGCGAGAGACACTTGAAAGGGAAAAAACGGCGTCCACGCTTGGAAGGGGTTAGGGGAGATCTGGTTCACGAGGATAGGGCCTCGGATGGACTTTCACTGCAAAACGTATATCCTTTGGAAGAAAAAAACTGGTCATTTCTTTCGGCCATCAAAGATTATCCATTTGGCCATGATTCCAAAAATTTAAAATTCCCAATGTTATGTGTAAAGATATACAATTTTGCACTTTTTTGTTCTATTCTTATAGCATGATAGTAGACTTTATTAAAAGTACCGAAAAATCCTTTTACGAATGAACCTGAAATGTTCATGTAAAATACTCTTATATTTTGAAGTCATTTATTAGAGGCATTATCCCAGGCTCTTGAAAAAATGGTTTACTTCTAGAATATTACAACTCTTTATAAAATAAGAATATAAATCATTAAGTAAGTGTACTATAGTAAGTAATAACTTTAAAATAAACAATATTTCGATATATAGAGAGATGTTGTTGTTGTGACTAATGCCCCCTGCAAGGGCTAGAATTTTTACGCCTGTCGTTAGCCTTAGCTTTGAGCACCATGCAGGTGACAGTACGATTTTTCTCGGTTCCACCCCAATTTAGAGGGAGAAAACCCACCTCTCTTCCTGTTCCACCAACCTTACGAGAGGACTTGCGGCTCGACGGCTATTTAGAACACCCCCCTGCCACAAAGGCGCTATACATTTACAAACATACATGTCTTCTCCGGGATTCGAACACAGTCCCTACGGCACCGCAGTCAGCGTCGTTAACCTCTGTACCAGTTGGGCGACATATAGAAGTCTAATTTTTTTTAATGCTGATCTATCTTTTTGTTGTTAAAGCTATCAATTTTATATTCGGCGTATAACGCGCACCCGTAAATTTCGATCTTATTTTTGGTGTTAAAAGTGCGCGTTATACACAAGATTTTACAGTATTTTGAAAATTTTCGTGGCAGCAGTAACCTAATGGGCATGTTAAAGGACTTGTGGCAAATGTGCCATGAGTTCTAGCCGGAAATTCCGCCGTGTAGAGCGGGCTGATGTACATAAAATCTTTCAAGTTCAAAGTCCTGCCGTTGGCATGGTGTGGTTATTTAGAGAGAGAAAACCACTTCAAGTGTCATCCTCCTTACTTGATCATGGTTTGAATTTACGAGGTCCGTTTTCAATAGCTTCGCGTTGCTTGTTGTTGTTTCTAATGCCACCTGTCTGACGTAGTCAGATCGAGGCCCACGAATTTCATCGTGGGAGGGGGCTAGAGGTACGCCTGTTGTTAGCCTTGAGCATCATACCGGTGGCAGTACGATTTAGCTCGGCGAAATGTCCCGAAGGGACGATAGATGGCGACACCAACTATCTCCACCTCCACAATTTCTGCATTGAACTGAAAGGGGGGATATTCTTCAGTCCTTGCGCTCGTGACTCAGCCCACAAGACTTCGGACCCACTGATTTAACGAGCACGTACTCCGTGTATACTCGGAGGGTATTTAGTGGCATCGGGTATCGAACCCAGGCCTTCCGGTCTGGAGTCCGATGCTCTAACCACTAGACTACCTACGGCCCCAATTGCTTTATAGTGTGATGTTAATAAACATTCAATATATATATATATATATAATTCTCTGTTATTCTATCATAATTATAGAAATATATAAATCAAGCCCCATTATTAATGAAAACATTTAAAAAACTGTAATGTAAAAACAATTTTAAATAAAAATTTAAAAAATGATTTCTTTTAAAAAAAATTGTAGTTAAATAGTTTTTTTTTAAATTTAAATAACTTATTTCGCTCAAATGCTTCGAAAGGCTATATTCTTCTGTTTATTAATGAAACATTTTTAAAACATAGCTCTTTCTTGGAATATTTTCCTATAGAAGGACCACGTTGGTGTGGTGCAGAAGTGAGGAGAAGGGGGTGATAGCTCAGGTGCATTCTGATCATGTGACAATGGTTCAAAATTAGAATTTCATCACCCAAAGCCTCGTAGGATTGCGTTAATATTCACTCACTCGATCACTCATAGGACAAGGATTTATGAATTGATTGATTTATTTATTGATTGCATGTTTCCGTCGCAGATAATAAATATATTACGATTACTTGAGTGGAATTTATCTCGGCTGAGTGACAACGACGACACCTGGTGTGAACGCTCTAACCTTCTTTGCCCTGCAACATAAGGATTTTCAACCTCGACAGATAAAGGTAAACCAGCCTTTCTACACGACATACCTTTAATTCTACCAAAATTTGATCGAAGCCTCGATAGAAACATCCTCAACCATGAGTTAGCAATATGATCACTGTTCTACCACAGCGATATCAAATTCGAGTTAAATCGCTATAAGTTTTATAACTCTTCTATGTAGATATGTTAAGAAGAATATCAGTACAAGATCATGCAATTTTTAAATAGGTAAATTTATTGGAGTGATAACAATAAAACAAAAATCCCATTGTTCAAGCTACCACATTATACAGGGTGATTCATAAAGAAATACAGTTTTTCATAAAGAAGTGAACAGCTTCAATGCACTATAAATCAAGAACGATTATCTTATTTATCACTTGTAATAAAATTGTATGGAACTAGTTTAAGTTTTGTTAGAGAGTGTCACAGATGTTCTATGTGTGAACCCTTAGTCATAACACACACATCGAGCCTTTCATTCATTCCCTCTCAAACACATGTTAAGGTATCAAGTTCATCCATAGCGCTGTTACACTTCTTCAACTTCGTCCAGAACTTTTACTTTTGCACAAACAGCCCGTAGTTTTAAATTGTGCATACCATAGTTAGATAACATTTTCCAAATAGGAAGTGTTCTCGTTAGGAAGTGTTCTTTTAAATCGTTATAAAAAATGCCGTAGCACATCAATTGTGGATTCCCTTTTGCTAACTTCAAGAACACAAAACACCTTCTCCACTGTAGAAAACATCACTTCAACTGATCAGTCGCATGACATGTCCACCATTGTTTACGACACTTCTGGCTGGGACTAGACACAAACTTTAAAAATACAGCTACCTTACAGTTTGCTGAGGAGGTGCCTATCTTTGACTATTACTGTTTCACATCATTTGGAAAGTGTATACCTTTTTATAAATCATCCTGTTTTTACACACGGGAGCTTCTCAACATATAACCGATGATCATCCCAACTGCAAAGCCGTTGGTCCAACTGTTTATTAGTCCTTTTAGTAATTTTGAAAACTATTTCCATTTTAAGGTGTAGTAAAAACTGTATATAAAACACAATTCATATTAACATTATAAGAAAAATAACCGAATAACACCTAATGTTCAATTGCCTCGACAACATATCCTCGGTTGTCCAGCAATTCAAGTCAGGCTTTTCAAGATCAGCGCAAAAGACCCAGACGATTTGATCATCTCTGATGAAGCTGTTGAAGTTTCCGAAGCTGTCTTCAAGAGCTTCGGAGCGATCTAAAGATTTTTGTTATCAATCTGCACATCAAGGACACGCCAACAGCAACAACAAAAAAACTCATACGCACTGCACTTCGTCGTCATTACTCTGTAAAAAAATTATACTACCTAAAATTACACAGGGTAAGAATATGACTGTAATGGCAAAGATGTCATGGTTTCAAATCCGTACCTGGGGTTTTTGCATCCGAATCATTGGTTCCCCAGTCTTAGAGTTACTAATTTATTTTTATTTACGTTAAAGGCAATTAGCAATGTACCTCGCAGTTTTGCACTCCTCATCACACTCTGCCGCTTGGGATGATAATCATTTAAACAAATACGTTTTCACTTCTCCATAACTAAACACCAACTGCCCACAAAGCAGTGGTGCTTTCAAGGGGAGGGGGTAGTCCACGAATCCGGACTGCCCACCCAATCACCTTTGATTTTTTTCCCGATTGCTTATAATTCTATGTATATAGTGCGTAGAGTTTAATTAAGTATATTTGTTATTAATAATTTATTTTATTAATTAATGTTGATTATTTATTCAATAATTTATCTTTCATTGTTTCTTGTTCCCGACAATCAACAAATCAAAAGAATATGTTTGGCGGCGTATTGGGGTATGATACGAGAATGGTGGATCTTTGACCCTAGAGCCCAATCTTCAAAAATTCATGTATACTCCACTGCCAAGAAGGTATTCGGATCTTTTTGCATTAGCTCATCTGCCTTAAGGGGAGTTGGAAATCTCTCTCTTTCTCTATACTGACAATGTTAAATTGGCTGTTTTCGATGTACCTTTTTTCAAAATCTGTTTTATGTACATGCTTGAAATTTTTCATACTATTAAAGTATACATCTCTCATTATACTAAAATGAGTTTTTAGCTAATTTTGAATTTTTTAATAAATTATGAAATATTTTATCAAACAATGCGAAATTTGACCCATTTTTTACTTAAAAAAATATTAAAAATTTAATTTGAGTTTTTTACAAAAAGCTCATTTTAGTATATATTAGACATCATTATAAATAATTCATTAAAAATTTACATACCTGTGAACAGTAGTTTCTCAGAAAAGGTATATCGCACATTAAAATTTACATTTTGAGATAAATTGATTTTAATGTATACAGTGAGACTTCTAATCGACTAGGAAATAAAAAAATAAAAGGCTCAATTTAAAATAAAAGATACATGTTTTGGTTTATATCAGTCGTTACACTTTTAAGCAAAAACAAAGTAATTTGTTTACAATTTTCGCCATTAAAATGGGCGTGGCCCAAATTCAATGATTATTTAACAATACATTTTAAGGGCTTCTAAATACCCTAGAGGTTAAAGTAAGGTATTTTTAGAAAGGTTAAATTCTATACAGTTTGAAAATGTAAAAATCTCAAATTGTCAAAAAAATAAGATTTTAGCTTTCCAACACCCCTTAACCAAATTGTCAGTGTTTACAGATGACTGACTGGTAAGGGAGTCATCGCGGACATTTCCCCGATCTTTCTTAAACAATCCTATCCTGTTTTACACTAAGTTGTCACTCATTGTTTATTGTACACTTCACATATCTAGCGGGGTCGTGGGTAGCCTAGTGGTTAGAGCATCGGGCTCCAGATCGGAAGGCCTGGGTTCGATGTCTGATGCCACCAAATACCATCCGAGTGCACACGGAGAACTTGCTCGTTAAATCAGTGGGTCCGAAAGTCTTGTGGGCTGAATCACGAGTTCAGGGTGACTGGAGAGTATTTTCCTCCCATCCAGATCCATGGCAAAATTGACGGTGATTATAGGTGGTGGCGCCATCTATCATCCCTTGGGGAATTTCTACGAGCTAAATCATACTGTCACCTGTATGGAGCTCAAGGCCTAGGTCAACGACAACGTACTTCTAGCCCCTTGCCACGATGAATTTCGTGGGCCTCGTTCTAACTACGTCAGACAGGTGGCATTAGCCACAACAACATATCTAGCGATAAATAACCACATACAGTAGAACGTCATTTATTCGAATTAATTGGAACCGGACACCATTCGGATACGCAATTGTTCGGATAACCGAGCACCGAAAGCGATCCATGCAGTATATGAAACCAGACACTGTGCGAATATTAAATATCATCACATGCGGGAAACGTGCTTGAAGAAAAGAGAAAATAGGTGGAAAATGTCGCAATTTTATCTTTATTGTGGAAAATAATCATTTATTTTTCGCTATATCATTGTACATCTTCGTTTTCTCGCTGCAAGGTCTCTGATTCTCTTGATCAGGAGTAGGTGAGTAGGACAGAACTCTGTGGTACGTACCACTTCATAGCTATCTCTAACGTAGAAATCACGCCAGCATTTAATGGATCCTTCCTACTTTCGTTGTTGTTGTCCTCGTCTTTATCCGTTTCCTCGTCAACAGGGTCGGATTCTGCTTGTATGGAAGTCACAATCTCATCATGATTTAGCATTTGAAATCTACTGAGTCTTCTGCCTCGATTGCCATTCAGGTTTCTATATCTTCGTTGCATTCTTTAAATCCTGTGATCGATCGGACGAAGTCGGTAATCTCATTACTGTGGGTCGTCATTGTAGTATTTTTCGCCTTCTATATTGACAAAAGTTGACAAAAAAAACTGGTTCGAATATTTGACGTTCTGGATAATTGACGTTCGGATAAACGACGTTCTACCGTATTTCATATTTCTTGATATTAAGAACCGTATTAATGATTGTATTTCCCAATAGGTATCGAGTTTTATTTTCTTTAAATATGCATGCAGAATGTCGTCGTCAAAGCAAAGAGTGTTGTATTATGTGCAAAAGATATCAGGAGCCTGCTTGCGCTCTCAATTCCATGTACGTTGGCAGTTGTTAAAATGCTTCATGAACAGAACCTTAAGTAAAAAAACACTTTTGTAATTTTAAACAAATGTAATAAAGGGAGGACAAAAAGAATCTGGATTACTTGACGGGAACTGCCAGTAATAATTATTTTCGCATTTGTGAGCGAATCAGAAATTTACAGCAGATAGATCAAATATTTTTGTGGAGGATTATTGAAACAATTTAAACTGTAAGTAATACCTTTAGACAGTTAAGTTTGTTATATTATGCATAAACTTTCAGCTTCCATTAATGTTTTAGTTAAATACAACTGTCAGAGTTGCAATTGTCTTACATAAACAGCAGTAGACGGGCAGAAATCATTTGTGTAATCATTATCAAATGCTTCACCTATAAATACACTACTCCCGCCATTTAACTAAGATATTTGATTAGGATAATGCAAAGATAATGTTCGTTCCGTAATGCAGTCTCCCTCTCGTATTACAATCACGTAAACATATTCGGACACAGTGCTGTAATTTCGGATTGGATTTATTCGACAATTACATTGGATGTCCGTAATCTTTTTGGATTACAGAATCCCGTAAAGAAATAGATATTTATAAAGGACGGCTTTTGAACATTACACTTTTCAGAAAATCCTCAAATATATCTTTATTGTAACGAATATAATAATACGAGATAGGAAGTTTCAATTTTATTTTTTAAATTATAACATTCAGATGGAATTCCAACTGATCAAATGAAATAATAATTATTAAAAATTAATTAACACTTACTGTTGTGATTCTGTCATATGTATATACATATTTATATTAATTGCAACTGTTTAATAAAAAGTAGCTAAAATAAATTTTTTCTTGGTTGATCTAAGTAGGAATAGATTTAAAACTTTTTTTATATATTACTTGTTTATAATTATAGCGTTGTTACAACAATGCAGGTGAATGTTGAGTTGTATTTTTTGAATGTTTTTAATTAATATATTTTTAACTTATTGCGATATCGGACTGAATTGTGAATCTAAACCATTCTCGAATTTACTTGAACCCACACAAAAAATTTCATCGAAATCGGTCCAGCCGTTTAGGAGGAGTTTAGTGACAAACACACGCACAGAAGATTTTTATATATAAAGACTAGAGGACCCGACAGACGTTGATCTGTAAACACATCTTAAATTCAAAATAAAAGGTTTTTAAATATTCGATACTGCGATCGTTGCGCAATCTAACGGATCCAATGTAAAAAATTCCAAGATCAACAATTTATAAATAAAAAATTAATTAAGTAAACATTTCTAAACCAAATTATAAATCTAAACCATTCTCGAGTTCACTGGAACATACAAAAACTTTCTTCAAAATCGGTCCAGCCGTTTAGGAGGAGTTCAGTTACATACACACGCACAGAAGAATCACATATATATAGATTATTTGAAAATATATTAATTAAAAACGTTAAAAAGCGTGAATCGTCTGCATTTTCGTAACAATAAAGACCGGGTTTGGCTGAAAATCACTTTACGACGCCAGCTTACGTCTTTTTCAATTCCTATTAGCGCACGATTTCTATACATATTTTATTTATTTATTTATTTATCTTGGTGGAATTTCAATCGTTAATAAACTATATTTTAAAGAGCTCAATTGAACTGAAATGTAATGTATATGATTATTTTGGATGACAATACTATAATTTAATTATAATTAATAAAAATTAATTGATTAAAACTAATTATTTAAAAAATTACAAATACAGTTACGTTGGCGACTTAGCGACCCTTTTGGCGACTTATGTCAAAATTGGAAAAGGTTTTTTTTCTCACGTGTTAAAAGCATTCAGTTGAAGGGAAATTTTATTTTATAACAATAGCGTTGTTACAACAATGCAGGTGAATGTTGAGTTGTATTTTTTTGAATGTTTTTGAATGTCTTTTTAACTAATTGTGATATCGGACCGAATTGTGAATCGAAACCATTCTCGAATTTACTTGAACCAACACAAAAAATTTCATCGAAATCGGTCCAGCCGTTTAGGAGGAGTTTAGTGACAAACACACGCACAGAAGATTTTTATATATAAAGATGTGATTAGAAATCACATTATAACACCTATTATCTGTGTAATGAAATTCACTTATATGAAATTAGTTTATTTTTGGCATAGTTTAATTGACACCACACAGTAAACGGATGAACGATGACATATTTATATGCATAATCATAGAGATGAAATATTTATTCATAAATTCCTTCTTTAAAGGTTTGATCCTTGGTTATATGAATTTCATTTGTATCAATCCTTATTGTTGAACTAAATGCTTTTGAGTTTTACGTTATCACGTTTACAACGCTTTAAATGAAGCGTAATTTAAAAACATAGCTATTGTAAAACTATGCGATCTCTAAGATCTTTAATCAGCAAAAGAATAATTAATATTTAACATTTAAGTAGTTTCGAATATGTATTGAAATATTTAATCCTCCGATGCACTTTGAACTAGAATAATAATTATGAATCAATTCGCATTACATTAAAGGCTATTTACACAAAGCACAACACTTCTCCTTTCGTCTCATAATAAAAATTGTATAAATCTTGTAATGAAATGATGATTCATAAACTCTTTTGTGGCTCAAAATTTATGCTGAGATTAATTTCAAGACAGTTCACATCAATATTGATTTAATATTCACAAAATGTGAAAATTTATTATACATACCTAATTAACTTTTAGCAAAATTCAGAAAACTGGTGTTCCATTATTTAGATTATCCAGAGGCAATTTTAAAATTCTAAGGCAAATTACTTTCGGTAAAATTTACCACGGAGTTACCTTAAAATCAGTTGCTCTTTATATTTTTCAACCAAGTAAGAGTAAAAAAGAGATATTTCCGGACATCTTTCACGTTCAGTAACATACGTAAACTTGATTTAACCTTACTTCTCGCTCCCGTAAAAATAACGGGTTGATATTTCCCTCTCTATTTCTCGTGCCCGTGATATTTCCGGGCTGGACTGTTCAAAAGTAATGTGCTAAAAAGAAAAAAAACTATTTGTTTCTTATGCCCGGAATCATGTTTATTTCTCCCCAGATGGCAGTACCACATTATAGGAAGAGCATTTAGAGATAGTTATTTATTTTAAACTACAGTGGTGGCAAAAAGTCCTGAACACACTCATTTTTAGCGTAATTTTTGTGTTTGACTTCATTTTTCGTTGTGAAATTATCGCACTATCTTAAATATTGTTATTGATTTTAATGTATTTTTTATGATGATTTCAAATCTACTACTAGTTTCTTAATGACTAAAATATTTTTTGTAGTAAAGCTGCCTGAATACAATAACGTGAAATATGTGCAGAAAAAACCAATATAGAATAACATAATATGCAAAGAACAATAACACGAAAATTGACAAATACGGTATATTTAATATATATATATATATAAGCATTTTGAAAATTACATTGTTGTCACATGTTAGAAAATCAATATTTTATGGGCCAGCCGTTTGCTTTAATTACGGCTCTACATCTTTTTGGCATGGAATGCACCAATTTCAAAAGAAGAAATTTTGTGACAATATTGTTGAAGGAAAATATTAAAGCTTCAATTAATTCACGTTTGTTTGAAGATTTTTTTCTTTGAAATTTCATAACCAATTTTAAACCATAAGTTCTCTATCGGATTAAGGTTGGGAGACTGTCCTGGCCAATTCATTCTATTCACAGTATGGTCCTTCAACCATTTCTGGACTACCTTTGCACGATGACAAGGGGCGTTATCGTCCTGAAAAATCCATGAATGGTTCCCAAAAAGATCTCTCGCAGTTGGTAGCAATTTATTTTGTAGTATTTCAATGTAATCCATGGCTTTCACTGTTCCGTTAACGATGTGAAGTCTTCCAACACCTTGAGAAGACATGCAACCCCATACCATCACTTTTATCGGGTACTTTACTGTGGGCTTCAGACACTGAGGGCTGAAATCCTCATGAGTGCGTCGTCTTACATAGGCACTACTTTGGTTGCCAGAAATACAAAACTGACTCTCGTCACTAATTATTACCTTTTCCCAGTCTTTAATAGTACATAATGAATGTTCCCTTGCCCACGTCAATCACCTCTTGCGTTGAAATTCAGTCAGTAATGGTTTTGGGTGCGCTTTACAGCCTCGTAACCCAACTTCCAGCAGTCTTCCTCTAACAGTTCTTCGGCACACACTCACATTTGATGTCAAAGTCCCATTGTTTCAAAATTTAAGAGGAATTAAGCTTTCTGTTTGAAAGTGAAATTCTGTGCAATAACCTGTCTTCACGTAAAGTTGTTTTTCTTGGTCGTCCTGATCGCCCCCTATCTGCAATAAAATTTTTTCAGAAAATATTTTCAAAGTTCTCACAACAGTAGAAAGGCCACATGGTACTTTAGCAGCAATTTGGCGCATAAAATAACCTTCTTCCTTCAAATGTATTATTTTGTACCTTTTATTCTCAGGCAGATATGAAAACTTAGCCATAATTCCAATATTTTCCACAAACGCACTTCAAATTGCTTTCAATACACTATTTTCCACAAGCACACAACTGCATTCAATACAATAAACCACATTTTTCACCTTTTTCTTTCAACCCTTTATTGCTACTGCTCTCTGATTGGTTGAAATAGCGTAGCATTTCATTGGTGGAAAACATACTCACTCATTCTTACAGTGACTTTGTGCTTTCTTGCCAAATATTTTTTCAATATATCAATGAAACTACTTACTTTAGATGAACTCTACCAACAGATTTGAAATCAGCATGAAAAAATACATTAAAATCAATAACAATATTTAAGATAGTGCGATAATTTCATAACGAAAAATGAAGTCAAACACAAAAATTACGCAAAAAAATGAGTGTGTTCAGGTCTTTTTGCCACCACTGTATATGTTAGCGCAATCAGACATATATATATATATATATATATATATATATATATATATATATATATATATATATATATATATATATATATATATATATATATATATATATATATAAATATATATATTGGTAATGTTTCTGTAAATATATATTATGTTTCTGTAAACTTATCTCATTTAGTTCCGCTCTTCGTGAATAGATGTGGATTGCGTTCTGTTAGAAAATATATAATTTTTTTTAATATTATATAGATTATGGAGTTAGTTTGGAAGTGAAACGGTTTCCACTTTAAGTATAAAGAGGTCTGAGAGTGATTCTGAAATAACCGATTGTTTTGAAAGTTCAGTTAGGGAACCTGAGAGCAGTGATGATGGATTTGTACTGTTACCTGTGATGTTCGCCTTTTTTTCTCAAGCTTTGAAATTTATTTCACAAGAAAAAACTACAAACGTGTTTTTACCTTGCATAAGTCTAATAAAATTCTTCTTTAATGTTTAAAACATTTGTTGTTGTTGTTTTCTTTTTGTTTTAATTTTTTTCTTTTTGCTAGAAAACCGACATTCAATCATAATAACCCTAAATGTTGGCTTTTCCTTAAAAAATAATTTTTTTTATTTCAAGCTAAAAATTTACTAAAAATTTAAAAATAAATATATATTTTGAACACACACTCTTAGTTTTATATAATTTTCTTGATTAAAAAAAATAAGTACTTTTAGGGCCGTTTTCTTCAAAATTATGCGACTGTTAAGGGGCTAATTTTCAATAGCTAAATGCAAATTTAAATTTTGAGAATTTGACATATAAATTTTTACCAAATATATTTATTTTGATTTCAGCTCCGGTTGTTTAAATGTAGCATGCACACTTTGCACGTCGAAGGTTACGGGATCGACCTCGGCCGGAGTCGATAGATTTTTTGGATGCGAAAATCGTAGGCACGTAAGTCATATTATTATGTTGCATATAAAAGCAGTATCAATTTGGCTCTGGTGTCCTCGGCAAAATTGAATCACCTCAATATTTAGCATCCGACGAGAATTTGAACTGAATAAAATTCAAACGTCACAATTTGGTAGCGTACGCCACCACTAGATTGTGCCACCAATGAAATAAAATCCATTCTTGTGGACTTGCCGTGTGTGCAAATACTTAGTTGCTAATTTTCAACCCATTGGAAAAAAAATTATAGACTAATAGAAGGTGTTATAGTAGTGTTATAACTCTTATATTTCTAATGAGGTGAATTGACCAGTTAACAATAATACAAAAAAAGAAACAAATCATAATAACCTGAGAATATCAAGAAAGTTAGTTTTTATTAATGTTTTAGAGTTAATCAAATCGACAGATGGAGACAGATTTCATAATTTTGAGTCAATGCTAAGTCTGACGTGGTCTGCACCTGAGCTGGGCCTCCAATTTCCCCAACAGGCCATGAAGAGACCTGATAGATTTAACGTGTATCATCCGCTCTACACAGCAGATCTTCAGTTGCATTGGGATTCGAAACCACGACTCGACAAATGCCGGTCTTGAGTTCGTGACCATGACAACTAGGCTACTACGCCACTTCAGGGATATCATAGTCTCTCATAATCAAATCGAGTTCAACTTAATATGTTCTGAAGAGAGAGTAGGAATTATATAAACGTCACTCACTCTAAAGTAACATGAGGGGTATTGGTGACGGACCTTGCAATTTCGAACCATGATCAAGCGAAAATGACAATATCTGACTGGCACTCTCTTCTCCTAACTTCACCACTCTACCAATGGAAGCACTTTGAACCTCGACATATTTAATGTGCAGTGGCCTCCTCCACATAGAGGGATTTTCAGCGATTTCATGACACGCCTGCCACGAATCCGTTACCTTGACCACTAGAGTGCCATGCTGATTAATGGCAAATTATACATAATGTGAAATTAGTCATCGTTGTCATCCCAAATCATTATGCGGAAGCTTTAAACAAGAAGGATCAGAAAAGATGTATCCACCTCTCTACTTTACAATGGCTGTAAATAAGACGTTTGTCTCCATAAATCAACGATAAAAGTTATAGGTAATGCAAAATGCTGAAATTCAAAGAATGAAATATCATTCTATAATTTTCGTTTTTGTTTCTTTAAGTTGGGTTGCAGCACTATTAAATAATCTAGCGAGTGGACAGCATTGCATTCGACTCTGGATGTCATCAGGCATCTGTCGTTGATAAAGGTTTGGTCTATTAGAGCTAATTTTCATTACGTTTGCATGTTGTGAAAATTTTCATTACGTTTGCATGTTGTGAAAATTGAGCCAGTAAATTTTCAAATCAAGTATTGTTCTAAACTCCATGATGGGAGCTCAAAATTACAAGGCCCATCGCCAATAATCCTAGCATTGATTCTAATTGCATCGTTAAAGACAAAAAATTAATGAAATCTGTGTGGGTCCAAGTCTTTTAAATTAATTAACATTAGAGTTTTTTTTTTACATTTCTATAATTGGATCAATCTAGATTCGTGAAATATCAAAGTGTACTCACCATAGACGACCATGACCTGGTCCTCTGCGTCCTGGCTGGCCATGGAGACGACATGACATGAGTACCTTCCGCTCAGCTCTGTAGTGGGCTTCATGAGGTTGAGTGCCCTGTATCTCGTTTGCTTGCTGGACGGCGACACTGTGTAGTCCATGTTGAGCTTGCTTTTGACACGCTCGGACGCGTACCGTTGGTTCAGCTCCGGGATCCACTGATAGATAGGCTCTGGGTCGTCGTTCAGGAACCACTTCACTACCAGCCGCTTATCGTCATCAGAGTAATTGTATTCGCAGTCCAACACCACAGAGTCCTCGGTGCCGTTCTGCACCCAGCGGGGCATAGACAATCTTGTGATCTCCACACCTGTTCGAGGAAATAAAAGAACAAACAAATCACAAATCAGCGACTAGTGATAGAACCTAACTCCATTTCAAGTAAATCCCTTCTAAACAGTTAGTAAAATTATTCCTTTCTGGAATTAAAAGCTTCTGCCAAACGTAACACGTTTTTTAGTTTAACCCTTAACCTTTTTTGGTCGGAGAGCACTTTTTTATTGCTAAAATTACTATACGTTCAGTTTTAAATCCAAATATGCAAAATATTTTTGGCAGTAATTATTTTTTTGTCTCATCAACTAATGATCAAATATGTTTTGTCCAGTCCATTGATCTCCAATTTTTCCCGGCCATACTTCCAAGCTGTAAAGTTTCAAAAAATACAATGATATATTCTTAAACATCTCCCATTGGTGGATTCAATATACGGGAAGCCAAAAGTACGTTCAAACATAAAAAATTCATAAAAAAGGTAGAAATAATGATAAAAAAGTACGGTTTGCCAGAAAAAGAAAATAAAAGAAAGTTGGATATTTTTTAATAGAAAAAAACATTCTAATTATAAATACCACCAATCGAGGGCTCTGATAATTCAAAACTCATAATGTGCAGAGCAACACAGAATGTTCCATTCCTTTATTTTTGCAATAACAATTGTTCAACATACCTCTCAAAAGGCTAAAAATCCCTGGTTCCAAGCTATCGTTAGAAATCCTTCCATCCACTCTAAACTAAAATCATGTATTTAAATTGCCTATTCAATCCGGGATCAAATTCTTTAGGTGGGAATGGAGATTTGTGTCTTTTTCTTCTCAATCTTTAAAACTTTTGTTTTCTTACATAACTTTTCTTAGTCAACATTTTTAGTATACTTTAAGGCTAATTTCTTGTTGTTTTTTTTCCTCCTTCAGCAAAAATGATACCTTCAATAAAATTCAATAATTTCTCCCCCCTCCCTCCCTCTTCTTTCTCTTTATTTATTTGTCTATTTGTCTGTTTCGAAAAAAATAATCCTCATTCCGGTGTTTTTTTTTAAACTGAAGATCCAATTAAGGAAAAAAAATACCAATAGGAAGTGTTGATGCCAACTGAAAATATGATTAAAAAAAACATTTAATTCTTTTTATTATTTTTGTTTCCTGTCTTTCTTTCTCTTTTTTTTTTCTTTTGGTCTGTTTGGTTATTTTTTTTTTTTTTTTTTTTTTTTTTTGAATTTGTAAGAAAGTTGGAACATGTGTATATTCTTTTTTTTCTCTTATACTCCTTATGTTTTTATCATTTTTATTATATTTGCTTTGTATATTTGTATCACGTTCACGCACATGTATGTATATAGTGCAATTTCCTTTAACTTTGTTTTTTCTCATTTTACTGTCTTCTAATGTTTATAAAATGTAAACTTTGATTTTTTAATAAAGTCTGGACGTGAAAGTGGTTGTTTCCTGTGTGAGGGATCAGTTTGTAGCTCTAAACTGTTCTCGGATGAGCGTGGTTCCTTTGGGCATTCCTCCTCCTCCAAAACATTTTCTGACGGAACTGAGTCTGTCATACAATCTTGCAACCACAAGAAATCACTCTATCCTCACCAAAGCTAGTCAATAGGAATCGTTTTACTGGATTTGCATATTATGGAGGTGCGCCATTGGGTATGAAGCTTATTACAGATAATACATCTCTTTGATTGAATGCGTGCGCGCGCATAGCTATAAATATATTTCCTGCTAAAGAAATCCGCCTTCCTTGAGAGCATTTTTTTCTTCTCCCTAAACTGCATTTTTTTATTATCATTTCTTCCTCTTTTATGAATTTTTAAAGTTTAAACAAACTCTCTCTCTCTCTTTTGGCTCTTCGGTATATATAATTTCTTTTTTTTACTAATCTCGGTACTGCCTAGCAGGGCTAGACAATCCCCATGAATCCGAAAATCTGTAAAAAATCTAAAAACAGCAGTGGGTCGCAAAGGACCTTGACCTTTTTAAAACTCAAACAAAGTAAAATATGATTAGGTGAGGCCTCTCCGGAAGAACACCAGTGGCATTCCGGAAAAGTCTTTTGTCCATTAGAGAACCTGAGAGCTCTTGTGTGTCCGCTCAAAAATTTTAGAATAAGTAGATTGGAGAGGTCTACTACTGAGTCTAAAGGACTCGCCCGGACATTTAGCAAAGTACCATGCATGACTGGGTGGAGTTTTAATTTGTCGGTTGAGCTCCAATTTAGAAATTGTGGAAATCTCAGAAAATGTGAGATTCCCTCTTGGACTCACACCCTCCACAGCAGCAGTCCTAGCCAAAAAGTCAGCATTTTCGTTACCCTCTATGCCAACATGTGAAGGAATCCACTGAAAATGTATACTATGTCCTGAAGAAAGATCGTGAAGAAGACTCAGTATGTCCAGTCTAGTCTGATCACCAATGTCACCCCAATTAGCGAGATGCTGAATCGAGGCTCGACTGTCAGTCAAAATCCATATTTCTTGGAAACGATCCTCCAACTGAGCAGCACACTGCAGGCCCCTCCTGATGGCTATAAGTTATATAATTTCTAAATAAAAGTAATCATAAAAACTGCGTAAAAAATTGGCACATTTTTTTTTTTTACTGTTATCCTACTCAATTCAAATTCTTGTCTACTGTTTCATTAGACTCCGAATAAATACTATCATTGAATAAATCGTAACTAGCAACTTTCGAATAAGACAAACTTATTAATCTTGAAATCATTCTTTGAATTGATCATAAATACTATTTTGACCCTCAGAAATAACACAAACACACACACTAATAAAAGCGACATTACTGATATACATTTTTTTTTATTTCCAAGACGGGCATGCCCTGTGGAAGAAAGTAGGATTAATTGCGACATCTCGTAGAGATATTCAGAAATATGGAATAAAATCGCAGTATTTAAAAAGTCATGTAAGTAAGGACGAATTCAGTTTCAAGGATGAAATGTTTCTCTTCCTCGCATGGCATGTGACGCCTATCAAGATGCGGTTAATCATGTTATCTTCGTACATTGTTCATGCAAAAATAAGAATGCAAGTTGAATCTTTCTCATTTTATTGAAACATAACTTATGTCAATCAATGCTCCAAATGCAGGTGGATAAAAAGAAAGGCATTGTTAGAGAAAAGAATTGTTAGAGAAAAAAGAATCCTTTTTTTTCGTGTAATGAAGATTAAAATTTCCACGTATTATATATATCCTTTTGGCTCCTGATGATTTGAATTATATATAAAGAATTGCTTCACTAAATATATATATCAAAAGTATTCTTAAAAAAGTCTAGCAGTGACTGAGCTTTTTTCATTTCGCTATTATCCTTAAAACAGCAAAGACAAGATTTCTAGAAATTATAAGAAGTATCTTCTACAAAGACTTGGTTATGAAATCTTGCATTCCCAAAAATTTACAATAGAAGTGATTTTTTAATTACATTCAAAGAATTTCAGTTCAAAAAATATTGACTGCACATGTTTACCAAGAAAATATTGCGTTTCTATTCAAAAATCCCAATATTTAAGCATTAAAAATCCTTAGAATATTTAATGGGCTCATGTGACGTCATAATCGCATTATAATGATAAACACCTATTTTAGTCAAACTGTTCAAAATCTCATGTGACGTTATAGTTACACGATAAAAGCAACCATGCGTTTCCAGCTAATCAGTTCATCATCTTCGTCGTTACCAACTTTTGATCTTTTGAGAAACTTTCTCTTAAAAAATACAAGTTTGCCAACAGTATAAAATTTGAAATTTTACCCCAGTTTTGTGAATATAACAACAAGTACAATTAGTTTGACGTCTGTTTTTAATTCAATGGAGATCACTTGTTTGTGTTTATCATGTGACCGTCATGAATTAAACCCATTGTACCATGTACATTATGTGGCCACGGTTGCTTAGTAGTCATGGTCACGAGCTCTTGACCAGTGTATCGTGAATTCAAGACTGGTGTCAATGAACACTTGCCGTGTAGAGGGGCTGATACACGTTAAATCTATCGAGGCTCCGAGTCATTCCGTTGGCATGGTATGTAGTTTTGAAATTGGGTGCTAGTTCAGGTGTTCTCTGCGTCATTTGATCGAGTTCAAAACTGCAAGATCCATCGCCCAAAGTCTTTATGTTTTATAGCGTGAAGTTATATAATAAAACCCTCTCTCCTTCACTCACTCAGTATTTCCTTATGCTTATCATTCCTTCATACTGCATTCTCATTACAAACTATTGCTTCCACATTCCTCAAACTGTGAGGCACGCTTCCTTTGGGGGGAGGCGTAATAACCTTATGTGGGGAGCGTGAGCATATCGAAAATAAAAGATTACTCAAAAAAAATTTTAACTTACTGAACGGAAGCATAATAAAATACATTCTGACAAAAAAAGTACACATTTACAATAATATACTTTAGTTATAAATGTATCAGTACTGCTCAATGTATTTGATTGTTAATTTGTGAATACTAAGTTAAGAAAAAGTTTAAAACTTACTAGGGGCCCTACCTTGGGCTTGTGATATCCGAAATTTAATGCTTATCTTGATAATTCGTATGGCTTATAATTAAAACCGTATTGTATCTTTATCGTCAAAGGACTTTACTGAATTCAATACAGTGTTATTTTGACATTACTGAATTCAATACAGTGTTATTGTATAAAGGTGAGGCGCAAGGAATATTATATGTTAGAAAACTGGGTCTTAAATGTGGAAAGTTTGAGAAGCACTAACTTATGAATAATCTTTTGATATGTTTTAAAGGGAAGGCATTTGAATATTTGTCATAAAATATAATCAATATGTATCACTAATTTGTTTAAGAATATCTGTATAGTTTCGAAATTAGCTAGGACATAATTAAAGGGTGTTGAAAAGCTAAAATCTTATTTTTTTGACAATTTGAGATTTTTACATTTTCAAATTGTATAGATTTTAACCTTTCTAAAAATACGTTACTTTAACCTCTAGGGTATTTAGAAGCCCTTGAAACGTATTTTTAAATAATCGTTGAATCTGGGCCACGCCCATTTTAATGGCGAAAATTGTAAACAAATTACTTTGTTTTTGCTTAAAAGTGTAACGATCGATATAAACCAAAACATGTATCTTTTAATTTAAATTGAGCCTTTTATTTTTTCACTTCCTAGCCGATTAGAAGTCTCACTGTATACATTAAAATCAATTTATCTCAAAATGTAAATTTTAATGTGTGATGTACCTTTTCTGAGAAACTACTCTTCACAGGTGTATAAATTTTTTATGAATTATTTATAATGATGTCTAATATATACTAAACTGAGCTTTTTGTAAAAAACTCAAAAATTTAATTTTTACAAATTTTTTAAGTAAAAAATGGGTCAAATTTCGCAATGTTCGATAAAATATTTGATAATTTATTAAAAAATTCAAAATTAGCTAAAAGCTCATTTTAGTATAATGAGAGAGGTGTACTTTAATAGTATGAAAAATTTCAAGCATGTACATAAAACAGATTTTGAGAAAAGGTACATCGAAAACAGCCAATTTAACATTGTCAGTATAGAGGGAGAGAGAGGTTTCCAACTCCCCTTAAAAGTATTTTAACATCTGCGATTCTGAAAGCACAGCCGTATAATAAGCAAATGAATGTATCTGTGATTATTTTAAAATTTATTTTTAATATATTGTGGAATTCGTCTTGTTTTGTACAATTTCCTGAATCCTAAGCACGCATAGTTCTGAGTCATCTGATATTGAATATGATTAACATTAACACGAAATCGTAACAAATTAGATAGCACATTTACTACACAGAATTTGTATGGCATCGGATACATTAGTCTGAATAGACATGCGGATGAGCAGGGTCAAGAGTGTTGCATTAATGAACACCGTCGGAGAACTTAATCCCCGGACCCGATTGGCCACATTGCGGTAATGAATATTTCACAAGACCTGCGCGAGGTGGAAAAGTAATACTTAATGAAATGGAATGCAAATGCCTAAATAGTTTGTGTATTATCCCCCAGGATTTATTTTAGGGATGCATATATATATATAACTTTGTTCCTCTACATGCCATTTACTATGTAATATAATTTAACTCACAGAAGGGCATATATATTTATAACAGAATAGACACAGGACAGTAAGTACAAAATAGACATAGGGGAATGTAATACTACAATAGGGGACAAAGTTGATTTTCACTTTTTAGCATTCAAAAAACGCTACAGAAGAATTTAAACCTCGGTCAATTGACGAGAATGGCCCTTGAACTGGTCATCACTCTTCTAACTTCCAATTGAAAATGAGTGTTTATCAATGTCACACAAGAAAACAACACGAGGGCTATTGGTACTGAGTAAATGAGTGAATATAAAAGTAGTGCTATTCAATTGCTCTAGGGTTTTTGGTGATGTACCTCGTAATTTTGAACTGACGAGGACGATACCTGAGCTGGCACCCCCGTTTCCTAACTTCCAAACCACACCAGGGGAGGACATTTGTGATTCGACAGATTTAGCGTGCATCAGCCCCTCCCCCTACACGGTGGGACTTCAGCGGTACTAGACTTGAGTCTGAGACCAGCGGCGTACTGTATACCCTCCAACCCCCCATCGCGAGGGATGTTAGGGTTTTAGGTAGCCAAAGTCCGACTACCAAGTACCTACCCATTGTAAAATCCAGTTTGGGAGGCACAAAACCTGACTTTGCAGGGGGCACAAATGTTCTTAGTTACGCCATTGTCCGTGACCTTGACCGCTAGGCTACCGCGGCCACTAACCTCTACGTGAAAAGAAGTGTTTCTTAACGTTGCACTGTAAAACAACACGAGGGACCTCTTGATTTTTAAACTCGGTCGATTATTGCGATGAATCATATAATATAAATAATAATGCTCATATAATATAATTATTATTATATTATATGTGTATTATTATATATAATAATATAATTGTTAGTATGTATAATTTTTATTATATTACATTGATATTCATTATTGATTGAGACACATTGGTTACTTTCAATCTATTCCCATATTCATTATTTGAAAAATATATTTCTCAAAACAGTTTCTTAAAACTATTTTCCAGACGATTCATTACCGCTGGTCCATCATCTTGTATTCCATATCTTTCGACAACAAAAGCTGCTTGGCGCGATTAAGGAATCACGCCAAACAGCGCTTGGCACGTAGCACTCGTATATCAAATTAGTTCCACAACTTATTATTGAAAGTTATATGCCATTTTTCTCAATTCTGAAATCACACTTATGAAAAAAAAAAAGATCTTGTCGGCAAACTCAGTGATTATCATTTGTTATTTTCAATATTTCTTTCTATTTATTTTGCTATTTCGAACTTCGCATACTAGTTTTAATTCTTATATGCCTCATAAATGAGAACAAATTTTAAGACCCAAGCATTTTCAATTAGATAAATTTATGTTTCTTAAGATATAATTATAATGTGTGTGTGAAAAAGGAGCGTTCGATTTTCAATCAAATGTGTGCTTAGGTTTTACAATTTCGATTTCAAGGGAGATTTTTGATATTTAAAGAGAAATAAAAACATAACAAAACCATAATTTTCAAGAAGTAGTAAAGAAACCCTTTTATCTCAATCATTTTGATCAGTGTTATTATAATAACCCAAACACACATATCCTCAGTATCATTTTCAACAACTTTTAAAAGGTTAAAGGTACAGCGGCCAAGGACAAGAGAAGCAATTTAATCTGTGGAACGCGTTTCAAAATTATGACTACGAAGTACCATCTAAATATTAAAAAAAGAAACATAAAATTAACTACGCTTGGAGTTACTTTGCGAGGAGGAGGGAGGAAAAGGTAACAAAGCCGTATTTCATTTTCCTCTAGGAATCTTAAAAATTATGAAAAATATCGTTAATTAGTTTTGGACTAGAGTAATGAACTAGTATCTCCTCATTAAGAAAGTTAGCGGCTCATAAATAGTACAGAAGAAAAAAAACTTCATTATCGGTTCCTAAAATTTCTTTTAAGAGGGAAAAAAAGAAAAACCCAATTTGGGATCAACACAGAACAGAGTATCAAACTACAATAGAATTGGTATTTATTTTTCATAAATTAAATTTTGAATTTATGTAAACCCATTACTGAAAGAGAGAGAGGATATTTAATGGTTTTGTGTTGAAGTGAACCTGAGCTTTATCAGAAAAACTATTCAGAAAATAATATGTGGAAATGAAGGTTCTACTTAAAACAAATTGAACTGTACATTTGTATTAAGTTAGGTTACACTTAATATTGCACTCGCTATCACTGACGGTTTTTGAATTAATTTTAATATGCTGTTATATACCATTGCGATGAGGTTGTTTGCCAACTCGTAATGTTTTTTTCTTTGTATTTAGGGCTTTTTTCTTCATTTGCACGCAGTAATACCTCGATTTACGCTACACCGACATATGCAAATTACCAGTTATGCGATTTCCAAATCTCATCGATTCGTCTATCTTTTTTTCAATTCCTCTCTCTCTCTATTAGGATATATAACCCACATTCTCTATATATTTATTTATTTATCTTCGTGGAATTTTCAATCGTGAATAAAATACATTTTAAGGCACTCATTGACCTGAAATTTTGAATATATGATTATTTTGGATGTCAATACAGTAAATTAATTATAATTAATAAAAATTAATTGATTAAAACTAATTATTCAAGAGAATTGCAAAAACAGCCACGTTGGCATCCTTTTTGGCGACTTGTGTCAAAACTTGAAAAGGTTTTTTTCCCCACATTTTAAAGCATTCATTTCAGCTGAAATTATCTATACACTATTGTTTTGGGTAAAAATACGATAATGTAATTACAATTAATTAAAATTAATTGACTGAAACTAATTATTTAAAGAATTACCGATACAGCGACGTTGGTTTCATTTTTAGTGACTTGAAACAAAACATTAAAAGATTTTTTTCTCACGTTCTAAAGCATTCAGTTGAACTGAAATTTTATACACAGGATTTTTTTGGATGACAATACGATACTTTAATGATAATTAATAAAAATTAATTACCACTTAATGTTGTGATTCTGTCATATGTGTATACATATTTATATTAATTGTAACTATTTAATAAAAAGTAGCTAAAATAAAATTTTTCTTTGTTGATCTAAGTAGGAGTTGACTTAAAAAAATCTTTTATATTACTTTTTTGTTTCCTCATTAAAACACAGGTGGAATCATTGACAGAGCCTAATGAGATTGCTAATTTGATTGAAGAAATTGTCGATCTTTCTAGGTATATAGATTCAAAAGTGGATAGTAATGACATTCAAGAACTGATAGATTCTCGCAATCAGGAGCTGACTATTGATGACGTTAGAGCAATGCATGCGTAAGAGCAAAACATTGAAGAGCTATTGAAGATCGACCCAGTTCAATCAGAAGATCAAATGAAGGTTGGTAATTTGACAGGCCTCTGTTTAATTGAAAAGTGATTACAAATTTTAGAAAATTTATACCCCAACGAAGAGAGCATATTTTTTAAACAAAACTCGAAATATAAATATAAATATATATATATATATATATATATATATATATATATATATATATATATATATATATATATATATAACATATATATATAATATATATATAATATATATATATATATATATATAACATATATACAACATATATATAACATATATATATATAATATATATATGCATATATATAAATATATATATATATATATAACATATATACATATATTTATATATAATGTAATATATATTAGCATGCTAAGCGGGAGTTTTTCGGGAGAAATAAAAATCTTTAAGCTGGCAGACTACTTTGTTAGATTTTGTGAATTCTTTTACATAAAAACTTTAGTTTGTCATTTTGTATTAGTGTTATCAAAAATCTTAATAAACATGTTTCTTTTATTGTACTGAATTATTATTTTTTGGGGGGTACTGAATTATTATTTCCAGCCCCAACTAAAAGTATTTTACATGTATTTATATGCGAAATGATACCCGACTTACGCGGCTATCGCTCAGTCCCATCTATCACGTAATTTCGGGTAGTTAGGAGAAGGGGAGCCAGCTCAGGTGTCGTCCTCGTCATTTGACCATGGTTCAAAATTACGTGGTCCGTCTCCAAAAGCCCTCATGTAGCTGTACAGTGCGACGTTAATATTCACTATCTCACTCACTCACGCACTTTAAATCTGTCATTTCTCAATGTTCTTTCGTTAATGTGTTGAGGAAGTTAAAAAAATGGCTTACCAGCTCATCGTTCTTGTGACAAAATGAGGTGCAGAATAACTATATTCGTCTCCAATTGTTGTCTCATGTTGCTTTAGAGAGCAACGCTATTAAAAAAAATCAAATGATCTTTATTCGATTATTTTTGGCATCGCTCTTTAAAGCAACCATGATTACAATTCAAAATAGTTCTCATAATTTTAAATCTCGACCAAGGGTCGAGGATGACGTCTGTGAGTTTGACCTCTCTCTCTGTGAAAATTTCGAACTAAGATAAGATAAAATCACTACATGTGTTTCATTAGATTTTATTGTTAAATACCGCCTGCCACAAAACATTGGAACTTTGAATTTACACAGTTTTAAACACAACGTCTGTTAAATGTCGCCATCCGTTATTAATATACTGATGCAGTCGATTTCGAGGCCGCGGTAGCCGAGTGGTATAGGCATCGGATCGTAGCTGGCTTTGTCACGAGTTCGAGCCCAGTACCACTAAAGACTGGCCGTGTAGGGCAGCGATGCACGCTAAATCTGTCGAGAGCTGAAACGTCCTCCCATTGGTGTGGTGTGGTAGTTAGGAGAGGGGGTGCCAGCTCAGGTGTCGTCCACGTCACTTGACCATGGTTCAAAATTACGTGGTCCGTCGCCAAAAGCCCTCGTGTAGCTGAACAGTGCGACGTTAACTTCACTCACGCAGTCGATTAACACGCAGTCGTTAACTCACGCAGTCGATTTCGAAAACTTTGAGTCACCTTTTCAAGCATATTCACAGGGATATTGTCAATCTCGGCTCGAATGTTACATCAAATGTCTTCCAGGGCCTTGGAGCGATCTTTGTAAACCAGGGACTTCAGATAATCACACAGGAAATCATTATGAAGGGCTAGATCAGGTGAGCGTCCAGATCAGTTCACGTTCCCTCGCAGGTAGATCAGTCATTTGGAGAAAATTGCTCTTAGAACACACCCTGGAGGTGTGGGCTATGACCCCATCTTGTTGTAACCAAACGTTGTTAATCCCTTTCTTAGACAGGGAGTAAGACAGAGCTTCTCAAACTTTCAATATTCGTGACCCAATATTCAATTATCATTTCCATCGCGCCTCCCACCATACAACAGCAATGTATTGAATTCAAAAATACTATACTTTGACACTAAAGCTACAATATTCGACATTAATCTCTTATGTGCCACTGACGTATAAAAACGTCTCTCTCAGCCATCGCATTAATTTTCTGGACGTATATATACGTCTTTCCGAAGCACGATCTTTTCTGTGAAATGCTATCCATAAAATTATTCCGATGGCTTTGAAATGCTGTAGAAGAACCTAATAATTTTTGTGAAGAATTTATTTATTTCAGAGGATTTGCTTATTTATTTCTTTTTCTCCCCCCCCCCATAAAAACATCAAAATACGCTCGTCTGCGTGTTAAACGGTGGTATTGGCGAGCGCATCGCTCACTTTTAATCGGCAGTTAAGGAATTAATTATAAACCGTACAAAATATCAAGATAAGTGTTAATACAAGCCCATGGGGTCACTGATAATTATCAAGCTTATTCTTAACTTAGTATCGTTAAATTAATAAAATATACCACCTTGTACAGTACTAATACATTTATAAGTGTATTATATCAGTGTAAATGTGTAGATAAGTGTAATATATTTTATTATATCAAAAAGCATTTTGTTTGTTTACTTTCAGTAAATTAATAATTTTTTAAATAATTTTTTGTTTTCGACTTTTCAATATGCTCGCGCCCCCTTGTAGAGTTATCGCGCCTTCCAAGGGGGCACGCCCCACAGTTTGAGAAACACTGGAGTAAGAAGAATTGTTGGATCTTTGTCACATACCAGTCTGAATTATATATCACACAAACTCTTTCCACATTTTCAGATGTTCTAACTGTCTTCGGAGGTCCTTTCTTTAGAGACATTCCCCCCTTCCTTGGAAGGCATCCATCTACATCAAAACACATTTCTGGTCGGGAACACGGACTCGTGATGAAATATCGAAAAGACGACAAAAAGCACGTTGCACTGCAATCACCGGCCGACCGTTAAAGAAATAACCTCCTACGGTAGAAGCCTGCTGCTGCCTTGACCACAACATGTTTGAGACTGAGACGGGAGGGAACAGAAATATCCAACTCCACTCCTTCCACCGAATCCCTTCCCGCACTACGGACATCACTGCAACATGTTCAAAACAGGAAGTTCCCGCACCCCAACCTGTATTTAAAAGTTTTGATCTTGGACCTTTTTATTTTTTATCGATTTCATTATTTTAATTCATAATCAGAAGAAAAAAACAGTATTTGAATTGGTATGATGCTAATTTCTGGCGAATGACAGTTTAACTCTAACATTGCTCTAAAACTGCACAAAGGTTATTAGTGATATATATCATAGTAAGAAATTCCGATCATGAGAGCAAAACAATATCTGAGTAAATAACAACGCTTTTATACTTCGAGAGCAGGGTAAGCTTGAGGTGTGAATCGAGCTTAATGTAGCATCGATAACTTTTGATCTGTAATTCTGATACACAAATGTAACTGACCATATAACATTCTTAAATATAACATTCTTCCATATAACATTCTGACTATCCAATATAAATTAAACAATGATCAAATTATGATTAATTGTTTTTTTACTTTACACTTAGAAGAAGTGTAGTGTTTACTGACGATGGACTTTGTGATTTTGAAACATGGTCAAAAGTAAGAAACACCCCAACCTTTAGTGTGATAATTCATAATCGTGCTTATTACGTGGAGATATATTAGTCTGTTCGGATTGTTTGTCTGCATTGTTGTCTTTCCTAAGTAACTTATCTCATTCAAGTTTTTCAATTTATCTAGATCAAGGGTACTTAACCTTTTTTCCCACCGGGCCGCATGCACATGATAGGTATTTCACGCGGGCCGCATACACATGATAGGTATTTCACGCGAGTCGCATGCACATGATAGGTATTTCACGCGAGTCGCATGCACATGATAGGTATTTCACGCGGGCCGCATGCACATGACAGTTATTTCATGCGGGACGCAACATGTGGATAATGGAAAAAACACATTATAAGACCAAAGCAACATTCACAAACAAAATTGATCAAAATATTAAACCTCATTTTTGGCTTTTATTTTAATACAATAATAACTTTTCGATCAAATACACACACAAAAATATTTATTTTTATGAATTTTTACTGAGTTAAGGGATAATTTCAATTTTCTTTTATCTATGACCAAGCCTCTTGCTTACATTATACTATTAAATAAAAACAAATTAATAGCAAATTTGATACATTTGATTGTGTGAGAGAATAAATGTACTATTATATATAAATTTTTTGTACATTGTTCTCCACTAATTGAATTTCTTAATGCAATGGGCCATGACCGGGCCACTTAAATAAAGCTGGCGGGCCGCAGGTTAAGTATCCCTGATCCAGATGAAAAAAAAGTACAAACATGTACTATTTTGTAATAAATGCATGGACTGTTGTATATGAAGTATCTTCTTCAACACTCTCTCCTTCTCTCTAATTAAAGCATCGACAAGCTTAACCAAGCATACGTATCATTCAATCCCTGAAAATAAATTGTATAAATATTTCGAAGTACATTTCGTTTAATCCGAGTACCCCCAAGAGCACACAGAAAGCGAACTCAGCGGTCAATCAAAGGGTGCCCACCAAAGCAAAGGGAATTCATCTCTCTCACCCACTGTTCAGAAAGGATCCAGAGCAGAACTAAGCCAAACCCACAAAAGGCCCGACCAACTTCACGCCCCACGAGTTCTGCTTTTCCGATAAGGGACACATCCCCCCTCTTCTAAAGCAGGGTTGACCATTTGTCTCAGAGGGCTGTCCTTTCTCTCAGTTCCGCAGCACCATTTCTAGTTTCAATTTCCGTTACGCTTTAGCTCTTCTCAACTCTGCCCAGAGATGAAGCCTGGACAAGTGGGGGTGTCCGAGCATTCGTCGTCGTTTGGTCTTTAGAGGAAAGGGAGAGAGCGGACAAACAGTTTCACAAGCTGTAGAGAACACATTGTTGTAAGTGGATGGCAAAAGGTGGTCGTTAATTACTCTTAAATCGAATGCGCTCTCTCAAGCTGCGTTCGCTAAACATTAAAGAAAAGAACCAGAAGTAGAAGGTCTGTATCTCAAATAGAAAAGTTCTCTCACTCAAACAAGGTATTCAAAAATAGCTGACGCCGTGTGTGTGTGGGGGGGGAACAACATATTTTAATATTATACTCATTTCGTTTGAATCAATCTATTTCACCAAGTTATAAATTTCGTCTTTTCTATATTATGCTGTATATAAATGATCATTTATTTTGCATTAAATTGAAGAATTACGTATTTCTTCAACGTTTCAAAATTGTAAGCTTTTTAAAGATGAAATCACAACCAATAAATATACATATACAGTAATACCCCGAACATACGCAATAAGTGAGACTGAGTGATAACCGCTTAAGTCGAATTCCCTGAGTCCGGATATAATTTCGAATATATATACATGTAAATGATTTTAGTTGGGGCCGGACACGGCAGAAAATAATAACATTTAATAAATTCTTGTTGTTGTTGTCACTAATGCCTGCCTGACGAAGTCAGATCAAGGCCCACGAAATTCATCGTAGCTAAGGGCTTGTCGTTAGCCTTAGCTTTTGAGCACATGCAGGTGGCAGTACGAATTTGCTCGGTTCCACCCAATTTAGAGGGAGAAAACCCTGGGGGTGGCCAAGGGCCTCCCATCTCTCTTCTCCTTCCACCAACCACACGAGAGGACTTGCGGCTCGACGTCTGTTTAGAGTACCCCTCTGCCACAAAGGCACTATGCATTTACAAACAACCATGTCTTCTCCGGGATTCGAAACCAGTCCCTACGGCACCGTAATCAACGTCTCTAACCACTATACCGTTTGGACGACAATAAAATCTTAGACAACACAAACGCAAAATCGCAAACCGAAGTTACTTTGATGTGTACAAGGTTTCATAAATACATAACATCTTAAAATCTTCCGACTTAAAGATTTTTTTTCCGCAAAAAAAAAAAAAAAATTAGCATGCTAATATTTTTTTTATTTCTTGTTTTGTTGAAAATATATGCTCTTTGTTGGAGTCTATATTTTCCATAATTTGTAAACTTTTTTCAATTCATTTGAGGCCTTCTGTGAAATTCCCATCCATCATTCGATCTTCTAAATGAACTGGGTCTAAAGGCTCAAGTTCTTCAATGTCTTGCTCTTGCTCATGTATTTCTATGAGCTCATCAATTGCCAGCTCTTGAATATGGGAATCCGGCAGTTTTTGAACGCAATTCCCATCCATTTCTTATTTGCCTGGAAAAATCGACAACTACTTCAATTGCATTACCGATTTCAGTAACACTATCAGTTTTTTTCTCCTTCAAACTAAAGACGAATCGACAAGATTTGAAAATCTCGTAACTCCAGATTCACGGTAATCGGGGTAGCATAAGTCGAGGTATTACTGTATAGCCTTTCTGGAATTACATACCGTAAAATCCTGCGTATAACGCGCACCTGTACTTTCAGGCTACATTTGTCAATTTTTAGGTATACCCGCCGTATAACGCTCACCCATTTTCTTAAGAAGTAACCTGAAATATACGTATGCAATTCTCTTATGTTTTGAAGTTCGAGGTATTATTCCAAGCTTTAGAAAAAATAGCATTCTACAACCCTTAAGTTCATAAGGAATGTCATCTTTTTAACTAAACAGTGTTTATATATATATAGGTCTAATTTTTACTATGCTTCTCTCTTTTCTTTATTTTTAAAGCACTCATACTTCTGCTTGCCGTATACCACGCACCCGTAAATTTCGATCTTTTTTTTTTTCGTGTTCAATATGGGCGTTATACATCGGATTTTACGGTACTTATTTCTCTATTAATAAAAATATTATTAATAATTTACTACGTGACAATATTTTAGTAATAATACTTACATAATATTTAGTGTTAAAAATGTACTATTTTGTTTTAGCTTTTTTTTTGTACAAACATTTTAATATGTTCAACATTACTGACTTGTTTTCAATTTTTTTTTACTTCGCATTGGTTTTTATTTCGTATTTTTGCATACTTCACAAGACAACGCACCACATTATTAATTTGATGAATTTTATTACCTTTTAATATTTCGTTAATTCTTGGTGATTTTTTTCCAATAAATATTTCAGCGTGCTAATGATTTGCATGTTTTCTTAGCTTTAATTATAGTCCGTTTAAGTATTTTAACATTTTTACGAACAAGCCATACTGCTCTGTTCATGGCAGGAAGCTATGTGTGCCCTCTCTCGCTAATAAGTAATGAAGTAATTTTAGTTGCCCACGACATTACAGTATATTTTTATACACATGCTTATCTAAGTATAGTATATATCTAAAATGTGTGCGTGTAAAAATAACCTATAACCATATATTTGTTTGTTATAAATCTAGCAATAAACAGAAGTATAACATGGCAGTGTAGGTCAAAATAAGATAGCCACAGTAGTATGGAAGAAAATTGTTAAGCTAGGGAACTAAGCTTGCAGTGTTAAACATAGTTTCAAAGCCAGCCAACCTTCCCCCTACATTTAGTTACTTATACATCTCGGCAGAAAGGAAAAAAAAAAAACAGAGTATAAAAAAAGGTTTTAAAAATAACATATGGTTATATATATATATATATATATATATATATATATATATATATATATATATATTGTTATTATTACTATTGTCCTATTCATGAATGAATAATACTTTCTTTGAGTCTTTTACCTAACTAAATTTTCCTAATTAAATATACTACTTGGCATATTTTTATGAGCCTTCGATAAAAAGCTAAAAAACCATTAGGTATGTAACTTGATGTGTGTGTAATATTTATTTTATTTTATTTTTAATTATTTAAAGGAAAATTACATGCAGCTTATATATATATATAAAACAATGAGTTTGCTTCAGTATCATAGATAATTGGTTAAAAATAAGGTTAGTTCTTTTTTGTTAACTTCTACTTCGCTTTATCAAAAAATTTATAGATCAAAAGAAGTGTACGGATCATAAGCTGTAAATTTCTTTCCATGCTCAATGAATAAAACGATGATAGGTTCTGAACAAGATATTTAGTCAAAAGCTTCTGTAATACACAATTATAACACTATGCGTTCAAGGTATCCGACTGCGTTCGGAACCGTGATTTTAAAAAAGCGCATAAATAGATAGTTTTCATGATATTTAGTGTCACTTAGATTAGAATACATGTATAAAATTATTTAAAGGACATTTTGACAAAAAAAATTATTTAAATACAATATTTCGGTAAAAAATTAACTTAGAATAACCTTTTTTCAAAATGTTCTCCATTTGTGAAAAGCGCTTCTAAAATAATAATACTTTCTTATATAAAGTAAAGACTTCCCCAGAGAGTCAGAACTAGAATTTTTGTAAAATTCACATTATTTTTGAAGTTACCACCAATTGAAATAATTATCGGCGTTTTTTTATTAAAATTTCTCCCCTCTGTTGTCGTAAAACATGGATAAACCCACTTCTAAGTTATATATTTCAAAAATTCTAGTTGAACCTCTGTACAGAGGTCTGAGCTATATACAGGCAAAATATTATTATAATAGAAGCATTTTTCACAAAAGGAGAATATTTTGAAAATGGGTCATTCTATGTTCATTTTTTGTCAAAATATTGTATTTAAATAATTTTTTATTTTAATAAAATATCCCCTTAAAACAATTTTATATACATTTTCTAATCTAAGTGACACTGAATATCATAAATATTATCCATTTACACGCTTTTGCAAAATCACGGTTCCGAAAGTAGTCGTATACCTTAAAATTATTTAAATCCATGATATTCCCATTTTAAATTTCTGAAAGCAAGAATTGTAATCAAACTCTATGTATCCTGTTCAAATATCCCTTTCTATTGATCATGTTCAAATAGATCACATTTATTTTCTACTTCATATCTATTTCATTTCTAACAGCGACAAAAAAAAATGTTCTGCACCAACTACCCTGTGTCGACCATTCAGCGTCCGTAACGGAGGCCACTAATGAAAACGTCCGTCTCTTGTTTTTCTCGCACAAATATCTGTGATTATCCGGTAATCAGGGAACGCGTCCGGCATCAAATATGCAAGGAAATCATCTCCGGGCTTTAAATAGCCGA
Source organism: Trichonephila clavipes (assembly GCA_019973935.1). Classification (NCBI taxonomy): domain Eukaryota; kingdom Metazoa; phylum Arthropoda; class Arachnida; order Araneae; family Nephilidae; genus Trichonephila; species Trichonephila clavipes. The sequence continues at coordinate 797,782 of BMAU01018270.1, forward strand.
ACCGATCTTCTCCGGACAGTTTGCGTGAGTCCTTTCTTCTTTTCTCGATTCGTTCGTAACGCTTTTCGTGAATAATTGAGGGGGCCTTTTCGAATCACCTGCCCCCTCGGAGAGAGTGCGTGATCGCTCAATCGTGGAGAAGGGGCCCCACCCCTTTGCTCGTGACTGCCCCCTTCTCCGATTTTCTCGGAACGATTAAGAAATGGAAATCTAATTCGAAAGAAAAGATTCACAATCTTTTCATGTTTCCGTTAATTTAATTTTATCGTTATTATATTATTTAAATTGATGATACCAAAAATACTTAGCTAACGGTTGATACCAGCACAACTGCTGATCCGTTTCAAAAAACGCAATTGAATGATTCTTTTCTTTCCCTTCAAATCGTTTTTAAATGTCTCTTACATGCCTTTTAAGTAATTTATTTATAAACAACACGAGATTCATCTTGTGCATTGTTTTTTTTTCATTTTTAATAAAAAGTCAAATTTTATCAGAAATTCATTGTTTGTTTGTTACATTTGTTTGCTACAAATAAATGTAAAATAAAATGAATAAGCTTTTAAATAGGAGACGTTATTTCGAAGCATAAGAAATAAATTGCTTATAAGAGAACTAGTAATTGAATTTATAGAAAAGGCAAAAGCTTTTAAAAAATGGTTCCCCATCTTTTTAATGTTCTTTTCTTTTGATGTTAGCTATACAGTGAAAATCATTTAACTCGAAACTGAGGAGACTGAAATATATTTCTGCGTTAAAAGAATTTCGTGCAAAAGGTTATTGTAAAAAAACATATATTCACACACACAACAAAATTAAGTCTTAAAGTGCATTTTACTTACATAATTATGTATATGCATGTATTTAATAGAAAACATTCAAACATTTACGTAATTTGCTCTCATTTTTTAATTATTATTGATAAAACAGAGTTAACAATACCAAATGCTTAACATATTTCCATTTTCGACTTCTGGTTTTTGATCAACAGCATTTAAAAGCTCCATCTTCATTTGGTTTGAAATAATTGTTTTCTTTCCCCCTGGCCTCTTTGACATTGTGATCGCAAAAAATAAATCTTCTAACGTAGGAAAAAATGATGCGAACCAAACTCGCCGATTTTTACTCACATTGCGATGTACTCCTCAACGAATTCCAAGGTGAACTGATGAGAGATTAAAGGCTTGTGTGGCGTTTGTAGGGATGGAGAGAGAAAGTAAATTATATATATAGATAAATAAAATTGGCTCGTGTCACAGGCTTTTCCGAGGGCATTTCAGAATCAAAGCCTCATTTCTACGAAACATAAGAAACCACCTCGCTTTCATTTCACACCCCTGTTAAATCTCAACTGTGTGGCTAGTGTTTTTCGTAATTTGTTCATTCTTTTCTTCGTGTTAAGCGATTTTCTTCGTTGCGTGTTAAAAAGAAAAAATACATGAAAGTACTTCGTAGTTTGTCGGGACCGTTGTACTGTTTTGTGTTAACCGATACTTCGTCTTAAGCGTTTTCGCGTTAAATGTATTTCATTGTATATTACTTTGTGTATTATTTTTGTACTATTTTATGACTAAACATTGTTCAAAAAATGCAAATTCAACATTTTTGTTGAATAGAAAGATATTTTGAACTTCAATCTTTTATAAAAGTTTTTTTAAAATATGTATCCAATTTTAAGATAACTCTTATGCTAAGAAGTAAACTTCAGAGGTCACATTTGTTCCCCGGTCACGTTTGGAGTTTCGTTTTATAACACGCCATGAGCTCTCCTGGAAAAAATATGGTTAACCCAGTTTATGATTCCCTTTTCACAAAATTTAATATTGACTGAATCCAGCGAAGCAAACTTTCCCTCGAATGGAATGAATTTTAATGGGCAACTTGCAACATCCATTTTAAGTTTGCCTCGACTGCGACTCGAAAAAGGGTCATTAATCTTGTCCACGGACAGCGACGCCAAATACGGAGATTTGGCGATATTTTCTGAGAACTACTTATTCTCAGAGTTTTCTATAAAATACCAGCAAACACACAAGCGATGGGAATTCGGGAATTGTCCTTGAAAAGAAAGAAAACTATGTTAAGATAATTAATAATCTAATTGATAAGGATAAGGACAAATTACTTAAGGATTCTCGGCCGTAAGAGAATTAAATTACCATTCTTTTAAATTTCCGACGTACTTTTTTTCCAAATATAATGCTACTGAAATTCGGGTGGGCTTGGAATTAAAGGTAGAAAACTTTGCTGTATGAGAGAAATTGAGCATGATATTGGGGGCTAGAGAAATTTCAGATTCATGTATGTACTTAAAAGTTCGTAACAATAACATAACGGAGAATATTAGTTCCCCCCTGAAAAGTCAGGTTTCGGCCTAAATACGTACTTGGCGTAATCAAGCTTTGTGCCCCCTGGAATCCTGGCTCCACCTCGCAATGCGGGGGTTATTTGAGTGTACGTCAACGTTTCTCAAACTGTGGGGCGTGCCCCCTAGGGGAGGCGTGATAAACCATCGAGGGGGGCGCGAGCTTATCGAAACGTCGAAAATAAAACATATTTTACAAGTACTAATTTATTGAAAGGGAGCAAAACAAAAAATTTTATGACATAATAAAAAACAAAATACGCATTTACACCGATATAATATATTAATATATGCATCAGTACTGCCCACTGTATTTGGTAATTAATTTAATAATGTCATGCTAAGAGCAAGTTTAACTATTACCATTTACTCCATGGGCTTGCATATATAAAATTATATAAAAAAATTTAATACTTATCTTAATAATTTGTACGTTTTGTAATTAAATTCGTATTATAGATTTACGTCGACGTATTATTGAATTCAATATATTGCTATTGTTTGGAAGGGAAAGGGGTGGCGCGAAGAAAATTATAACTGAAAATCAGGTCGCAAGTATAGAAAGTTTGAGAAGCACTGGTGTACGTTGAGAGTCACTGGTTCTTAATACAGGTAAAATAAATTAATTATTCTCTTTTGTTAGTTCTTGTTTTATTTCCATTAATTTCGTAAATATCAGTTACCTATAAAGGTTTACTACTACATTTTATTTTTTCGCAAAATTGTGTTCAGAATTTGGAGAGTGGCTTAGAATCAAACAAATACTGTGAATATTTTTTCTGGTAATAGCTTAAACAATCCATTGTGAAAATGAATTACATTTGCGCTTTCTTTATAACTGAACGAAAGATGTATGATTATCATGGAAAACTGTTTTCTGTTCCAAATTATTTAACTCTTAGAACATATTTTTATATTATACTCGTAGCTCTTTTTAGAAATATCGAAATGTGGTAAATGATAGTGTAATATTTATGTACTAGTATAATTATTAATTTATTCAATAAATTTAAAACTGCCCCAAAACAATGATATTTTTTACGCGTGAGTTTTAGTAGTTTACTTAGTAGCTTAATGGGCTTAATTCATGTGACGTTATTGTCTCAAGATAGTGATAGCCACGTGATTTTATCCAATCAATTCAAAAACTCATATGACGTCATAGTCACATGATAGTGATAGCCACGGGATTTTAGCCAATCAATTCAAAAACTCCTGTGTCGTCATAGCCACATGATAGTGATAACCACGTGATTTTAGTCAATCAATTCAAAAACTCACGTGACGTCATAGTCACACGATAAAAACTATCTTGTGTTTCCAGCTAATCAGTTCACGCGCTCCGGTGTTGCCAAGTTTTGCTCTTTGCAGAAACTTTCTCTTAAAAATTACATTGTATACAAAATGCATTTTATTTAAAAGTATAGGCATAAAATGTGATTTTTTTTAATTTTAAAATATCTTTTTAAAGAGTTTTTTTCCCAACATTTAAGCATCTTTACCCAAATATGAAATTTAAAATTTTGTCCGAGTTTTACAAATAGAACAACAAGTACAATTAGTTTATCGATTGTTTTGAATTCAATGGAAAACACGTGTTTGTCTTTATGCCCATTAATTCTATGCACATAATAATTGAACAGATAAAATACCTAGAGAATAAAAAAGTACAGAATACAACTGAAAAAATTTTGAAGTTAAAAGGCATAAAGGGGGAAAACTAAATATTTATCTTATAACAACGCCATTTATATACCCGTGCTAAAATTAGACATAAATATATTTAATATAATTTTGGAGAGACTCGTATATCTCCGAAAACAAATTGCCAAAATATCGATGAAGTGCCAAGTAAAGTAGTCCTAAGCTCAAGATTAATATGGTTGCCATGGTATCAAGACGATGATTCAAATTGTGGAATCCTTGATTTATTGGCGGGAAACAGCTTATGATGAATGGAACTGAAGTCCCCGTCCGATTTTATTCGTTCTTCGATTTGCAGATTCCTTAAGAATTAAATATCTCTCTAGCACATAAACGTCACAGTAAGAAAATATGGAAATAATTCAATTCGTAGCAGAGAGCAGGGAATACGTGTGCTATACAATGAAGAATAAATTTAAAACTTGATAGGAAATAATGCAAAAAAAAATTCAGAAATGTTCTAGATATACGTCAAAATTTTATTGTTGTATATTTATAAGTTGATTCCAAAATAATTGATTATCTTAAGTATAAGTAAACAGCAATATTCTTTTTGAAAAGATGCAGGAGGATGCTTTTATATTTAACAAACAAAAATAATTTGTTCGATACAAACATTACATTGCGTTTGTTCCGAGTACAAACATTATTCAATTTTTTTGACATATTTTTCTCTCAAAATATTATACATATATTCAGTAGAGCCTGTTTTTGTGAGGTTCTTTTTATGCGACTTTATTTTTGTGCAATTTTTTTATGCGGAGTATGTGTTTGTGGTTGGGAATTTCAACAGCTTTGGCGCCACTGAAAGGTTTTCGATCAATATACTCCTGCACAACTTTTTAATACTGAAGTCTGTGTTCATACACTATTTTATATTTAATTTATTCTATCCAATACCTCTGAAAATAATCAACCGAAAGAGGAAAACTCGCGTGCATCTGCTCAATTGTGTATTTGGGGAAGAGGGGAAATTATTTCTAAAATCATTTTTATTTATTATTTCTCACCACTAAATTACTGCTTTTTGTTTAGAATGAGCACTCTAGTCAAACTTCTTTTTTAAATGAATTTAATTTAAGGAATTAAATATCACTGGTTATTTAACTAAACAAGATTTTAATATAAACTTACACCTCTATTTTCAGCTGCATACTTAACGAAACTATTATACTTTTTGTATACTAGATTCAACAGGAATTTTAAGTTTATAAAAAATGTATATGAATATTTATTTTGTCTTCTGTTAGGACAACAAATATTTTTCCCTTATGTGGGGCTGCATCTTGGCTATTTAGCCTTTACAGACATGGCAAGTCCTCAGCATAAGAGTTATTTCGATGCGACACCATTTAGTAGTGGTCTCGTAATCAAATGTTTACGCTTTAAGTAATTTTTAATTCAAACTCTCCTCGGATGCTAAATATTGCCATTATTTAATTTTGCGAGAAAAACCAGAGCCAAATTGATATTCAAATGATCTTTTACATGCCACTTAATCATATGACATGCATGCCTACGATTTTTGCATCCAAAACATTTATCGACACTAGCCATGGTCGAACCCGCAACCTTTGCCTTACAAAGCTGGCACGCTACCTCTAAGCCACCGGAGCCGGCAGGACACCGAATATAAAATAAATAACATTTCATTGTTTTTTTAAAAAAATCTTTTTTTTAAAAAATAAGAATTCCAACTATATTAAATGTACATACCTATTTCTTTAATTTCTTTTATTGCAACTGCTCTGCATGTATACGCAACAAAATTTGAAAAACAAAAATCCAATACCCCCCCATAAAATTACATCAAAAATCTCTTCTGTGCATGTTTTGTTCCTAGGCACGCATTCTGTACCTAGAATGTCAACATATAAACTTAAAAAAGAGATAATGGTAACTTGCAGATATAATACATTATAAGACATGCATTTAAATATACACTGAAGAGCCAAAAAAAACTGGTACACCTGTCTGTTATCGTGCAGGGCCCCCACGAGCACCCAGAAGTGCCGCAACACGACGTGCAATGGATGATTCAATTAATGTCTGAAGTAGTGCTGGAGATAACTGACAACTTGAATCCTGCAGGGCTGTCTATAATTCAGTAGGAGTAAAAGGGGTGGAGATCACCATGAATAGCACGTTGCTAGGCATCTCAGATGTGTCTGGGTACTTTAGTGGCCAGCAGCAGTGTCTAAATTCAGAATAGTGCTCCTGGGGCCACTCTGTAGCAATTCTGGACGTGTGGGGTGTCACATTATCTTGCTGAAATTCCCCAAGTTCGTCGGGGTATGCAGAATGGACATGAATGGATGCAGGTGATCAGACAGGATGCTTACGTACTTGTCACCTGTCAGAGTCATATTCAGACGTATCAGGGGCCCATATCACGCAAACCAGGGGCGCGCCCATACCATCCCAGAGTCTCCACCATCCACAACGGTCCCCTGTTGACATGTAGAGTACATGGATTCATGAGGTTGTCTCCATACTTGTACACGTCCAACAGTTTTATTCAATTGGAAACGAGACTCGTTAGACCAGGCAACGTGTATCCAGTCATCAACAGTCCAATGTCAGTGTTGACGGATCCAGGTGAGGCATAAAGCTTTGTGTCGTGCAGTCAACAATGGAACACGAGTGAGCCTTCGGCTCCGAAAGCCCATATCAATGATATTTCGTTGAATGGCTATCACGATAATACTTGTTGATAGTCCATCATTAAAATCTGCAGCAATTTGTGGAAGGGTTGCACGTCTGTCACGCTTAATGATTCTCGTCAGTCGTCGTTGGTCCCGTTCTTGCATTATATTTTTTCGGCCGCAGCGATGTCGTAGATTTTATGTTTTGGCGGATTCCCGATATTCATGTACGTGAAAATCTAAATTCCATCGCTAGCTAGAAGATGCTATGTCTCATCTCTCGTGTGTCGACTATAACACCACGTTTTTAAACTCACTTAAATCTTGATAACCTGCCATTGTAGAAGCAGTGACCTATCTAAAAACTGTGCCAGATATTCATTGTCTTATTGTCTTATATAGGCTTTGCCGATCACAGCGCCATACTCTGATTGGTTCCATATCTCTTTATTTGTATACGCATGCCTGTACCAGTTTTTTTTTTTGGGGGGGTTCAGATATATTAAAAAATTGTTATTATAAAATGTAATATCAAAATAAAATTACGTAAAACTCAATAACTTCTCAGAAAAATGTACCCACACGGAAGCAAGTATTTGTACTTTGATAAAATTATTTTCAAGCCTCGAAAGCGGTAATCTACATATAGCGCTATATAATCATTGTGTATTTGTGTACCAAAAAAAATTAATTTAAGGTAAGTAATAACACCGTGTTTATAATATAAATATTATATTTACATTTTTATCGTTAAGAATTCTGCGCAACCCTCAAGAAAAAGCTGAAATTTTTACTAATTAAATTTTCAAAGAACATAAGTTCAATTTAATTTTAGAAGAAAAATAATGTGTTAAACAATGGATATCAAAAAGAAATTTGGAAATTAACTTCATTTCTCTCCTAAACTTTTAAACAAACAAAAAAAATAATGTGTTTTTAAGTCAAAATTAATAATTCAATTTAAGCAATTTTTCTGAAGATTTATTTTTTTAAAAAATTACTGATAAATTGATAAACTATTTAGAAGTGAATCAGCATCTAATTATATTTTACTCTCTATAAGTGTTAATTTAAACTAAACATGACTTCTTTGATAAAAAAATATCAACAAAAAAAGTCCGTGTAACTTCCTATAAAAGCATTAAGTTTTGGATCTAATAATAAATCATTATCACTATTTGTTTCAACGTTAAAAGAATTTTCTTCTTGTATTGCTGAATTGTTTTTTCAGAACTGCATAAATCAACCAATTACTGTTTTAAAAAATGTTTGCATCTAATTAGACATAATTTTTAGCAGCTAAGTAAAAACAAAATTCGATTAGAGATATATGCTTTAAATTTATATGAGATAACGTAATTAACAGTATAGCCAATATAACAGAAAGCAAAATAATAAAAAAGGAATTAAAAAGCATTAAAATCACTTTACAGAATAAGAAAAGAATATCAAAAAATCACTATCGTGCATCAAACAAAAACAAATAGGCAAAGTACGGTAAAAATAAATAAACAGATTTTGTATATATTTACAAATACATAGAATATATTAGGTTAGCAAGAAAGTAAATTTGTTAACAGGCTAGAGAGCAACTATAATAAAAGTAACATCAAATTTTTAGCTACAGTAATCAAAAAGAATATCACATAGTCCATAAAAGAGTGTTTTTCAGACTTTCAATAGTTGCGATAAAATTTTTAGTCATAATTTTCTTGCCACCTCCACTTCCCCCCTTCTATCCATACAATAACAATGAATTAAATTCAATAATAATATACTTCTCAACTGATGTGAACAGAAATTAAGAAAGAGATGTCGAAGCTTAAGTGCCATACTCGTCCTTTATGGTATCGCCACGAGAACTTCGCCATGTTAATTTACATCAAATTAAACAGAAATGAGAATAATGATATTTAATATTTTGATTTTGAATTCAGGAATATCAATTGAGTGTTTGTTAACAACGCATTACAAAGCAGTACGAAGGATATTGGTGATGAACCTCGTAATTTTGAATCTTGATCAAGTGATGCTACTTGAATTTTTGACCCCTCTTCAAACTGCTACACCATGCCATCGGGAGCACTTTGAGCCACGAGAAAAATAGCAAACAGTGGCTACTTTACACAGAGGACCTTCAACAGGAATAGGGATAGAACGCATGATATGACGTCCAAGAACTCGTTATACCATGGCCTCTTGAGGAATATTGAGTGAATACTAACTTTTTGCACTGTTCAGCTACTCAAGGACTTTTGTTGACGAACCTCGTAAGTTTAAACTATGGTCAAGTGACGAAGACGATACTTTCGCTGGCACCCCTTCTCCTACCACACAACACTAACGGGGACGTTTGATTTAACATGCATCGCTCCCCTGCATGGCGGGTTTTCAGCTACACTAGGCTCGAACTCATGACATGCTGGCCTCGAGTCCGTTCCCTTGACCACTAGGCTACCGCGACTTCCCTGGAGGAATACTGAAGAAAGGTTCAGGTTAAAAATGACCTGACAAATCTTCAAGCCTTATGTATTCTAAGCAATTTGGTATAAATTAGACACCCCCTCGTTTTTTATCTAGCCACTATTCATTCCCCATGTTCTTGTTGACAGTCAGCCCCTCTGTGATACCCTACCCAGCTATTTTCCCATAGAAGTTTTCCCTACAATGTGTAGACTTTTCCGTAAAAAGGAATTTTCTGCAAGAAGGAGAGGGAAGAGACAGAAAGAGGGAGGCAGACAAGAAAAGAACGCAAGAGAAAGAAAAAAAAGATACAAACCTAACCGAGATTGATTAGAAAGTCTTCGGTCCTTTCCTTTTTCGTCTGTACAGAAGAAAGGAAGACCTTTCCCTAACGATCGCACACACTCGAACATTCGAACGGGATAAGAGGAGTCCCCCTCCTCCCATTCGAATTTTACCCTAATGCTATTAAGGCGAGGGTGGATTTCTCCTACACAAATTAGGCCCTTCGCTAGCGCATTGAAAAAGAACCTCCCGGAAATTGTGTTATTCTCGAAAGCGGGCATCCAGACGAGGGTTAGTTTTGAACTCTCTGCCCCCCTCCCGACACAAAAGTCGACTGGAACGTTCGACTTGATTTGATTTGATTTGATAAGAAAAGTTATTTTTTTTATTCCCTTCTTTTACATCCTTCGCCGACAGAAAGAACCCTTTGCTTTGCCATCCAATTGGAAATCTTTGGGAACTCCATCAATCGTGTAATGCGGAATGTGCGGAAGGGGGTGAATTCGTTTATTTTTTTTTTCACTTTTACTGTTTTATGTGTGTTCGAAGACATTAGCTCCGAGGTTCTCTTCCAAATGGTTGGCGAGGTATCTGCAGGTATCAGCATCATCCATGGATGATTTCTTCTTGACTAATTATTGAAGTGTACAGTTTCAAAATGCCCTGTGAGATCTTAATCAGGGGTCGGCAACCTTTTAGATGTGGAGTGCCAAGCCAATCTACCAATTATGATTTAGCAGGCCACACAGTAGAACATTTTTGAAACAATTCGATTCTCAAGATAATGCATGCAGAGTTAATGAATAGAGGTCAATAATTCAGATGCATAATATTTACAGTTTTATTATATATTAATATTGCGCATCTTTTAAAGATATTTCTTAACATAAAAATGAGCAGCATAAAATAGAACTAATTCTTGAACAAAAATTAAAATTGTACATATATTATGTATTTTTAAATATTATATATATATACTACAGGACCCGACAGGCGTTGTCCTGTACACACATCTTAAATTCAAAATAAAAGGTTTTTGAATGTTCGATACAGCGATCGTAGCGCAGTCTGCCGGATCCAATGTAAAACATTCCAAGATCAACAATTTATAAATAAAAAATTAATTAAATAAACATTTCTAAACCGAATTATAAATTTGAACCATTCTCGAGTCCACTGGAACAGACAAAAACTTTCATCAAAATCGGTCCAGTCGATTATGAGGAGTTCAGTTACATACACACGCACAGAAGAATCACATATACGTATAAAGATTATTTGAAAAGATATTAATTAAAAACGCTAAAAAGCGTGAATCGTCTGCATTTTCGTAACAATAAAAGACCGGGTTTGGCTGAAAATCAATTTTCGACGCAAACTTACGTCTTTTTCAATTCCTACTATTAGCGCGCGATTTCTATACATATTTTATTTGTTTATTTATTTATTTATTTATCTTGGGGGAATTTTCAATCGTTAATAAAATACATTTTAAAGCGCTCAATTGAGCTGAAATGTAATGTACATGATTATTTTGGATGACAATACTATAATTTAATTATAATTAATAAAAATTGATTAAAACTAATTATTTAAAAAATTACAAATACAGCCACGTTGGCGACTTATATCAAAATTTGAAAAGGTTTTTTTCTCACGTGTTAAAGCATTCAGTTAAAAGAAAATTTTATTTTATTACAATAGCGTTGTTACAACAATGCAGGTGAATGTTGAGTTGTATTTTTGAAAGTTTTTAATTAATATCTTTTTAACTAATTGCGATATCGGACCGAATTGTGAATCTAATCCATTCTCGAATTTACTTGAACCCACACAAAAAATTTCATCGAAATCGGTCCAGCCGTTTAGGAGGAGCTTAGTGACAAACACACGCACAGAAGATTTTTATATATAAAGATATATGGTATAATTCCCGCTAGTATCATTTTTATTAACTCTTTGTTCTAATATTTAAAATAACTTTAACTCTTTGGTTTAAAATTAACATTGTAATCTTAATCATAATCGGCTAGTCCGAAATCCTTGTCCCGCCCATTCTATCCAATCAGAACTACTATTACGTAATAACCACTGCTGGTATAAAAAGCAAAACTTGCGTAATCTCTCCTCTTTTTGTCTACCTGCCTTCATCATGTAATCAGCCTGCTGCAACGCATTCTATGTTTATCTTTGTTTGTGCTACAATAATAAGATCTACTCGCCACGTCTTACAATTATTTTTACCACACTCAAGAAATGTTAATAAAAATATTTCATATATATATTAAAATAAGAAATAGACAACATAAAATATAATTTTTTCTCTTCATTACAATTAAATAGATAAATATAAATTTCGGTGCCAACCTAGAGCTTGCACCCCCGCTCTACTTCGATATTATAAAAGTAGGGGTATAATAAGTGATTTTCAGTTTGACCCGATACTGAGCATTTAGGTGTTAAATAATTTCCTTGAGGACTCGAAATATTTTTCCCATGAGGAAAGTGTTCTTTTACTTTGATATGTAGAACCAAAAGTGGAAAGCAAAATACATGCAATTTTCTGTCTTCAAAGAATTAAATCTCTCTAGAAAGGACATTCAATAATTTATAAAACAACAGTAAATTTATCTATAGAGTTTTCTTCTTCAGATGTTTTCATAATTTCATAAATGTCCATAACTCTGAAGATTTTCATCAAATAAGGTCCATTACAAATTTATCGACTTCCATCCACTCAAAAATTGACAAATTTGTAGAGTAGTGCAAAGTGCTACTGATAACTGCTCAAAATGTGCCAAATGTGGCTCGCGTTGTTGTTTTTGCTAATGCCACCTGTCTGATAGTGTCATATCGAGGCCCACGAAATTCATTGTTGCAATGGGCTAGAGGTATGCCTGTCGATAGCTTTAGCCTTAAGCACCATACAGGTGACCGTACAATTTAGCTCGGTGGAATTCCCGAAGGGAAGGAATGAATGTTGCCAGAGCCTGTGAGAAAGGTTGGACTTCTTTAAGATAGATGGTGACACACCATTGATCTCCACCTCCACAATTTAGGCATAGAACTGGAGGGGATGGAAATATTCTTCAGCTCCCTGCACTTCGTGGTTTCAGCTGCGACCGCCCACAAGACTTTCGTGCCCACTGATTTAACGAGCATGTACGTGTGTACTCGGAGGGTATATGGTGGCATCGAACCCAAGCCTTCCGGTCTGGAGTCCAATGCTCTAACTACTAGGCTATCCATGGCCACGTACAATAGGTTGCCGACCCCTGATCTAAATATTATTGTAGCTTACATAAACATAATTTAGAATTTCTGTTATAATAATTACAACTCTCTTTGCAACTCATAAATCCGCATTTTAAATGAAGAATTTTGTTAAAATTGGAAACGTCTCCACATCAAACCATTTCCCACTTTCCTGTTTTTGATTGAATATGTTGTAACTTCATCACAGATGCATACCTTTCCTTTAGCCTGCTAATATGCCTACTATCCTAGAAAAAGGAATTGTGTAGATTCCTTTTTAATATTCTAGATTATTTTTTAAAAAAATACTCTGCACTATAGAATAAACATTTATCTCTGTCTATCCTCCCTTCTCTCCCCTCTATCTTTTTTTCACGGTCTCTCCCCCTCTCTAGTTTTTCTTCTTTTTCTGCGATTATTCACTCTATTCTTAAGAAAGAAAATAGAGGGGAGAATCATATGTACAAGCTTCCACAAGTACAATCTGTATGATAATATTAAATATAGAGATAATGCAAATTCGATACGTGATATGTTATCATTCGTTCAAATATGAACAATATTTTAACTATCTTAATTATTAAAGTTTTGGTAAGCTGACTTAAAGAAAAAAAACCATACTAAATCCGGCTCTCTAAGATACAGTATTCAATTGTTCTCAAAGACTGACGATTGGGCCACCACTTAATCAAAGTATGGTACCTAATGGTTATAGACACCGGATAGAATTTTGAATTCCGAGTCCTTATTCCATTAAAAACATATCCTGTAGCGGGCTGATACATAACAAATCTAACTAAATTCAGATTCCTTACCATGTTGGCGTGGTATGGAAGATAGGAAGTCGAGTACCAGTGCTAGTGTCGAGCTTCATCACTAGTAGCTCCCTGTTGTTTTATAATAAGTTTTTAAGCAATCACTCATATAACGCTTTTATATCGACATGTTCTAAAACATTAAAAAAAATAGGTCCCAACTCTCGAGCCTTTTACATCACTCTCTTCACAAGCTCAACGGCCTTTTTCATAAAACACAACCTGCAAATTTTTTAACACACAACTCCCATTTTCTTTTCTTTTTTTTTAAAAATTTTTTGTGTGCATTATTATTATTTAGCTAACCTAATTTTCAACTAAAACTTACAGAAGCAGCTGATTAGTTTTAAAAAATTTGAGCCAATGGCCAATCAGTGAACATTTTTCACGAATTAAATTTTAATTTGATTGAAAATTACAGTTTAGAAAAGTAGTGTTTAATGAACTTTGCAAAAAACAATTTCAATTCAACTTTTGTTAGATGTACATTTAACCATAAGTTCGTTTAAGGTATTCTAAGGAATTTGGTTAATTAAGGATAGTACATTTTCTTTTTCCTCAGAATGTCAAATCAATCAAAAAAGTTATGAATAATTCTAATGTGTATATAAAAATTTCATTCGCAGAAAAATACGTATATAGTCAATTCTCTTAGTAAATACTTGAAAGGGAAGGAAATAAATATGTTTAACAAGGGACAAAATATATATAAATAATTATCGTAAGACTTTTCTATAATACTAATAAAATTTCTACACAGTTACGGAAACTTTGGACACTATTCTCTTATTTGCTGAAAAGGCATTGTTGCTGGAAGAATCGTTCTTCGGTTCTTCTCTTTTAATTTTACTCTGTAAATTCGAGTTATACCTTGGTGATTAATTTAGTCGCAAAAACTACGCAACAAAAATAGTTCTATCTGGAAAATTACGAAGTGGTTACTCTCTTAGAAGATGCTTTCCAGCCTATATAATGCTCAGGAGTCGTCCACGTCACTTGACCATGGTTCAAAATTACGTGGTCCATCGCCAAAAGCCCTCGTGTAGCTGAACAGTGCGACGTTAATATTAAATCAAATCAAATCAAATCAAATTAGCCTATATAATAAGCATGCAAGCAAGCAACATTGAGGTCAAACATTTTGCATGGACTTTTCCTTCCATTCGCCTTTTGACTCACACGACCTCTCCCTTTCTCTCTTGAACCTTCCTTTATCTTATGTAGGATCTTCTATGAATTTTAATTATTGTATTCAATATTTGTGTAATTTTTGAACCTGTGCTACTATACATTTATACGTATGTGTTTTTGTGTCATATTAGAAGAAGATCCAGTCTAATTATTAAGGTATCCGACTACGTTCGGAACCGTGATTTTAAAAAAGCACATAAATGGATAATTTTCATGATCTTTAGTGTCACTCAGATTAGAATACATGCATAAAATTGTTTTAAGGACATTTTGACAAAAAAAAATATTTAAATATAATATTTTGGCAAAAATTAACTTAGAATAATCTTTTTTCCAAATGCTCTCCTTTTGTGAAAAATGGTTCGATTATACTAATATTTTTCCTGTATACAGCTCAGACCTGTACACAGGCTCAACTAGAATTTTTGAAAAATTCACATTTTCAGAGTTACCACCAATTGAAATAATTATTCGGGTTTTTTTCTTAAAATTGCGCCCATCTGTTGTCGTAAAATATAAATAAACCCACTTCTAAGATATATATATATTTCAAAAATTCTAGTTGAGTCTCTGAACAGAGGTCTGAGCTATATACAGGCAAAATATTATTTTAATAGAAGCATTTTTCACAAAAGGAGAACATTTGGAAAAAGGATTATTCTAAGTTAATTTTTCGCCAAAATATTGTATTTAAATAAATTTTTGTCAAAATGTCCTTAAAACAATTTTATGCATATATTTTAATCTAAGTGACCCTAAATATAATGAAAATTATCCATTTATGCGCTTTTGAAAATCACGATTCGGAACGTAGTCGGATACCATAAAGTAACTACAGTAATGCCCGGAACGTATGTGATAGGTGGGACTGAGACATAGCAGCGTAAATCAGGGTGTCATATTTCTCATATAAATACATATAAATTACTTTTAGTTGGGGCCAGAGACGAATGAAAATAATAATTTAGAAAAAAAATTTATAACAAAATCTAACAAAATAGTCTGTCGTGTCTCAAAGGGTTCTTTTTTCTCTCACAAAATTTCCTCGTGGCATGCTAATACTTCTATTTATTCCTTGTTTTATTGAAAGGAAAAGGTTCTTCGTTGGAGCCTACATTTCCGAAAATTTGTAAAACTTCTTCAACTAATCTGAGTCCTTCTGATTGAACTGGGTCTAAAGACTCAAGTTCTTCTATGCCTCGTCCTTTCTCATGCATTTCTATGAGCTCATCAGTTGTCAGCGTCTGATTGTAGAAAACTAGCAGTTCTCTAACATCATCAGTATCCATTTCTAAATTTATTTCCATGCCACAATCTATAACTTCTTCAATCCTATTACCAATTTCACCATTTTTACCATTTTTTTCTCAAACAAAAGATGAATAGACGAGATTTGAGAATCGTGTTATCCCAGGTTCGCGTAAGTCGAAGTTTTACTGTACTAGGAAACTCCGAAATAAATTACCGCTTATTCCGAAAGAACTTGCCTGTTACTTTGTGGAACAGTTCCTGGAATTAAAATTGAAACAACCACGTATATAGGATGGGGTATTTTAAATCCATCGGCTTGTAACGAGTCTATCTGCGAACATGTAACTAATCCTCTTGGAGAAAATTCATTTTTTAACTGTTGCTCTATTGAAAACTTTCTCCCGAAGACTTGATTTATGTAAATGAGTGAATATATTTAAGCATTGAATTTTAGATACGTGAAGTTAGTTGAAAGCTAGTCGAGAGTTAGTCGACGAGTAGTTTCTGGTTAATCAATTACGGCTAATTGGCGATTAAGTTTACGATAGAGTTTAATGATAACAACGGGAGATCACACCACAAATAACAAAATTACGGTGAATTAGACCGCAGAAGTCCAAAGTGTTTTAGGAGTAAGGGAATTAGATTATACTCAAATATAAAGTATCATTTTTGTCGTGTGATTGCTCTTATAATTAGTAGTGTTGTGCATTTCCTAACCTGGGTTGTTTCATTTAAGTTAGTGAGAAATGATAAAGTGAAATTCGAACTAGTTATATATGGCTGATCTTTACTCGAACCCATAAATACTAATAACCTGAACGAGGTTGTATTAGAAGCTTAGAAATCATAAAAACATTTCTAAATAAAAATATGTGTGTACTCGTATAATCTACTCATTAAGTTTTTCTTTGATATCATTGTAATTCCCTCACAATATCATTTCATGCTTTATTAATCCATTGAATACAAATCAGTGAATAATTAGTCATAAGATGAACTTTTATAATCATCATTCAATCGATACCTACTTCGCATTATTATCTAATAAAAAATATCGCAGAGAGATAATTAAGTTGCATTGATTTATCAATCATGGTCAAATCAAATACGATTGTTTGACCTTCTCGATGTTTAATGATACTTCTTATCGTTACCTAAAGTAATCAGTAATTGTTCAAGGACTGATTGGTGCATTTATTGGGGAGAACACTTTCTGTTAAACTAAAAATAAAACTCGAATTTGAAACGTGTAAATATGAATCGATCATAAAGGTCAAATGAATATTAACGATTTTTTAAAATTTAATCGGCTAACCGAACATTCTTTTTCTTTTTGAATCAAGTAATCTTTTTCAGAGAGTAGCTTCTATAAAGGTCTCCTTTCAGTTAAATTGTAGACCTTTCTGTGAAGCAATCAATCACATTGCGTGTTTCAGCGCATTACGGATAGATTTCAGTTACAGAAGTTAAGCAATTTCTTATTCATGGTAAAATAGCTTATTCTAGTGATGGCGATTTTGCTTTTTATTTTTCGTTGTAGTTATGATGAAATAGGAATAATTAGTAAAAACTACAATAGAAGGAGATCAATTGTACAAAGAAATCGTAACTACACTAATTTGTTTTTCGATCAGATAGAAATAATATTTTATATGTATTCTAATTCCAGGAAAAATTTTTGTAACATTAAACGTAACAACCCATAACCTCATAAGCAATTCACAATTTTGAATGATTAAATCATAGGATTCAGTATATAACGGGTGTCCATAATTAAACTTGATATTTGCGAGCAATCTGTAGCAAAAACTATGCCGCAGAGTTGCATGAAAATTGGATAATGGTAGAATGAAATGATGAGAATTTCATCGAGAAAAAAAACACAAAATGAGCTTCAAAAACCACCTCTAGATGTCGTTGTACAACGTAAACGATTGGCATATGCAAATTTCGTAATCCTGTACGCTCGTGACAACCTATAACTTGGTCTCTTGGATTCCCCAACTTGAATCCTTGCCACTTTTGGTGTGAGGATACCTCAAGGTCATGGCCAACCGTGATCCCATCGCATCTCTATCTGACTTTAAAGAAAGCACAGAACGCCATGTGCGTAACATTCCCCAGTTTATGCTGATTTCAACAGACGAACATGCGATTTTAAGATTCCAGATGGTAGCAGACAATGGTGGACAGCATATCTAGATTGTTTCGTAAACCTTTGTAGATTATTTATATGTTCTCAACAAAGCTATGATACGCCACCTAGGGGTGGTATTTGAAATCATTGTTTTGTTTTCACCCAATAAAATTACCATAATTTCACTCTACCATTACAAAATTTTCATGTAATTTCGCTGTATAGTTTTTGCTACAGACTGCTCTAAATTTCCACGTTTAGCTATGGACACCCGGGAAATAACCTACTGCTACAACCATACTGTTCTACCGTAACCCTGGACAAACTAATTCAGCTATACTCAACATGCGGTCCGTCGGCTTTTTTTGAGTGGCTCGGTCGTGGCCCATTGCACTGAGAAATTCAATGATTGGAGAACAATGTACAAAAAATTTCATTGGAAATTCTATCAATCAAGCAATGAAATGTATCAATTTTGCTATAATTTTTTTAACAGTAGAATGTAAACAAGAGGTTTGGTCACAGATGAAAGAAAATAGAAATTATCCCATAACTCAGCAAAAATTCATAAAAATAAATATTTGCGTGTGTGTCCGATAGAAAAGTTAATATAGTATTAAAATAAAAGCTAAAAAATGAGTTTTATAATATTTTGATTAATTTTGTTTGTAAATGTTGCTTTGGTCTTATAGTCTGCTTTTTTCACTATCCGCATGTTGCGGCCCGCATGAAATAACTGTCATGTGTATGTGGCTCGCGTGAAATACCTGTCATGTGCATGCGGCCCGGCGGGAAAAAGGTTGAGTACCCCTAAACAAACTGAACGCTGGATTCCATTTTAATTTTGTTTTACTTCTTCAGTGGTGGATCTTCATTTATGAAATATTTAATTTCTCCTTTTCTCTGTTCTATTGCGTACAATTACTACTAGTATATTTAAGTCAATATTAATATTATAATCCTTCCTATGAATAATAGTTTTCGTAATAATGATAATTATAATAATAACATATTGAAACACCCACGTGTGTTTTCTCTGCGATAGAATTCTCAATGGGGAAACTGAGGCAAACTTCGCCTGTGAAACTCAACTTCCCACAAGTGGAATACCGCTGCAGGGAAGTCAACTAATGTGGGAGTTCTAATATCTATGAGTATTTGTTCCTCATATTATTATAAGTATACATAAATAGATTTTTTAACATTCTGAATTTATTTATGATTTTTGATTAATTGTAAAACATTTTAAGTAATGTATTTTTTTTATGTAACAATTGAAGCTTTTGCCTTGATGGTATGAAACTGCTTATAGATAATCGAATCTGGTTATAATAATAATGTGTAATAATTTTTTTTTTTCCTGTTGAGTTTCAAATCTTCAAACTTATTTAAGGTATGGACTCCTTCATTCGATGGTTACTAATAGACATGCAAAAGATCTATATACATAGTCTTTTGAATTTTGTTCAACGCTAGAAAGGCTGGCTGACTACTAAAATTTATTTTAAGCCAGATTCATCTTAAATTCATGAATGCATATTTATGTATAAATATATATGGATACAATTCTACGCATTTTTTGTAATATTACACAAACTATGAAAAATCAGGAAAAAAAATCAAATGCAGTTTCGAAATGGTTTTGAACTATTTAACCAATTTTTTTACTTTCTTAAATTATCTAAATTTATTTCGCATAAATCATAATACTGTGTAATTCACCCTCAGATAACTTAGTTATCAACAAAAACTACATTTTTGATTCTCACAGTGAAAGGGTGGCCGCGGTAGCCGAGTGGTATAGGTATCAGATCGTGGCTAGCCTTGTCACGAGTTCGAGCCCGGTACCACTAAAGACCCACCGTGTAGGGCAGCGATGCACGCTACATCTGTCGAGAGCTGGAATGTCCTCCCGTTGGTGTTGTGGTGTGGTAGTTAGGAGAGGGGGTACAAGCTCAGGTGTCGTCCACATCACTTGACCATGGTTCAAAATTATGTAGTCCGTCACCAAAAGCCCTCGTGTAGCTTAACAGTGCGACGTTAATATTCACTCACTCACAGTGAAAGAAATGTAGAACAGAGGTACTTAAATATATTTCTTTTCTAACCTTTTCTTTATTTTTGTAGTTTCAAAAGTTAAATAGGATTCGTACTATGGGCGCTGAATATATAAACTTGATACGCAAATAAAACTTTTTTTTTAAGTTAGCTAAAAAAGAAAAGAACCTCTATCACAAATTTCTCATGAATTGCACATATTTAAATATAAAACAGTGCGAAGACAAAAAAAACTATCTTTAATTTTGTTGACGAAATTTTATTTTTGACAACCCACAAAAGCTTCTATAGACAACGTAAAATTCAGACACTGAATATACCTCTAATCTTTAATTTCCGTTATGGCCATTACAGTATTGTTTAATTCGCAACGATAAAAACTATCACCTTTTTTCCCTGAGCACTCGAAACTGTTATAAAGCTCTCAGTGCGATATTATTTGCTGACGAAAGACCTCCAGTTAAATATTTATCGCTCGCCTTCTCCTTTTGTCACGAAGTATTTACCCGCCATTTTCCACTAACTGATCCATTGAAAACATCGAATACCTTTGGCTCACTCTCGTCGAAAGCTCCTTTGTTCTGGGAGCTGTAATGCCTAAAATGGCGCCATCCGGTTCTCGCATATTGACATTGACTCTCTTGTAATTATTTTTTGGTAGAATATTAGCGAAATTGCCTCCTAAACATTGAAAAGGGCTTTCTCTTCCCCCTTCTTTCTTCTAGAATGTAGTATAAAAGATATTCGAAAAGCTGAATTGCATCGTTCTTCGAACCACTTCTAGCCCTAATCGCTGAGACGCAAGCACTTCTCGAACGTTAGAAAAAAAACGTTCTTTTTTTCCCCCAAGCGTTCTATTTTTTTTTTAATATCCGTCTCCAGTTTGCAAACAGGGGGAAAACAAAAGAGGTCCTTGATTACACTCAAATGAGTACCGGGGAGGGGGAGATGCTCCAGAAGAAAAAGTAAAAAAAATACGTAAAAATATACGCAGCCCACATAGGCAGCAATCGTTTTATACCGTCCTTGGTCCTTTCATACCTTACACTAAGCGTTCTTTTAAGCTCTTTAAAAAATGATCGGGATATTCATAAGTGGGTGGGGTGAGGATGGAAAAGGGAAAAAAAAGTCGTCTGCCATCTATGATGGAGCACGTGCTGTAGTTTAATAAGGCTCTGAAAGTGGAGAATGTAATATTAAATGAATGTAGTTTTAATAAAATAAAAAAAGATCATCTGCTGAGCTGTTACCGGAAAAGAAGTTGAATATTGGATGTTGAATGTTAGTCATCGATCTGTGGGGAAGTTGCGGTCACTTGCATCATCATTGCCACTCCCCCCACACCTTTGACGAAGAATCATGTGATACAAAATAGTGGAAAGAATCATCAACAAAAAAATGAACTTTCAATTCGTTAAATGGTTTCCAAGTCAATTCTCACAAACAATTTTTAAGGCACATGCTGGGAATTCTGCTTCCGAAA
The DNA here is from genome assembly GCA_019973935.1 of Trichonephila clavipes. Classification (NCBI taxonomy): domain Eukaryota; kingdom Metazoa; phylum Arthropoda; class Arachnida; order Araneae; family Nephilidae; genus Trichonephila; species Trichonephila clavipes. The sequence continues at coordinate 819,437 of BMAU01018270.1, forward strand.
TCATCATTCATTAGAATAAAATTTTCCTTTTCTTAAATTTTTCATACATCTCGACTTATTCTTTTCTCGGGTTAACCCTTTGTAATGCCATTTTTTTTCTAGAAAGGAATGTTAAACTACTTTGGGGGTTTAGATGGATTTATAACAAGTAATACAAAAAAATTTTAAAATCAATTCCAACTTAGATCAACAAAGAAAAATTTTATTTTAGCTACTTTTTATTAAATAGTTACAATTAATATAAATTTGTATATACATAAAACAGAATAACAAAATTTAGTGGCAATTAATTTTTATTAATTATCATTAAAGTATCGTATTGTTATCCAAAACAATCTCTCTCTCGTGTATATAAAATTTCAGTTCCACTGAATTCTTTAAAATGTGAGAAAAAAACATTTTCCAAGTTTTGACATAAGTCGCCAAAAGGGTCGCTAAGTTGCCAAAAATGATTCCAATGTGGCTGTATTTGTAATTCCTTAAATAATTAGTTTTAATACACACACATTAATTTTTATTTTTTATTATTAAGTTATTGTATTGTCATCCAAAAAAACAATCATGATTATAAAATTCCAGCTCAAGTGAGCGCTTTAAAATGTATTTTATTAACGATTGAAAATTCCACCAAGATAAATAAATAAATATACAGGTATTGTGAGCTAATAGTAGATATTGAAAAATGAACTTTTATTTCATCAAATGGTCTCCAAGTTAATTCTCACCAACAATTTTTAAGGCAAATGCTGGGAGTTCTGCTTCCGAAATCATCATTCATTAGAATAAAATTTTCCTTTTCTTAAATTTGTCATGCATCTCGACTTTTTCTTTTCTCCGGTTAACCCTTAATAATGTTATTATTTTCTAGTAATGTTATGTTAAACTACTTAGAGGATTTAGATGGATTTATAAAAAGAAATTCATGCAGCTTATTACCCAAGATTAATTTGATTTTTAAAATCATTTTCTTAAGCAAGTTTGTTTCCCAACACCCAATTAGTGTTATTTAAAAGTAAGAGATATTTCGTTTTTTTGTCTTTCTTTTTATATTGCATTACGTATAAAATACAATTTGTAAATACTAAAATATACTGAAAGAATTATAAATTATATGTTTTATAATAAAAAAAATTAAAAATTTATACATATTATATTGGAGGAAAAGAAATGCATTATTTTTGCATGAAATTCAAGCCTTTATTTAAAATGTTTCAGATTGCCCAATTTGAGTCAAATATGCACCGTTTTGTTGTATAATTTGTTACCATTTTAAAGGTATTTTCATAACTCCTCTCTCATAGAAGCCTTGGTTCTTATTGGCGAAAAACTCTAGTGATCAATTTTCACAATCTTCTCTTGAACCCAATTTTATATCACTCAGGAAGTTTTGCAATGCGAGAAAAAGGTGGTAATCGCTTGGTGCCAGGTCCGGACTATAAGGTGGATGCATTAAAACTTCCCAACGAAGCTCCCAGAGGTTCTGGCGAGTCACTACAGACGTGTGTGGCCTGGCGTTGTCCTGATGGAATACAACACCTCTTCTGTTGGCCAATTCTGACCGTTTCTGATCAATTGTTGGCTTCAAACGGTCCAATTGTTGACAGTAGAGATCTGAATTTAGTGTTTGACCATATGGAAATATTTCATAATAAATTATTCCTTTCCAGTCCCACCAAATACACTGTAGAACCTTCCTGAGCGTTAGTCCTGGTTTGGCCACCGTTTGAGCTGCTTCACCACACTTGGACCGATCGTTTTCGCACAATATTGTCGTATGTGACTCATTTCTCATCCCCAATCACCATCTGTTTAAGAAATAGGTCGATTTCATTCCATTTAGCCAAGGATTCGCAGATGGAAATTCAACCCATTAGGTTTTTTTGGTGTTAATTGGTGTAGCACCTACACACACACACACACAGACATCAAGATTCTTTTTAAATCCAACTTTGCGCAAATGGTTTAAAACTGTTTTAAGATCGATTTTTAGCTCCTGGGCGATGCTACGGCTACTAATAATGCCGGTCAACATCGATTTTTTCTGTGATTTTATTGGCATTTTCGACGACGGACCTGCCTGTGCGAGGTGCACCTTTAGCATCAAAAATGCCTGAACGGAATCGACGAAACCAAAATTGCACGCAATTAGCTGCTACAATATCGGCACCATAAACAACATTCACAATGTCATCCGCCTGGCTTGCATTTCCACCTTTATCAAAGAAAAACAGTAAAATGTACAGAATTTTCTCTTTGTTGACTTGCATTTTTAACACCCTGTTATACTCATGACTGAATGGATCAGGCAAAAAAACCAAACGAATTTTTTTAGTGTGAAATTTTACCTTGACAAAGAGCTTAAATTTGAAATTGTTTGATCGATACTTCACGAGATATCGACACTACAGCCATCTACCGAAAAAATAATGGATTTCTTTTTCCCTGACTTGTGATGGGCTCATCGCGTTTTCTGCTAAAAACTCCTCTTGGGTTCTTTGGGGCCGAAAAAGGCAAATTCTTTCCAGAAGCGAGGCGTGAATATGCAAATTAAAAACCATTTAAATAGCAGAAGTTTAACGTAAGCGTATGACCTATTGGGAAGTGATTATGCTAGTCTGAGTTTAAGCGCGTGAACTGAAGGAAGAGAAGAAAGCCGTCATTGAGTGTGACGCTATCCGTGACAGAGCGATCAAGTCAAGGTGGATACTATTCCACGCGAGATAAACAAAATATATTTAGGATCCGAGAGGATTGCAGTTAAACAAGAGATTAAAGTAGGATAATTCTGTTATCTATTAGGACTGTGTATAAGTTGAGATTAGGAATAGGTGGGAAGATAGCGATTAAAATCGCGCTTATTTGGTAATACGTATTGTGTGTTTTCTCACCTCAGATCCTCTAAGTTATAACATAAATATTATCATTGTTAGTGTTTAAGTTAAGATCTTAATAAAGACATTTTAAGATCATAGCAAAGCCTGGTTCTTCATTCATTCCCAAACCTCTAGGTCACGAGGATAACTTAGAAGTAAGGTATCCCCCACGGGCAAATACTTTACAAACCTAATATTACTTTCCATGAAATTTCCTGCTCTCATGTTTCCATGTTTCTTGTTCTCGTGTTCTTTAGAAGGGAACGTCTATGTTTTTGTTCAATTGGCATACGGTCACCATCCTTTAGTTAGTCGTACTGAAGGAAGGTTCGTTTGGGGTACCTTCCGTTCCGAACGAAATGCTAGTACTTAAACGATCACGCCAAAACGATCGTCTTCGCGTGATTTTGGTACTAGTTCATATAGCTATCACAACGCCGCATACTCCCCTTCCAGTGTTTTGGCAAATAGGCAAACGAACTATACCATATTCGTGGCGAGCATGTGAGCAGTTGCGTCATTTGGTGGGTTACGTCAGTTTCGTACTTGACGGCTTGAGAATTGCGTCATGCGTGTGCCGGTTTAATTGCGTCATTGTTTGACGATTTCGTGAAGTAACGGCTTATTTTACGTCAATGTTTGACGGTTTGGTTGCTGTTGCGGTGAATAGATGGCGCCACGACAGCGGCGCGTGAAGGGTGCGGTTCTTTGCACGACCAGGGTCACCAATGAAAAAAGGTTCGTTCTGGGTACCTTCCGTTCCGAACGAAATTCGAGTACTTAACCGATCACGCCAAAACGATCGTCTTCGCAAGATGTTGGTACTAGTTTATATAGCTATCACACTGCCGCAGTACGTTATCTGGAATACTCGGGCAATTTACAGGTCGTGCTTTGCGCTTGAAAATCCAGAAATCAATTGTCGTGCTAACAGCACAAATCATTGGTATGAAAATAGCTTTCCATGGCCATTTCAAAGTTAATGAAGTTGGTAGTAAGTATGCTTACCACGGCCTTATAAGAAGGGAGGGGCGAGAGAACTGGATCCATTCATAATGTCTTTAAATTACACCCTTCAAGATTTTGAACCAAGGTCAAGAGACAAGGAAGACACGCTTGAAAATTTTGTCAAGTGAGAAATTTGAGTCTTAACAGATTTAATCTGTATCAGTCTCCCTACATGGAGATTATTTAGTGGCATCAGGTCTCGCAACCCTAACTCTACAAACTCATCACTGTCCATGAGTTCAAGACCTTGACCAGTCAACCATCAGGGTTATACAAGTGGTGGGAGATAGGAACATAAATGTGTAGTTTCTTTCAAAATCCTTTCAATTTTTTTTCGATATTTTACATATTTTTTTTCTAAAGAAAGCGTCATAGGAAACTTTTTCTCTCCATGTATAGAAAAGAAGTTTTTCAAGATGCTGCAAGAAATTTATTTCGTACTATCGCAACAGTGTCAACGTTCAAAATAACTTGCCAAGATGGCCACCCCGATTTCGCATGTGTTGTACTCGCTGATTTTGCAACCATGTGCTTCCTTTCAAAACTGTCACCATTATGGTTGCGATAGTACCTTTTTGCAAGATGTCACAGAAAAATATCGCAACGATTGCCTACACTGGAATCTCCACGTGAGAAGAAAAAAGTTGTCTCATACAAAGACTAATTAAAAATCGACGCAAATAAATACTGAAATTTCCAGGGAGGTGCAAGAACTGCATGTTTATCAAAATCTGAGGAATCTATGAATGAAGTGTTGGAGGATGCAGTTTCAGTGATGAATTAAAGAGGTGCCCCAAAATTGAATTTCGCGAAAAAAAACAAATGAATAGAACTACATAATATATGTAAATTACACTTTTACAATTTAAGCAATGAGAATGAGCAGTTGCATAATTCGTAAAATGGGGTTGGTCCGCTATAAGGCGGACAAAGGGACCTCACCACCACCACCTAGTTAATATTAAATTCTAACATTTCAAAAAGTATTTTTATGGAGCAAGTATTGTTCAAGTAATTGCACATTAGTTCAACTTTTAAATTAACGTGTCATAATCAATTTAGTATAATATTTATAATTAACTTATAGTGCTATGAAAATGACATGTCTGTGTTCTAGAAACTCGCATTTTTTTTCCATTTGAAAATCTATTTGCTATTATACTGTAAATATTGACGCATCTCGATAGAACTTTATAATATCCATTAATCAATGCAACGTCAGATATATAGTCACACAATACAGTAAAATGTGTTATTCTAACCTTTAAAAAAAGTTTCATAATTTAACTTTGATCCCATACGGTATTTGCATTTTTAAAATATACAGGGTGTCCAGTCTAAAAGTATCCAAACGTTATGACTTATTATTACGAAACTACCCATTAGAATGTAATAACTGTTCATCCGTGGATTGGAAAACTCTCCGAGAGTTTTTGAGTCTAGTCCGATCAGCTGCACATGCACGCATTATTTGGCAATCGCAGACGATAAACTTGTTACACTCACTTCATTAGTAAAGACGTGGAAACCACGGCAAAAGGTGTAGTGCCTACTTTGGCTAACGGAATTTAAATCAGCCACGCGTGTATAGTGACCTGTTTGAATACAATGAAAGGAATACCGTTACTGGCTTGCCTAATAGCATTCATCAGGACTCCTACAAAATGAATCACGCACATGATCAACAGTGTCTTCTATCACGAAAACTTCAGGATACTTGTCTGTTTGAGATACTAAAGCTCCCGTCTCCTTTAAAATTATTTCCCATTGGTGGATAGATGTTGATGTCGTAGGGTCGACATTCCATTCTGTTCTAACACATCGCTGTACACACGTGACTGATTTAAATTCCGTAACCAAAGTACGCACTGCACCTTTTGCTGTGGCTTCCACATCTTTACTAATGAAGTCAGTGTAAAAAGTTTATTGCCTGAGATTGCCGAATAATGCGCGCATATGCGGCCGATCAGACTAGACCTAATGTCGGAGAGTTTCCAATCCACGGATGAAGAGTTTATTACATTCCGATTGGTAGTTCCTTAATAATAAGCCATTACTTTTGGATACTCTTAGCCCGGACAACTTGTATATACACTGCTGGACAATTGCTAAGGACGGATAACACTTTTATCCATAGCAACCACAAAATGAAAGGAAGCAAAATGTGGAAAATTAGAAAGAGTGCGGGATATTAGTAAGAAGAAGTATAAGTACGCAAATTTTTTCCACGTCTGTTCATCACATGATAGCGTTCATAAGAGCTTTAAAGGTTTTGACGCGTGTGGACAGTTGTTGTTTCAAGTCAAAAGTTTTACAGGAAAGATTTAATAGACGAACTTGAAATTTTTGGCATGTCTTCCCGACATCACATAGATGATTTTATGCGTGGCCGAATTATTGAAAAAGATCGAAGAAGGGAGAAAAATAACAGATGTTGCCAGGGAGTTCGACATCGATCACAGCGTTGTTTCACGGCTGTGGAAGTCATTTAAAACTACTGGAATGTGTAGTAGACGGCACGGGGAGGTCGTGTTAGAAGTATAACGCCTGCAGAAGACAGATATATCGTCCTATCAGCAAAAGGAACAGGCGCACCACAGCTCAGCAGGTGTCAAATCAGTTTCTTGCTGCCTCAGGAAAGCAGATCTCCCGAAAAACTGTTGCCAGACGTTTGAGGGGAGGAGGACTATACGCACGCAGACCTGTTGTGTGTGTCCCATTGACCAGACAGCACCGTACTGCCCATTTGAAATGGTATCGTGAGCATAACAATTGGACTGAACAGGACTGGGCATGCGTACTATTCTCAGATGAGAGTAGGTTCAGTCTGTCATCGGATTGTAGACGCCAACTGATCTGGCGCGAGAGTGGTACTGCTTATCGTCCAGAAAATATCCAGGAAAAGGACCGATTTCCGACATGCAGTATCATGGTGTGGGCCGGCATCATGATCAATGGCCGCACGCGCCTATGACGGCTAATGTGACTATGACGGGCCAACGATACATTGATGAAGTTCTACTTCCTCATGTTCGTCTTTTCCGTGGTGCTGTCGGTGATAAATTTGTTTTTATGGACGACAACGCAACATGTGATCGAACACTCGCTGTTCCGGATTGTCTAGACAGCGAGGGTATTCAGCGTTCGTATGGCCATCGCGTTCTCCAGATCTAAACCCCATTGAAAATGTGTGGGGTGCTTTGGGGAGGCAAGTTGCTGGTCGAAACTATCCTCCGACAAACAAGAACACCCTCATCCTTGCACTCACAGAGGAATGGGATAAATTGCCTCAACAGCTGCTCGATAATGCTGTGCAAAGTATGGTACGACGTGTGGAATGTTGCATCACACTCCACGGTGGACATATCCCGTACTGATACCTTTCTTTAAGGTGCCTGCTGACTTTTAGATGCATTGTTCCATTTCTCCGTACGCAGATCAAATGAATATTTTTTTTTCTTTCAGATATTTCACAGCTTTTGTACTTTCCAGAACAATAAATATTCTTTTTTTGTAATGTCTGAACAGTGTGGCAACTATATTTTATCCTACTAGGCCTCATGTCTCGCTTAATGAAATGCTACATAGCAATTTGTGATCCGTCCTTAGCAATTGTCCAGCAGTGTATATAAGCTTGGCCGCAGAATAGCTTTTACAAGCTTAAAAAAATGCTTTAAAAACTTTTCCTACGTCATTTTACTGCCTATGAGGTTTTAAAAATTTTGCTACATATCAACTTTTATTGGAGAATTCAAACTATATAGACATATATATTTTTTTTAAAAAAAATCGTCCTATTTTACAAACACCAGGAACATAATAATAATAATACATTCCCTTTTAATTGCTCAAAATGTTATAGAATTCAACAAACATAAAAATTCATAATTCACAATAAAATAGAGAAATTCTTTAAAAAAATATATTAAACAGCAAATTGTACAATACATAATAAATTTATTTTATGTTCTAGAAATTCTTTATTTTCTTCACAAAATTACTAATCCTTTTATGTGTTTGAATTTAAAATAATTTTTTAAATTTTTCTTTCGTATTGGAAAAAAGATGAAATCGCTTCACATATTAAAGAGATTTAGCACATTTAGCACACTCCATTGTCTAATAGTGATTACTTATAAAATTCCCAAAATATTTAATATATACTGCAAATTCTATTAGTTCTTTTACACAGTAAAGACATTATTTGAAAATATTTTTAAATTCATGAATTATACAGAATAAAAATGACACAAATATTATGTATTTGAGTCATTATTCAAAACAAAAGAATATAAAATTCCATCAAAAATTATAGATCATTAGAGAGAAAAATAAATGAAGAACATATAACCAATATAAATAATTTAATTTCTTCAGTCACTTTCATCATTTCTTTTGAGTTACTATGTATATATAGCTATGAAAATTGAAATAATAAATTAAAAATAAAAGATGATGAGGAAGTGTGTGTGTGTGTGTGAGATGTTTTTAATCAATTTGATTGTATATGTTACCGTTAAAGTGTATAATGCATTTATTTCCTAAAATAACTAGGAATTTCATGAAATAACTAGATAAATCAGTTAAAGCATATAATGGATGAAAATTTCATACTTTACATAGTTATCCCATGAAATATCTAGTTGTTCTCTAAAATAACTAATGATAGGCCGTTAAAGTGAAAAATAATTTCAAAGTTACTTTATAAAAATTAATTGATCATGAACAGCTAAACATCTTGAAAAATACAATTTATCATTGCAGATGATTAATTGATTAATAATAAGGAAATTCACACACACAGATGAGATAATTTACTTTTGCTCATATTGCTTATATTAGTTAAGCAGAAAGGGAAAAAAAGAATATGTTTGCATTTTTTACTGGCACACAATTAACTTTTCTACTTGAACTTCAAGAATATCATAATGCTGGAGTAACGAATAGTCATGTGGTACTTTTTCCTGTGCTTGAGCACTTTTTACTTCTGCTATCAAAATTAATAATTTTTCACGAGTAATTGGAGTACTTTTTTCCTTTGTACCATGCTTATTTAATAAAGATTCAAATCTCTCACACATTGAATATTTCTTATTTGTAGGTCAGTCCACCATTTCTGCAGAAATCATTACTTGAAAACAGGTTTCAAAAATATTTGTTAATAATCCAAAACGTAAAAAAAAAAAAAAACCCGCCAACATAAATACACCACCTAAATTAAATGTTCAAAAGCAATGGAATGAAGGATACATACACACCCGCCATTGCAAAGCAGCTATAATCGGTTCAAAACTGACTAAAAGCAGATAAAACATGTTTAAAGAGAATATTTTAACGATGAAGTAATCGTTAGTCAATAGAATACCTAATTAAATCGTATAATTGAATTCAATAAATTTATAAACTTCAACTGACTTGTCAAGTTATTTCATGAAATACCTAGTTATTCTTAGAAATAACTGATTTCACACTTTAACGGTAACATGTATGAAACAAATTTAGAATGAACTTTTAAATAGTTAGAATCGAAAGCCTTAAACAAGTAGGTTATTTTCATACATATATTTCTTCCCTATAAATTTTATACCAAAAAAATTCCGTCTGCTTATTTCAAAATTCAAAAGATCTTACATTCGAATCTTTACTGTTCAAAAGCAACTCAGCGTCCCTCTATTTCTCAGACGATCACCTGTTTTAAAAAAAACAGAACCCGAGGCGATGTTGCCACGTGGTATTCCTTTATCTTAAAGAGAAAACATGTTGAACATTCTACAACGCAAGAATATTTCCAGTCGGATCGTTTGCGGTATTATGAGCCGTTCTCTTCCCATTTTGGCAGCAAACGATTTTTATGAGCGTCGGAGTGTGGTCCCGTGGCGAAGATACGAATGTGTTCCTGAGCGAGACACTCCATAAAAATCTGCACACGAACAGCGAAGGGGCTATTACAGGTGCGATCTGCTTTTGGAAGAGGGGGTAGGATGGAACATCACTGGCTGTCAACGTGCGCGCATCGGGATTGGATGAAAGACTCTCACACTAAAGGTTGTTGGAAGAGGTGATTACTTAAAATTTTTAAGAACATCAAGAACACACACACAAAGGGATGTATCGTAAGAGTTGTTTCAAATAAGGTGCAATGTTAGTGATAAAAAGAAATGATTCTGCTGGAGAAATAAAACGTTCTCTGCATCGTCTAAATTATGCTTTGAAGAGAGTGTTGATTAATATCAGTATTGAGCAGGTTTCTTTTTTTTAAGTTGAAATAGCTTTTATTCAAGTAATTTTGATTTTCTTTTGTATAGTGATTTAAAAGAAAGGAAAAATCTCTCATGAATTTTAACCACAATTTGAAAATTAGAACCTAATATGTGTATTGCGTCAGGGGGAGCCTCCGTAACTTGAGTATATGCAATATTCAATAGTTTTTATTTTCCTATACAATGTTTTTCTTTATATATAAAACATAAACTTTGATAATAAATTTAATTAATTTTAATCAATAAAACACGACTTTTAATCAAACATAATTATCATGTCTTTTTACCTTAATAATAGTATAAAGTGAATCACTCCCTTATTTTTATTAACTAGTTGATGTACCCGCTCTTCGCAGGGGTGAATTTAAAAATTAAACAATACAGACTGAAGGATAAAGAAGTTTTTAAAGAGTTAATTTTACGTGAATTGTAAATTAAACAGAAAAAAGCTTTTTGCATAACGCAGCTGAACAAAAAAACCCTCTTCGCTAAATTTTAAGTCTTCAGATATAATAGCTAAGATTTTTTTTTATATTATTATTATTTATGAAGCCCTGTAACTTTCTTGTGGATCGATATTTGAAAACACCTACCTGCTCAGCAAAAGTAACGCATTGTTACAAATTTTGTGTACCGTATATACTTTTAAATTCATTTGGTAAAAACCTGTTAATTTCAAATTACAAACAGACACTTCATTTTTATTTATATGTATAGATTTCACTAATTAATACTTCTATTAATACAGGACTGTTATTAAGTCCAATGAATGAATTCCTGGTTTACTCTTTACCAAGAGAAATAAGCTACTAATGCTGTAAAGTGGAACCATTAGTCACTATGACTCAAATTTGAACTGAATATACTTGAAAAAAGAGAGTTATATTTACTCGGTCAAGTGACTACGATGATCCCTAAGCTTAACTTTCCCACCACACCTACGAAAGGATACTTGACACTCGTGGCCTATTTAACGTGCATCAGCCCACTCTACACTGCGGGTCTTCAGTGGTACTAGCCTCGAACTCATAGCATGCCAGCCACGAGTCCGGAACCTTCACCAGTAAGCTACGCAAGCCATCTGAATATACTTGAAGGAGAAGCGGTATAGCATAAGAACAAAAAAATCATTGGCGGTTTCAATTCTGCTTTTCATGTGGTTTTTGATCCAAAGACAATTAAAAACCAAACATTTTACCATATTAAGTTGTTATATATAATTACACAGAGTGTTCGGGATTAAAGAATCCAAACGTTATGGCTTATTATAACCAAACTAAACATCAGAATATAATAAAATGTTCTTCCTTGGATTGGAAACCAAGGAAGATTTTTTTAGGTTTTTTGGGTGTTTTCCGATCAGCCACACGTGCGCGCATTATTCGGCAATCCCAGACCACAAACTTGTTCACTGACTTCATTAGTAAAGATGTGGACACCACAGCACAAAAAGTTCAATGCGTACTTTGGTTAACGGAATTTAAATCAGCCACGTATGTACAGCGATGTCTTCGAACAGTATGTAATTTCGTTACTGGATTGCCTAATATATATAGACTAAAGAGAGAGTTTCCGTCTCCTTTATAGTTCTTTTCCATTGGTGGATAGGTTTCGATGTCGGAGGATCGACATTCTATTGAGTTCGAACACGTAGCTGTACACGCGTGACTGATTTAAATTCCGTTGACCAAAGTACTGCACCTTTACCTGTGACGTCCACATCTTTACTAATGAAGTCAATGTAACAAGTTTATTTTCTACAATTGCCGAATACTGCACGCACTTGCGACCAAACGGACTAGACCGAAAAAATGTCGGAGGGGTTTCTAATTCACGGATGAACAATTTATTAAATTCTGATGGGTAGTTCCGTAATAATAAGCCATCTTTTGGATACTTTAAGCCCGGACACCCTGTACATAGGCCACAATTCACCGTAAAAATACCCAATATATAAAAAAATGCAAATTTTCCTTCAATACAATCTTTTTTTTAAAGCACTTGTTGTGTTGCATTATGGAGAATGATAAAATGCACTTGGAACTTGTGAAGAATTTTGTTTGAATAATTTTAGTCTCAAAATGAAATTATTTTTCTACACTATAATTAATTAAAAGTCATACTTATTGATAAAGGAGTTCTAAATAATGAATATTACAATTTGAATTACAACATTTCATAACCCCAACTCTCTATCCCCGCACTGTCGAATCAGTCCGATTCAAATTTTTTCCGTTTACCGTTTTATCGGGTACTGTACTTTTGGCAGAGTATATTCTTATATAAAAAAATTTAACAAAACAAGTAATATAAAAAAAAATTTAAGTCAATTCCTTCTTAGATCAACAAAGAAAATTTTATTTTAGTTACCCTTTATTAAATAGTTACAATTAATATAAATATGTTTCTACATATGATAGAATCACAACATTAAGTGGCAATTAATTTTTATTAATTATCATTAAAGCATTGTATTGTTATCCAAAACAGTCATGTATATAAAATTTCAGTTCAACTGAATGCTTTAAAACGTGAGAAAATTTTTTTTTTTATAGTTTTGAGAGAGAGACCTAAGTCACTATAAATGAAGCAAACGTGTCTTTATATGTAATTCTTTAAATAATTACTTTCAGTCAATTAATTATAATTAAATTATCGTATTGTCACCCAAAACAATAGTGTATAGTAAATCTCAGCTCAAATGAGCGTTTTAAAATGTGAGAAAAAAAACGTTTTCATGTTGTTTTGACACAAGTCGCCAAAAGAGTCGCTAAGTCACCAAAAATGATGTCAACTTGGATGTATTTGTAATTCTTTGAATAATTAGTTTGAATCAATTAATTTTTATTAATTATAATTAAAGTTCTCTATTGTCATCCAAAATAATCATGTATATAAAATTTCAGCTCAATTGATTGCTTTAAAATATATTTTATTAACGATTGAAAATTTGAACAAGATAAATATATACAGAGAGAGTGTGAACTATTATTGTAGGAATTATGTGTGTGAAAAAAGCTATTAAATATGACTGATATTTTTCTCGTAGCTATTTATTATTTTTAATCTCATCGCAATGTATGTTAAAAATTTCTAAAATACCGTTTTCTTTAATAAAAGTTACTTTGACATTTGATTATAGAAAAAAACTTCAAATACCTCAATACCTAAACTTCTTTTTCCTTGTGACAGTATTTAAAATAAAAATTAATTTTTTATTTTATTTTTCTCTTTATCCATATACCAGAGAAAATCTTTTCATAGAGCATAGGTAGGTTTTGAAATTCTGAAAAAAATGTTTCTATATACCGTAATGTACATGTTAGGATGTAAATAGAAACTGTCAAGATCAGGCAAGGTGTGAACATCTTTCACTCTCTGAAAAAGAGGCTCTTGATCAAGCCTTCAAATCTAGTCTTGCCAAAAGAGCTAATGTATTCAAGGTTCTTCAGACAACAATCGAAAAACGGATAAAAATATTGAATTTCCCTGGAAAGTTGAATGGTTTCCAGGTAAAAAAGAAGAAAAAAGGTCTATTTTTTAAACAAATTGTGACAGGAGATGAAAAATATAGAAGCGAATTTTTCCCTCTTTGATGTGAAATCCCGTTGATGAAAACACTATGGCTTTTGACGAGAAAAACAACATTGTCACAAAAATCTGGTGATAAAATAACAGATACACTAAATTTTGAATATTTTATTAAAACGGATAAACATAGAAAATATGTACTTAAAATATTTTGTTGCGGATAAAACATAAAAGCTTAAAGTATCCAATTACTTTCAAAACCGCAATTATGAAAAAGCCTACAAACGAGAATATTTTTTAATATTTCGTGTCAATTAGAATAGAATACGAAGCCCAGTGGATGAGTGGTAGTGCATAGTGCTTCCATGCCAAAGTTCCGTGCTCCATATCCCGGGCTGGGCATGGTCGACTTGACCTTTCATCTCTTCGGTGGGTCGAAAAAAGAGTACCAAGCTTGCTTAGGAACTGAACACTGAAGGTTTTACGTCATACTGACCACTTGACTGTAACATCTGCACATGCACCAGTGCCTAAGGTCACGAAACTGAGACAGGCACAGTAAGCCTTGCCCTTGATGCGCTGTTGCGCCATTGAGTTCGGTTAAGTTAGATTAGAATACACGTATAAAACTGTTTTAAGTATATTATTACAATAAAAAATATTTAAAAGAAATCTTTTAGCAAAAAAATGAACTTAGAATTACCTATTTTCATAACATTCTCCCTTCATAAAAGATGCTTCTATAATAATAATATATTGCATATGTATGGCTAAGACTCCAGAGAGCCTGAACTATGATTTTTGAAAGATCCCATTATTTTTAGAGTTCCGACTAATTAAAATAATTAATGTTTTTTTCTGTTAAAATTTCTCCACTTTTAAAACATGTGAATAAATTTTAATTCTAAGTTATATATATTTCAAAAATCCTAGTTCAGGCTCTGCTCAGAGTTTTGACCTATATATAGGCTAAATATTATTATTACAGAAACGGTTTTCATGCAAAGATCATGTTCTGAAAATAGTAAGTTCTATGTCCATTTTTTGCCAAAATATTGAATTCAAATATTTTTTTTATTCTAATAATAATCTTAAAACAATTTTTATACGTGCATTTTAATGTTAGTGATACTAAATATTTAGAAACATATTCGTCTGTACGCTTTTGTGAAATCACAGACAGGGACGTCTTAAGACATTTTGAGGCCCTGTGCCCAGAGCAATCTTAAAATATTTTGAAGACCTGGGCCACTAAGCAAAGTAGGCTGTACCTGTGATTCTTAAAAGTAGACAGTATATAGCCTGTATTGGTAAATATTCGCACAAACGTTAATTTGAAAAAAAAATGAATGTGCACGACTCAATCCCACAAACGGGCTCGACCGATGGCCGCGTTTTAACTAAATGAGTTGAATGATTGCTGATGGTATCAGGCCCAGGCATACACATTGACAACGGTTATCACAATAATACGATCTTACCACTTTTGCCAGTTAGCAAGCAGTTTGAAACTCCCTATTTTTTGGAGAATATGTACGGGAATAACATTTAACCATTAAAATTATCCATATCCTGACCTTTTTAAGTTAGAGTCGAGAACGAAACAAGGGCTCTACCGAGAGTGAACTCCTGGGCCCGGGCCCAGTTGACCTATGCCTTAAGACAAGCAAAGGTTCCGAGCTTAGTCGGATATTTTGAAAAAGTTGACCCTTAAAAATTACTAAAATAAAGTTATCTTTTATTTAAAAATTGCGTGGTAGCAAAAGATGTGTAAGAGGTCAATGAAAAATAAATAAATCTCTCATTATTCATTGTGTCGACGTTGGAGGTAAAAGCATATATTCATAACATGTTATTGAACATCATCAGAGTGTACTTCCGGGGAGTAACATAATTTCTTCAATAAATATTTCGATCGATAAGACCATTTGTCACGATATATCCCGAAAGCTATAAGACAATCTCTCTGTCTAGCATTATTGATGATCTTTTCATAAGAAATCAGTTTTATGTTCTTGACATGATGTCTTATAAATTCATTTATAAGTGAAAAGCTTTCATTTATACGTAATTACTGATAGTTAACATTGCCGCCCAGCCAGTATGATGGATATGACACCGAGTGGGTTCGAACCCCGAATAAGGCATGAATGTATCTTCGGGAAAAGAAGTCGGACTTTCGCCTGAAATGGACTCCTGTCTCGAAAGGAAAGCCGCGCACCCCTTCTGTTATATACTGGGGTCAGCTTTGTAATAAAATAGGCGGTTCTTCTCTGATTGAATTGTTCGTTTCTGCTCATCTATCCCTCGTCTTTGGTATGTATCCCAAGATGAAACGCACGACAAGAACAATAGTTAATATTTGGTTAAATCACATGTTTGAGAAGAATCTAAAAATGTTTATTATCTTGAATCGCGATATGTTAATGAAAAGGGTGTTTTTTTAGAGGTATAGAACTTTAAATTGCAATAAAACAACGATGTATTATTCGATTGACATGAAATTTTTTTATTCCAAAGATAATCTTGTGGCATTACAATTTAAATATGACTTCTGTCATATGACTGCCAGGGCTGGCTCGGATATAGTCCAATCTGGACGTCCAATTTTCGATGACTTTTTCCAACAATTTTGTTTAGCGATGAAGCGCACTTCTGGTTGAATGGCTACGTCAACAAACAAAACTGCCGCATTTAGAGTGAAGCTAATCCACAAGTGTATGTCGAAACACCGTTACATCCAGAAAAACTGACTGTTTGGTGCGCTTTATGGGTTGGCGGAATCATTGGTCCGTACTTCTTCAAAAACGATGAAGGCCACAACGTTACAGTCAATGGTGATCGGTATTGAGCCATGATTACTAACTTTTTCATTCCTGAATTGAACAATCGTGATGTCCAGGAGCTGTGGTTCCAACAAGACGGCGCAACATATCACACAGCTCGTGCCACAATCGATTTATTGAAAGACTTCTTTGGTGACCGCCTAATTTCACGTTTTGGACCTGTGAATTGGCCTCCAAGATTTGTGATTTAACACCGCTAGACTATTTTCTGTGGGGCTATGTAAAGTCATTGGTCTATGCGGATAAGCCACAAACGCTTGACCATTTGGAAGACAACATTCGCCGTGTTATTGCCGATATACGGCCACAAATGTTGGAAAAAGTCATCGAAAATTGGACGTCCAGATTGGACTACATCCGAGCCAGCCGGGGCAGTCCTATGCCAGAAATCATATTTAAAATGTAATGCCACAAGATTATCTTTCGAATAAAGAAAATTCATGTCAATCGAATAATACATCGTTGTTTTATTGCAATTTAAAATTCTATACCTCTAAAAAAACACTCTTTATATCGGATTTGAATTAACTCCTTTCAGCATATTTTTGTACGTAATTTATATGCGTTATATATTTTTGCCTATGGACGATTCGTAGATCATATACTGTATTCAAAAGTCTGTAACTGATTAACGCACATTGTGAACTAACTATTTTACAGTTGTAACGGTGCATTGTGCCATTACTGGGTTAAGACATAAAGTAATATCTCGGGGTAAAATAATGCATTTAATAAAATTCAAATTTCACAGTTACAAACGATGCATACTTTTATTTTACAAGACACAAGCAAATGTAAATCTTTGGAGAAAGAAATTAAAGTAAGATAGCATAAATGTAATCCAGGATTGTACAGCGAGGTGGGATACCTCACTCATTGAAGTTCAAGCTCTCTGTCACGGGTAAAAACAGTGTATTACAAGTTCACGCTACTGTTATAACTCTGTTCATAACGTGGCGGTATCTGCATTCCAGTTTTGGAAATACAGCGTGCAATACACAATTTAATATTTATAAATAATCTCTCCACTAGCAATTACAACTACTTTAAATCTAAAAGAGTGAAATGTAATACTACAAAGCTAGAGTAATATGTATGAACGTATTTAAATATAGATTAAATTATATATTAGATATTTTAAGAGGCGTCTATGAATTTCTTTCTTACAGTTAACTTCCATCCTTTTTAAACAAATATTTCATTTTTGAAAAAATTACTTTAGATTACTTTATGAATTTCACATCCATTCAGTAGCGAGTTTAAGTAAAATAAGTAACGATTACTTAAGCTGCGGTTAATTTATCCAAGCTAGAAATTGAAGAATCATTATTATGTTTCAAATATTTTTTTCATAACATACTTCAATGAGAAATAAACAAAAATTATTTCTTCTTCAATTTAATAAAAAAATTTAAGAAAAGTTTATGCAGTTTAAAAAAGTATAAAAAAAATGTTTCATGAAAACTCACCTTAAGTAAATACATAGAATTAAGAAAGAAATCAATCATACCTGAAAGGGAAAAAATAAGCATTATTTACCAGGAAAACTTAAAGAATAATTTTTTAACATGTAACAAATAGCTAGATTAAATATTTTATTCACTAAAATATATTTTTCTTACTGAATCAAGCGAGTTTAGCAATGTAAGAGTTAAGTGGAAAAAGCCCTAAAATGTAAACCAATGTCAACAAACAATGGTAAAAAATCAACATGCTGGTTTCCACAACGATCAAATTAGCATGGATTCAAAAGGTTTTCAAAATAGTTTTCGCAAATAAAAATAATTAATCTTTAAGAAAAAGTTCATCAAAAGAAAAGAAATTCTCCGTAATATTTTATGAAGCTTTGGTTCGTTTTAAAACATTTCCATACAGCTTATATTAATTTAAGAAACGTGAATTTGTTGGAAAACGTTAACAAAAATTATTGACTGTTTGAAACAACTTTGTAGGTATTAATTTATCAAAACATTACATACAGGTACATATTCATTCGTAGCAAAAACAAAAATAAATGGCAAATTCATCTGTATAAATGAAAATATTTAGGGATATTTCAATTTAAAAATAAAAAGAAGTTCTGTCTCTAAATCCCTATTTCATGGACTTAAAATACACTTTCGATTTAAAAATGAAGCATGGTTAGTATATCTCTGAAACAAATCACAATATTTATTGTTAGAAGCTATCAAAATTCAAATATAATGCTATTTCTATAAAATTTCACATTATACAGGGTGAGACAAATGATGGATCATATTTTTAAAAAAATCATATCAACGGAACTACTACACATATCATAATAAATGATACATGAATGTAAAGAAAAATATAGCAAGTTTATTTTCTGTCAATAATGCTCGATGAGTGGTCCTCTTGTTACACGTCATACGTTCAATCTGTAATCTAGATCGTTCCATACACTTTATAGCAACATTCTATCAATGGTTTGTAATGCTGTATAAATGTTTACTAGTCGTCCTCTGTTATGTGTTGCATCAATTGCAAATAATGCAGCTTTAAATTTAATCTTTATCGCAGAATTTTCCATACCATTTTCTGGGGCATTCCAAGTTCCAAGGCGACAACTCTCGTTGACTTCCGTGGACTTCAAACAAAACTCTCCCTCACCCGTTCCACTGCTTCTTCCGAGATACTTGGCCTGTGCCGCTGCTTTTCTTTTTACACAAGCAAACTGTTTTCTTAAATTGATGATACCATATAAGAATATTCTTGTTGGTTGTTTCTGCTTTTCCGCAGCAATTTCCAAATGAACGTTGCACCAACACAATTGAAAAAATTCGTGCATACTCTAATGCGTAAAAACTTTTCTCTGTCATTGTCGCCATGTTTGGAGTTAAGTCACAGTAATCTTGAATGTGCTGTTGATTACTGCTGGGAAAAAACTTAGTAAACTTTGCATTCATGTATCACTTATTGTACAGGGTGGGCGGGGGAACTTCCTGTTTTGAACATGTTGCAGTGACGTTCCGGGGAAGAGGAGGACGCAGGGTGGGATTCGGTGGAAGGGGTGGAGTGGGATATTTGTGTTCCTGACCGTCAATTTGAAATATGTTGTGATCGAGTCTGGGGGAATGTAGAGATCCAGCAGGCTAGGGATTGGTTGTAATGTGGAGGAGGCAATTTTGCGATATCTTTGCTGCTTGTGTCCGAGCATTGTCTTGTAGAAAAATGGTTCCTGGGAGCCCACACATTTGTTTGAATGATGTCATGTACATACATCTGGGCTGTCATTGTACCATGGCTCAATATTAAAGGTAACCGTGTATTGTAAGAAATGACAGCCCATACCATCACACTAGCTTTAGGAGCCGTATGTCGTTGTAAAGCGAAGGCAGGATTGAGACGCTCACCACGGAGCTTCCACACACGAACACGATTGCTATCACTGCTCAACTTGAATCTAGATTCATCGCTTTAGTCGACCTTGTTCCATTCCGTTGTAGTCCAATTCCGTCATGCACGACATTACTCCAAACGGATGCGTCAATAGGTGTCATTGGCAGCACACATAACAGGCGCCAGGATATCAGACTTCCTTCAGTCAGGCACCTTGACCATGGTTTCGGAAGACACAGGGGTCCATAGTGAAGGTGCTACCTGTGTCAGGACAGCGGCCAATGAGACAAGTGTCTTTACGCGTGTCTGTCGATGTGATGGTCTTCTCAACGATTGGTCTGACGAGGGCGTTCTGAGCCTGGCCACCGTATAAATAACATCTTTTCTGCCCACTGGTCCCAACACCTCCTCACAGTAAAATCAGAACGGTCTACTTCACGAGCTACTCGCCGAGCTGAACAACCAGCTTCCATCATCATGATAATTCTTCCCCTCTGGAACTCTGACAGCTGGTCATAATGTCTTCAATGGTGGCGTAACAGCATGTCTACCTCAGCGTTTCCTTTGCAAAAGATAAGGGACACTCAAACAAGCTCTGTTTACCTGTTTTATACTCCAAGGAGAACGAAATTCAATACACTCTCTAGTGGCATTATGCAATACGCAATCACGCTGCGTTTCTAATCATTTGCATATCTACCAGCCATACACCTTCATGCCAAGTTTCATTACGGTCCTACAATTATTTCTGGTACGCAAATTTTTATGGCATTGAGTGTACATGCAGTAGTTTCGTAAATATGATTTTTTAAAATCGGGTACACATCATCTTTACTCATCATGTAGTTGTGCCCCTTTTCGGGTTTCTTATAACAAGGAAAACTGTTATTTTATCTTTTCATAAGAATGCAGTGTAAACGCGCAGTTAAATTTGTAATTTATCACTAAAATAATCCGCTATAAATCAATAAACCTCGAAAAAAAGTAAAATTACTTCTAACATAACAATGAATTCTTCAACAGAATACATATATAAAAAGAAGTACTTCTCTACTTAATTCAGAGATCTGTCTTTCTTCATATTTATCACTCGATCTCGGAGAATATTTAATCTATCGACCATTTTGCCGGGAAAACCGTGGATTTCATTGCTGCGAAAGAACACAAAACATGACGGGAACTTCATTTCGCCGTTAATCCCGGCGAGATATTAAGGTTTAAAAAAAATATCTCAATAATCGATGGGGCATTTTTACAAAACCGCCATCTACCGAAAAAAATTATTTTTATCTCGAACTATAAATTTTAATGGAATAAAATTTTGCCGCCCAAAACATTATTAGATTGAAGGTTTTTGCGAACGGGCGGGAACTGTGTTGTTCGATCTTTCTTCGGAAAAATGTTCTCTGGAATGATTATAAATGCGTGACGAGAGAGAGAGAAGACGTTCGATTGCAACTATCAGCTGGTGTAGACCACCCCAAAGGGGCACAGGAGTTGATGTACCTCATCAAAATCGAATTTGCTTATCGTCTGGCAGAAGGGAAAAGTTCGAAAAATGTCGAACACGCGGTGGGGAATGGCTCTTTTTAAACGCGTGGGGGGAGAGATAAAGTTTAAAGCTTTGTCGAGGAAGGAAGAGCTTATTTTATCTCCCTAAAGATATACAAATTTGCATATCATACTTCCAAACGATTTTGATAAATCGGATGGAATGTATGAATAATTTTAGATCCCCGAAATATGCTTTATTGGTAGAAGTATGTGACAGATTTTCGAACATTAAATGTAATCTTCACGCGCGCTGTTTTAGTGTAGAATTGAATGGTTCAAATCTTCAAGTAAAAGCTGGAAATATTTCCAAAAAACATTTATTAATGATAATTTCTTTGTAAATAAACTGAACTTTTTATGCTTCTTCCCTACGTTATATTTAGAATAGTTTCATATAACCCCCCTCTCTCTCTCCAAATATATTAAAAAATAAAACACTTATTAACGTCAATGAATTTTTGATTCATTGATATGCAGAAAAATGAAAAATAAATAGTATAAAAGATCAGTGACTTCCAAAAGAAAATGACATCAAACATTTCAAATTTTATGGAAACATGTTTATCAAACTCTAAGACGAAATGCTTTAATTTACACAAAATTTTTTTCTTTTTATCCCGATGCTAAGCATTTTTGATGGATTAAATTTTTCAATGTATTTTATCGCGATGGTCACTTTATAAATATAATTAAATGTTTCTCATTAAATTCAAAGATGAAACTGAGACTTGTACTTGAAAAAACCAAATATAGCTTCAAATTTGATAGTTGGGTAAACATTTTCAAAAATTAATATTCTTCCAAAAGTTTTTTCAAAATAAAAAATATATATACTGCACGGTCTTTTTTTACCTACGTTCCGTTTACCTATGAGTATTCTTATTGTTAACTAATATATACTTCTTAAAAGAAAGTTCTGTAAAATTCAAAAGTTGGCGACAGTGAGACGATGTTACTGATTGGCTGCAGACACATGATTACATTATATCATGTAACTATGCGGTCATAAGAATTTAGTTCATTTATGAACTTAGTAAAAATAGTTTCCATATTTGAATATTTGACATTCACTCCTTTTATCAGTTATTTATAAAAAAAAATCCTTAACATTCCTTTATCCTTTCCGTAATTCCTTTATTTATAAAAAAATGTGAATGGGAATTTATAAGTACGAATGCTGAGGTTTTGAGCAAAAACTAAGATGTGATAATTTTTGAGACAATGCTTTATTTATCTAAACATCAATGTTTTAAAATATTTTATTAATACTTATTGATATTATTCATTAATAATACAAAGTTGTCTCATCTGAAACGCTTTAGAATTATTCAGAATTTTCAGAAAATGTAAGTCCTTTCTTAATTTTACTTATTTGAAATAAATTATAGCTTTAAAACTGTACTGTTAAATTTAAATTATAATCCTCATTATAGTTAGTATTAGTAACTTGACCTTGTTTTAATAGAAATATTACAGGATAATTATAATAATATTACATTAAACAAAGGAAATTATAGAGAAAAATATAATATACAAATCCTTTCTGAATTCTGCTAAAATCATTTTGATAGATCTTAATGAAAAATTCATAAATAGGAACAGGTAACGTAAGTAAAAATACACCTTGCATATATTAAGTACATTATATAAAATATAAATTGCAAGATGTCTAAGTTTTTCGATTCATTTCAAACAAACTTTTACCGTCTTCTCGGCATTGCAATCAAAATATTTTTTTTAAAAAAAAGAAAAAAAAAAGGAAGAGCTTATCTTCTCAAAAGAGCTCAAAGAAGAGATAGACGAAAAACCAAATCTCTTCCCGTTTATTTCAAGTTTTATCAGCTCATTTTCAGAATAATCTGTTCCGAGCTCGCATTCCCCAACCCACATATGAAATATTTGACATCCGCACCTTTTTGAAAATCCAGTTCGATTGTGGAGACATCTGTCTCGTTCGACCCCATTTCCTTTCCCGGATCTATTTCCGGCCCTGTCCGCCCAAGAAAAGGGAAATCAAAATTTTCTCGCGATCCCTCCGACGACAGATGTCCCGATCCCACCGCATTCCTCCGAATGCAGTAGGAATTGACAGTTGGAGACGAAATATTTACTTGTGTTGGCACCTCATGTCTCAGGGTAAACGCCTTCTCTGCTGCAAGCAAAGCTATAAACTGGCGACATTTTTTTGTTTCGTCACCTATTTGAGTTTCGTTCCGGAATAGAAGAACAACTTTTGTTTCTGAAGTCTCAAAAGGTTAATGTAAAACTCTTACTGTTCCATTTCTGTAGTATTCTATACTTTTCTTAGAAAATGTAGAATAATACATACTTCCACATAAACATGTAATATAAAAAAAAATCAAGTCAATTCCTACTTAGGTCAACAGAGAAAAATTTTATTTTAGTTACTTTTTATTAAATAGTTACAACTAATATAAAAATATGTATATACCTATGACAGAATTACTCTATTAAGTGAAAAAATAGAAGGCGATTTTCCTAGCAATTTTCCATTTTCATTTTTATATACGGTGTTTGACTATTATTTTTGTTTGTTACTATTTATTTAATAATTAATTTTAATTATTGTAATACATAGTATAGTAAAAAATAAATCGCATTCTCAGAAACTAAACTGTCCCAGGTGGGATTTGAACCCACGATCTATGGATTATGAGTCCAATGCGCTATTCATTGGTCTACCGGGGCGCAACGAACGATTTTCCATTCTATATATGGTGTTGGACTTTTATTTTTGCTTGTGACTATTTATTCATTTTTTAAATTAATTAATTAATTAATATTTGAAAAACTGTATTAACATCAAGTATCATCCGCTACAAGCTTTGAAAAATGTATTTGAACTTGAATGGATGAATAGAAAGAATATATAAGAATCAAGCTTGCTTGAGGACTTAAAACACTGTGGGTCTCGCTTCAGAATGACCATCTGCTCATGCTCCTCAGCGCCCATTGGTCACCTATACTTGGATGGGCACAGTAGGCCCTTGCCCTCATAGGCTGTTGCGCCACTGAGTTTGAGTTTGTGTGTGTGTGTGTGTGTGTGTGTGTTACGAATTGAAAAACATATTTCTTTCTGAAATTTATGTGGTTAAATAATGTAATTGTGTCTTGGGGGATATGTGACTAATACGTCAATTGTAGAAATAGGGGGCTATTTTTTTTAAAAAAAATTTTAATATTTTGTTCATACTTTGGTAATCTTGTGGTTATGATCAGAAACTAGTGTCGGAGTGTCATGAATATGAATTCAGTCCTGGTACCACTGAAGAACCACCAAGTAGAGGATGCCACTACACGTTGAATCTAGTAAGGGTGAATACCTTCCAGTTGGTGCGTTGTGGTGTGGTGTGGTAGTTATGAGAGGGTATACTTCGTCACTTGACTAAGTTTCAAAATTATGAGGCCCGTCTCCAATAGCATTCGTGTTGCTTTATAGTGTGACATTAGTAGAACTCTACTATGTCATGTACAACGTTCGCTAATAAGAGGCAATATACCTTGTTTTGTCGCAATCACTGGACGAAGTCGACATTAGAGCAGGCATCCTTTTCTTGACCTCCATTGCTTACGTACTAAATGTTTACGGCTGTCTATAACTGTACCTCTCAAAGTTCTGTTAATTAACAGAACAAAACAAACAACGACCCCGGCACCTGAACTGGCACTTTATGGTTACATTCTAATTATGTCAGTGCGTCTCAAACTGTGGAGAGCGCCCCCTAGGAGGGGGCGCGAGCATATTGAAAAGTCGGAAACAAAAGATTATTAAAAAAATTATTAATTTATTGAAAGCAAACAAAAAAATACATTTTGACGTTATAAAAAAACATTTACACTGATATAATACACCTATAAATGTATCAGTACTGCACGATGTTTTTATAATTAGTTTAACAAAACTAAACTAAGAACAATTTTAATAGTTACCAGTGACGCCATGGGCTTGTCATATATAAAATTGTATTCAAAAAACACTTATCTTGATAGTTTATACGGTTTATAATTAATCCCTTGACTGCCGTTTAAACGTTAAACGATTTCCTCACCAATGCCTCCGTTTTGCACGTATGCACGCGTATGTGGTGTTTTTTTTCGGGGTGGAAAGAAGGGAATAACTAAGGAGTTCCTCAGAAATAGGTAAAATCTTCGCAAACACTGTCAAGGTCCTTTTATTGCAGTCCAAAGCCTTCTGAATAATATTATCGATAGCAGTAAACAGAAAAGATCGTATTTTTGAAAGACGTATATAAATGTCTGGGACAATTAACGTTTGGCTGAGTGAGGCGTTTATATACGTTGACGGGACTTAAGAGGTGAAAGTTTTCTTGTAGCTGAAACGTCAAAGTATCTTACTATCGAATTTAATACATTGTTATTGTATGGAGGGGGCGCGATGAAAACTTTGATTGAAAATTGGGTCGCAAGTATTGAAAGTTTGAGAACGACTGAATTTTGTCAATGTGAAGATTTGATTTTGAATGCAAGCGTATATGATAAGCATTCGTCAATCTACCGAAAAATATTTACCAAATGCATCAAATTTTAATATATAATTGAATAATCGGTAATATAAAATTTCGCCAATTCAAAGGTTAATAAAATAACGGTACAGTTTATATGTACGCAATGTTTTTGAATACACAATGTTATTCTTGCAAACTTTTCTATCCAGAAAATGGCAGAAATGAGTAAAACTAATTAAAGACGTAGTTTATGTAATTAAAGTAATTAGAATGTTATTTTGCAAGCATATCATTCTGAGTTGAAATTTAGTGAAATTGACGAACAATAAAATAACTCATTAGCCAAAAAATTTTAAATAAATGTTAACTAATTTAGTAGTACAGTTTCATATGTCTGTGCAAGTTAAGTCGTCCTTTTTGTGTATGTGGGGGGTCTGAAATCGTAACTTCTTTATCATTGAATAGATGCTTGATATTATCCTTTTTTGAAAATGATAAAATAAAACTTCTCTGTGTAAAAACGGTTTCATGAGAGAGCAACGGTGGAGTATTCCGAGTTTTTGCAATGTCTTTTTAATTAAAAATGGAAATGAAAAAGAAAAATGTTACCTTTTTTTGTTTAATAGCAGCAATTTCATAGTATTTCCATCTCAAAACTAACTTATGGTGATTTTCTTTAAAGTTTTATGTAAAGTTTCAATGTCATCCATTTATAGTGGGAAGGGAATATGAAGACTATATATAGCTCTAATAAATATAAAAGTGACTGAGAGAAAGAGAGCAGACTAAACTGATATTGTCTCTACTGGTTGAGCGTTTACGGATTCAATCAGCTAGTAAGCAATTTCTTGCTTACTAGCTGATTGAATCCAGCTAGCAGCTTAGCATTTACTTATCCTGAGATCAATCCTCATTGGGAGAAATTCTTGGAATAAATCTCATTGAACAGCCGATTTGTCAATACAAAAGACTAGATTTTTCTCTACTTTGTTGGAGACTTAGTATCTGCTAATCTTTGAATTGGCCTATTTTGATCATTTAATTATGTAGTTAAGCTTCTTCGTATATTATGAGGTAGGTTAAATAGTTAGTTGATTATTTGTGTTTCTGATAACTTGTTAGAGTTCTGTGTCATATTGACGACACTAGTCCTGTTGTCAGTCCTATTCCAGACACAAGCTTTCGAGTACGGAAAATTCCAATTTAGAGGGGCAGTGTTGTAACTTTAAGAGGGGATTTCAAAAGAGAAGAGATTATATATATATATATATATATATATATATATATATATATATATATATATATAGTCCTTTATGGTTTTAGAATTATAAAATTGCATAAAAATAGTCAAGTCATTTCTCAATCACTAGGCCTAACTGCCGTTTCAGTATGTTCGCCATTGTCAACATTCAGACTGTAGCTAATCAGGCAAAGGGAAAAAAGTTGAAAAAAATTGCTTCCAAATTTATCAGTATAAATTAAAAGTTAACAACAAAATAATGTTTACAACTACAAAAACATTACATCCGTTACAATGTAAAAGATGGTAAATAAAACCTTAACGTTACTTATTCGTATGGTTATTCCTAAATTTACATCTGTTTGGCCATTTAAATGTTACATGTAATCAGTCAAAAAACATACTGGCACGTAAATTACACCCAGGAATGAAGGATCTCAAAATTCGGTACTTAACTATTATACAGTCGACCAATTTTGTCATATCAAAAGACGTAGTCAAACGTCACGATAAGCAGCCAATAGTGGAAACCGTTCCCGAAAATGTTTGTACTTAATATTAATAACGATGAATGTCTTTGGCGACATTTCTTTAATTGGCAGCGTCTTTCATAGAGACGAAATTGGTCGATAGTATAATACATTGGTTTCCAAAGTGTTATTATACATAAAGATAAAAACCTTCTTTGAATTATTACTCGCAAAGAAAAATCCCAGCATTTACATAGCCTGTACGGATAAATCAACTATAAATCAAGAGTGCAATTTGTAATTCAGCACTAGAGCTATTATTGGCGAATTATAACATCATAAATTTGGGGAGCTAAACCAATTAATATTAAGGTGATGAAAGGCAATGAACGCTCAATTAAAGTGCTATTGAGAACTTAGTGGACATCTCTTAATATTAGCATCAGAGATCCTCATTAATCGAATGCTTACGACATTGCCCTTCCGATCATAGGCTACGAAGGTGTTGCCTCTTCCTGCGGTGACTGAATAAAAGCGGAAGGCTATTTTCGCCTGCCTTACATCCGGTTGGACCGCCCAGTGTATTTCCGGTGTTTTCAATATGGAAAGGATGGCAGATATGTTAAGCGATTTATTATTCTCATAATAAAGAGGTATTCTTTTTTCCCCATTACCTTACCTTTGCAGTTCAGGGTCAAAGCTCAGAATTAGAAAAAGTTAATTAGACAAGAGACTTTAAACACAGTTATTAGCTGATTTTGTTAATTAATGGTTAAAAAATCTAGACAATGGGTCATTTCCTAGTACCTGTCTAAAAATGTTGTAAGCAACAATATATTAGAAAGTGGGTGAGAGTTATATTGACGTCACATTCTAAGGCTGCGTCCCCCTACCCAGTATGGTGTTTATAACACTCGGCTTGTAATCGAGTGGGCTCGAGTTCGAATCCCGAATAAAGCATGGATTTATCTTCGGGAAAAGTCGAACTTTCACCTCAAATAGATTCCAGTCTCGAATGTAAAGCATCACACCCCTTCTGTTACATACTGGGATTATCGTTTGTAATAAAATCCAACATTCTTCTGTAATTGCATTGTACGCTTTTGTTTATCTCTCGCCTTTCGTATGTATCCCAGGATGAAACACGCAAAAACTCTAAAGGTGTACGAGAACTATTGGCAATGGACCTCATAATATTTTTAACCATGGGAAAGTAACGAGGAAGACATCTGAGCTGGCAACCCTCTCCTAACTTCCACACCACACCAACTGCAGGACAACTCGAGCCTTGACAGATTTAATGTCATGTGCCCTCCTCTACACGATGGGTCATCAGCAGAAATAGGCTCAAACCAGTGACAGGTCAGGCTCGAGTCACTAGAACCTTGATCACTAGGCTACCGAAGCCCCTAAATATCTGGCGAAAAAATTTAAAACATATATATTTTGAAAAACAACACTATTACAAAGCTTTAAATCTATGTTTTGTGGCAATTAAAAAATGATTTTTTAGAATATCGTATTTGTTGTAGTTTGTTTCTAAAGATTCAGTAAAAAAGAAAGAAAGATCTAAGAGAAGCTTCATATTTATTGAATGACACTACAGTATTTAAAACTTGCAAAATGGAATTATCCTATGATTTCTGAGCCACTCAGATGTAATATGAGGTTCTATATACTTAAAGAGTAACATTAAGTTGTAAATTCTATATTGAATTTTTCGAGTCCTTGTAGCCATCGCATGAGAAATATAAATTAGAATATTTATATGCTGAAGAAAACACATTTTCGACCCCTATTTCAGGTATTCAAAAATTTTATGCTTCAAATATTCTGCGTAGCAAAATAAAATCTTCCTTTCTCCAAGGACAGATTTTAAAAGAAGTACCTATAAATATTTTATAAAACGAAGCGATATAATAGCAAACATAAATATTCCGAGTACTTTAAATTGTACCTATATATATATTTAAATTGTATATATATATATATATATATATATATATATATATATATATATATATACACACAGCTGGACAATTGCTAAGGACGGATCACAAATTGCTATGTAGCATAACATTAAGCGAGACATGAGGCCTAGTAAGATACAATATAGTTGCCACACTGTTCAGACATTAGAATGAAGAATATTTATTGTTCTGGAAAGTACAAAAGCTGTGAAACATCTGAAAAAAAAAAAAAATGTTCATTTGATCTGCGTACGGAGAAATGGAACAATGCATCTAAAAGTCAGCAGGCACCTTAAAGAAAGGTATCAGTACGGGATATGTCCACCGTGGAGTGTGATGCAACATTCCACACGTCGTACCATACTTTGCACAACATTATCCAGCAGCTGTTGAGGCAATTTATCCCATTCCTCTGTGAGTGCACGGATGAGGGTGTTCTTGTTTGTCGGAGGAAAGTTTCGACCAGCAACTTGTCTCCCCAAAGCATCCCACACATTTTCAATGGGGTTTAGATCAGGAGAACGCGCTGGCCATACGAGACGTTGAATACCCTCTCTGTCTAGACAATCCTGAACAGCGAGTGTTCGATCACATGTTGCGTTGTCGTCCATAAAAACAAATTTATCACCGACAGCACCACGGAAAAGACGAACATGAGGAAGTAGAACTTCATCAATGTATCGTTGGCCCGTCATAGTCCCATTCGCAACCACATGTAGGCGCGTGCGGCCATTGATCATGAAGCCGGCCCACACCATGATACTGCATGTCGGATATCGGTCCTTTTCCTGGATTTTTTCTGAACGATAAGCAGTACCACTCCCGCGCCAGATCAGTTGGCGCCTACAATCCGATGACAGACTGAACCTACCCTAATTTGAGAATAGTACGCATGCCCAGTCCTGTTCAGTTCAATTGTGATGCTCACGACACCATTGCAAACGGGCAGTACGGTGCTGTCTGGTCAATGGGACACACACAACAGGTCTGCGTGCGTATAGTCCTCCTCCCCTCAAACGTCTGGCAACAGTTTTTCGGGAGATCTGCTTTCCTGAGGCAGCAAGAAACTGATTTGCCACCTGCTGAGCTGTGGTGCACCTGTTCCTTTTTGCTGATAGGACGATATATCTGTCTTCTGCAGGCGTCGTACTTCTAACACGACCTCCCCCGTGCCGTCTACTACACATTCCAGTAGTTTTAAATAACTTCCATAGCCGTGAAACAACGCTGTGAGCCATGTCGAACTCCCTGGCAACATCTGTTATTTTTCGCCCTTCTTCGATCTTTCCAATAATTCGGCTACACATAAAATCATCTATGTGATGTCGGGAAGACATGCCAAAAATTGTAAGTTCGTCTATTAAATCTTTCCTGTAAAACTTTGACTTGAAACAACAACTGTCCTCACGCGTCAAAACCTTTAAAGCTCTTATAAACGCTATCACGTGATGAACAGACGTGGAAAAAATATTTGCATACTCATACTTCTTCTTACTAATATCCCACACTTATTCTAATTTTCCACATTTTGTTTCCTTTCATTTTGTGGTTGCTACGGATGATAGTGTTATCCGTCCTTAGCAATTGTCCAGCAGTATATATATATATATATATATATATATATATATATATATATATATATATATATATATATATATATATATATATATATATATATATAATATTGTTATTAATTATATACAATGCAATAAATTTCTGGTGTCAAAAAAATCAGACATAATAAATAACTATAAACATTTTACTATATATTGCTTAAATGAGAAATACCCAATTAATTTTATTAATAGTTATATGAATAAAGCTATTCCAAATAGTAAGGATTAAAAGTTCTGAGATTGATAATAGTTTTTTACTATAAGCTTACATATTTCATAGCTATAGTTACCTCTATATTCTAATATTAGATAAAATTACTTATTATTATTTTACTCATATATACTCTAGTGTTACTAAAGTTATATGGTAATTTGTAACTAACTCTCTTATTAATTTTTATTTCCATTCTTTTTACACTTTTGTTAAGTGCTACATTTGAGCCATTCACATTATTTAAATCTGCATTAGGGCCAAGAATCTGGCAATAACATTCATTGCACTCAGATTTAGCGCGGGCTCTGCATTTTTAAGTGCAATTTTAGGTAAGTTACCTCTATATTGTAATGGATTTAGATATTTCTATCCATTACTTTCAATAGGGTTTTGCTCAGTATTGTTTACATAAAGGGGGAAGGTTGTCTGGCCAAAAAACCTGTTCAATCCCACTTTTATATAAATTATTTTGTATATTAGCTGTCCTAAGTCAGCAATGTTTATAATACTGAAGCATCCATTTTTTAAATTTTGATTGCTCATGTGTCCTTCATTGTGTGGTTTGTTTACTGTCTATGTGTTTTTCGATTTTGATTGCTGAATGTTCATCCCTCGTTTGTAGAGAATAAGACAATATATATATATATATATATATATATATATATATATATATATATATATATATATATATATATATATATATATATATATATATATACACTTAAGAGCCAAAACATTATGACCACCCCTACACTTTGCAATGAACTCGCCTAGATGATGTGGAAGGCACGTGATCAGGAGGAAGTGGTATTTAACTGCTGCTGGAGAGTCTGAAGAATCATTCTTTCACTTTTTTCTGTGTGTGTTGGGAAAGGCTGTGGATGTAAGCGACTTTGATAGAGGGCAGATTGTAATGGCTCGAAGGCCCGGAGCAAGTATTTCCGAAACTGCAGAACTCGCGAGTTGTTCGCGATCTACAATTGTTAGTACTTATGCAAAGTGGATGAATAACGGTGAAACTAGAAGTAGATGACATGGTGTTGGACCTCTAACCGCTATCAAAGAAAAAGGTCATCGGATACTGTCTCCCATGGTGAAGCAAAACCGGAGCCAGACAGTGGCTCAGTTGACAGCCCAATAGAATGCAGGACCAAGTAGAATAGTATTGGAGCACACTGTTCAGCGGACACTGTTGGATATGGGGCTACGTCCCACTCGTGTGCCTTTGCTGACCAAGTGGCGCCAACTGCGCCTACGTTGGGCCCGGAAACATCGCGACTGGTCCATGGATCAGTGGGAGTGAGTTGCCTGGTCAGATGAATCACGGTTTGTCATTCATCACGCTGATGGTCATATCAGGATACGCAGTCTTCCAGGCGAACAATTGCTCTCTCAATGTACAGAAGGTCATACACAGGCCGGTGGTGGCAGTATTATGCTTTGGGGGGGGAGTTCTCTTGAGCGTTTCTGTGAGCCGTGGTTGTGGTAGATTAGATCATGAATGCTACAGAGTATCTGAACATCATTGCGGACCAGTTGCACCCTTACATGGCCTCTGTTTCTCCAACTGGAAATGGAATGTTCCAGCAGAACAACGCCCCATGTTACAAGGCCTAAATTGTGTTGGAGTGGTTCCAGGAACATGATGCTGAATTCCAGTTAATGTCCTGGCGCTTAACTCACCGGATCTCAATCAGATAGAACACATTTGAGATGTCATGGGACAACAGCTCAGAGTTCAAAGACCACCAATTCACAATATCTCGGATTTGTGTGGTCGTTGCTTAAACATCTGGTACAATTTGTATCCGGCCATCTACCAAGGACATGTGACATCCATGCCAAGGCGAGATGAAGCTGTGTTGCGTGCCAAAAGTAAGCCAACTCGATATTGACAGGTGGTCATAATGTTTTGGCTCTTGAATATATGTATATATATATATATATGTATATATATATATATATATATATATATATATATATATATATATATATATATATATATATATATATA
Organism: Trichonephila clavipes; assembly: GCA_019973935.1. Lineage (NCBI taxonomy): Eukaryota > Metazoa > Arthropoda > Arachnida > Araneae > Nephilidae > Trichonephila > Trichonephila clavipes. The sequence continues at coordinate 852,880 of BMAU01018270.1, forward strand.
TATATATATATATATATATATATATATATATATATATATATATATAATTTCGCACTTTGTCGTTAATTGTGACACTAGTATCGCGACTCAGAACTTGTAAATCAGAGTTGCTTTAAATGCGTACTGTGAAATTCATGAGATTTGTGTGTGATATTTGACGTATTGAGTTGATGTTAGCCAATAAGGTATTTAAGACGATAATTCCATGAGCAACAGCTCGCCGAGTTTGAACGAGGTCGTGTAATAAGCTTACAAGAAAGTGGATTTTCTTTCCATGATGTTGCAGAAAAGCTTAACCGGAATGTATCCATTGTGCAAAATTGTTGGGAGCAGTGGTCAAGGAATGGTACTGCCTCAAGGAGACCGGGTTCCAGACAGCCTCGTGGCACTACTGAGAGAGAAAACCACCGTATTCGGTGTACTGCGTCTGCGACGAAAATTCGAACTGCAGTTGATACCACAGTGACACAACGAACTGTTAAAAATCGGATACTTCAAGGACAGCTCCGAGCCAGGAGCCTTGTAGTGTGTATATTACTGACTCCAAGACGTTGCCGTTTGCGACGCTGGTGGTGTCAAGACGGAGCTCATTGGTGGAGAACAGTTATGTTTTCTGATGAAAGCAGATTCTGTTTTGGTGTCAATAATGGACGTGTGTTTGTCAGAGGGAGGCCAGTGGAACGCCTGCCACCATACTGTCTGCGGCCTAGATACATTTGAACTACACCTGTAGTTATGATCCTGGGAGAAATTTTCTATATATGATAGCAGGAGCACTCTCATGGTTATCGCAAACATACTAATCGCACAAATTTGTACGTTAGTCTAGTAATTCAACCTATACTAATGTCATTCATGAACATCATTTGAAGGAAGGGGGGTTCCAACAGGATGACTTTCACCCTCACAGCACTGCTGTAACGCAACGTGCTCTATAGAGTGTTGACAGGTTACCTTGGCCAAGCGAGAACACCAGATATATCTTCAATTGAGCACGTATAGGACACCATTGGACGACAACTCCCACATCATCCACAGTCAATGCTGATCGTTTAAGTATTAACACAGCAAAAACAACAAGTATGGAACTCTATACCAGTGTTTCTCAAACTGTGTGTAAATTTTTCCAAGGCACTCGAGATTTAAGAAACAGTTTTTAATAATTTGCAAAATGTAAGAAATTATCAAAGTTAAATTAGACAACGGAGAGCTTTTAATTTAATTCAGACATAAAAAGAAGCAGATTTTTTTTAATTACATTTCTTCATATAACTGTAGTAATTTAACGAAACATTCAAAAAATAATTCCTTCTTCGATTAATAAAATAAAAGCTTATTTAATGTAATGTTAAATAATTAACATTTAACATACAGTTAAAAAGTTATTCAAAGTATTTTTAAAGAAATGTAAATGCTCCAAGATTTATAGCTCCGCATTCCGGTAAGTTTTACTGAACAAAAACCTGTAAGAATAATTTTATGAATTGAAAAAAAAAATCGCAAAACTTATTTTAACTCATTTAATTTAATTCAAATAGCTGAGAAATTCTTAATAGAAAAAAGGTCTTATTTTATAAGTTCGAACGAGCAATCACTTTTCATTCAAAAATAGAAAAGGATCAAGCTCTTCGAAGCATATAACTTTAATGACAACACATAAACAAAAACCAGGTGTTTGAAAGAAATAATCCCTTGGAAAAAACTACCAAAAGAATCAAATGCATAACATTTCGTTCAAACAAATAAAACTGAATTAAATTAAAAATTTAATACACCTTTAAATAAAAATCTTTTTTAATTAATAAGATCTATAAAAATTACTGAGGAAAATGTTAAGAAATCACAAAAACAAGCACCTTCTTTCAAAAATTCAGTTTCCCTTTGGTAAGAACTAATTGATCTTTTGCGAAGGAATCCTTCGAAAGAATATTTAAAAATTCCTTTTGTAAGTACATATCCATTCGATTCTTTTTTATAACTCTTCTCGGGAAAATTTCGCAACATAAGCTCATTCTTAAGATAAATATTAACATTTTCACTCCTTACAGAATATGCGAAAAAAGAAAAGAAAAAATATAGACAGCCAGAGAATGGAATATTAAAGGTCCCGTTATATATTTCCTCTTTTAATGAAATGCAAAATATTTTGCATTTTGAATACGAGAACCTTTATATGCAGTTATTTTGCTACATTTTCTTCTTTTCTGCATTACCAAAATGATTTTTTAAAGGAAGCCCTGAATCTTATTCCTTCCAAAGGCTGTTTATACTCCTCGCTTGAAAGAGAATCTCTTTCTCGTTGCCAGGTTCACGGAAGAAAAAAAATACAGCCGCATTAGCAAAATGGCTCTCTTAAAAGCTTTTCTCTGCCGAAGTATAATTTATGAAAGAAACTGAAGTAGAGAAATATTCATTGGAAAATAATTTCTAAGGCTTAGAACATCATTTTTGAATATTGAAGAATTTCTAATGTCAATTTTTTTTCGTGATTTAATGTCCATTAAATTTTTCTGCAGTTCTTATTCATACGCATTTCGCAGGTAATAAGCACTTGTAGAAATTTAATGTTAAAAATAACCTACTTAGTAATCTTTTTTTTAGCATAGAACCAATCGCATTTGGATAAATTTTATTTCACTTATGAAAGAAATTTAAAAATTGCAGATCTTCGGAATAAAGTAAACTAAAAATACTTAATTATAATTTTATTCCAATTTTATATTTCTTTCATACCTTTTCAGTAAAAATGCTGAATGTTTTGAATTCCTTTACATTCCAAAAATTGAGTACTTAATAAATTTCAAGATAGCCCAATCATATCTTTCTTTTCTTTCCCTTATTACTACCATCATTCATAATTTTAAAGCTGAATCTATTTATTATTCAATCATTTTAAGTATAAGAAAGATTATTTATCAAAATAAGCAAAATTCTTAAAAATAGGTATATTAATAAGATTTTAAAGTATCCTCTCTTAAATGCTAAAGCGTATGATCGAAGTAAAATTATCGATTTAATTGGTCAAAGTTGAAAATATCTAATCAATATTTATGCATTTCAAAATAAAAATATTGCAAACGACTGAGCACATCTGTCATCAAATTCAATTTTGTTTCTGCTTTATATGATCTCCAGATTGTAATCCTTATTCCCACTAGAGAAATAATTAATAGTAGATTATACGATTAGAGTATATTGGTTTCAGTATTACAAATGTCAGATTTGGTGAAATTATACCCCAAACAACCATTAATATAAAAAAACACATGTATCTAGATCAAGTTACATAAATAGAAGAAAAAATATAAGAGTTCGATGGATTAACAAGAATACACAACAGTTCTAGCGCCACCACGGGACCCCTCCGAGAGTGCATCACCAACGTTTTTTGAAAGAAAGCAAACCTGATGAGGGGGAGGGAGAATGAAAGATTATTTTGGCACAATCGGAGCCGCAAGAACCAAACGTATTTTAAGCAGGCAACCCCTGAAACGGAAACTGCTCCAGGTTATATAGAATTGAACATTAAAGTATTTGTGCAACACTTTGTTTGAGTTAGAATGTGGAACACAGTTCATAAGTATAGGCATCTTCCTCGTCACTTGATCATATTTCAAAATCTATCCATACTAGATTCATTATCCCAAAACATCACTACAATAGCTCAGGTTATTGCTTTTCAAAGTTTCAATACTTGCAAGGCTACTCAATCATAATTTTCATCGCCCCCCTGCATGCAATAACAATGCATTTAATTCAATAACATATATTTTGACGCTAAAGCTACAATACGACTTCAACCTCTTAAGTACCACCGGTGTATATAAACGTCTCAATCACCCAAAGCGTTAAGTGTCCAGGACGTAAATATACGCATTTCCGAAATACGAACTTTTCTGTGCACTGCTGTTCATAAAATTATTTCGAAGGCTTTCGAATGCAATAAAAGGACCTTAACAGTGTTTGAGAAAGGTTTACTTACTTCAGGCGATTTGCTTACTTATTTATTTTCTTCCACCCCCTACATACATAACATTCGCATGCCTACATAGAAAACGGAGGCACTGGGAAGCAAGTTACGTAACTTTTAATTTTCAGTTAAGGGATTAATTATAAACCGTACAAATTATCAAGGTAAGTGTTAATTATTTTATATATATAATTTTATATATGACACACCCATGGGGTCACTGATAATTATAAAACATGTTCTTTTAGTATTGTAAAATTAATTATGAAATTCATTGTGCATTGCTGATAAGTTTATTATATCAGTGTAAACGAGTGTTTTATTATATCAGAATGTGTTTTGTTTATTTGTGACAAATCTATACGGAACTTTATCACTAACCTTCTGAGACGTCTTTTTTTAGGGAAATTTAATTCCCCTACCTATTTCCAATCAGCTCCAAAAGAGGACAGGATTCCTTGTTATATGCAGATTAGATAAAGTATTTAAGTCAAACGGAATAGTAAAATAAAAAAGCAGTAGGAGAGAGAGATTGAAGCAGGAAGGGGTATAATAGTGAAGTTAAGAGATTTATTATTGGAGATTTCTAGGAGGATAAAATCTCAAAAAAAGCTGAGCTGAGCTGCAGAGTGTGGTAAATATTGATTAAAGTCTCATTAAAGCTTTATATTAGGAGTGAGATTAAAGTTAAATGTTCAATAGGAATATTATTGAATATAATTCTGGGATCTCTTATTGCGGTAATCTGTGCGTGATCGATATTCTAATTGTTAATTAATTGGATCATTAGATATTCAAGTTAATTTAAAGGAAAATCTCTTTTAAACCTCATATAACTACTTTTTTGATTTATTTGTTATTAAAAGTCTTTGATTCTATTTGGGAAAGATAACCAAATAAAGAAAGTTATTTATAAAAATGGCTACTGGCTCTTATCTGACTCCAAATTATTCTCGTTCTCAAAGTGAGATCCAAGGGGATCTTCACATATTTACTTTCAATAAATTAATAATTTTTTAAATGATCTTTTGCTTGCGATTTTTCAATATGCTCGCCCCATCTCGTAGTGTCGTCACGCCTGCCTAAGGTGGCGCGCCCCACAGTTTGAGAAACGCTGCCCTTAAGCCCATACAAAATTATGGTTATTGTCACATATGCAGCTTACCTAATTGTAGACATTATTCTTCAGTAAAAGACTTGAAATCTTTGAAAGATGCTTTCCTTAAAATCAAGCCGAAAACAAATCAAAACCTGGATTTCCGGATGAAACACCAAGTATATCAATTAATTCATTCAGCATCCATTGATAATAATCAAATGTTAAGTTTCATATGCATTATTTAAAAAAAATAAGTAATAACTATGCTTATAATATTTGTATACTCGTTAATTTATAAACACGTCATCTCACCCAAAAAATACTTTTAAAAAACCCCATTAGACATCATTTCATGTAAGAGAGAACAATTAAAAATTCCTTTGTGAAAAAAAAATATGGAAGGTCATGAAAAATTCAGTTTCTATATCTTTGTTACGAGACGAAATAAAACTCTTAAACAGAGCCACTGGATCCTCTCAATTTTCCTTCAAAGACAGGAAGCAAGATAAAGAAAGTTGCAGGAAAGGATGATAGAGAAATAAAAAATATATATCTTTCGTGACCACTAATATTAATAATAATATGGAATTCGAGGAATTTGAAAGAACCAAACAAATAGAGGGAGTAATCAGAAAGAAAACGAAGCATCTCAGAGAAACGATCCAATCCTGCAGGGGCTTGATCATAACAGTTCATATGGGCTCGTTGTAATTGGTGTTCTCTTTTTCTTCCAAGTAGCTAAGAATATTGCTCTTTCTCGACTAAAATAATACCAGAACTTATATCATACCTAGACAAGTACTTCAGAGATCACTGTAAACAATTTCAGTAGAGTAAATCTTCATGCTTGTTTTATGCATACATAATTCTATGTAATTTAATCAATCAATTTATTTTCGAGTAAATCATATTCCATTCGTCATCATGCCTTGCAACTATTCTCAAAAGGTAAAATTTCTTTGATTACGTCGACTTAAATAAATTGAAACCATTTTATTAATGATGACATCAGTTTTTCGACATTTCATATTTTTATATCACTGGCTGGATGTCGTAGTTGGTTTGGCGCTGGCCTTGCACGCCCAAGTTTACTTGTTCGACCCCGGTCCAAGTCGCTGGATTTCATAAGATGCAGAAAATCGAGAACGTCCGTGTCGCATGATTATACTTGTAAAAGATCCCTAGAGTGCCTGTTTGGCTTAGGTGCTAGCGGCAAAATGAAAAATTCCTAGTATGATTTCGCATTGTTAGAGCTCAGGCGCCTCTCTCTGGGGAGGAAAATGGGCATCAAAGTTACATTGCGGCAATTAGTATCTACATACATATCACCTCACGAAAAAATGACACCGGCTCCGGGAAAATGCACTAGGTCTGCAATGGTAAAATACCAATCCGCAGCCTTATTTGGAGAAAAAAATATACATATTTTTATATCAAGTAAACAAGGCATTCTTTTTAGAAAAATATTGAGAGCAAACTATGTTTATTTAATACATATATATATATATATATATATATATATATATATATATATATATATATATATATATATATATATATGAGGAATCTGTAGCCCTTCATGTGTCAGGTGGGATAAACTTCTCATCAGAACAACTCAACCCACCTCCCGCATAAGGGGACTTTGACTTCTACTTCAATACATGATATATATGTATATATAAATATGAGGCCGTGGTAACCTAGTGGTCATGGTGATGTGTGTGTGAGCTCGAGTTCTAATGCCACTGAAGACCTACCATGTAAAGGGGCTCATGCATGCTAAATTTTACGCGGTTCAATGACCTACCTTTAATGTGGTGTGGTAGTTTGTAGAGGGGGTGTCAGCGCATATTATATTTACATGTATATCAGCAATTGATAAAACTTTCAATGTATTCTTATTTGATTATTTATTATAAGTGTTTCTTTGAACACTATTGGTGACGTGCCTCGCAATATTGAACTTTAATTAAGTGATAACGACACACCTACGAGGGCATCCCACTCTCCTAACATCCATAGCAGGCTAACATGAGATCCTGTGCCTTGACAGATTTAACGTGCATCGACTCCTGCATCTGATGACACCAGTGACTCCAGAACTCGAACTCATTACTTAACTGAAGGAATGCTAGCCACCAATATGTGTGACCTTAACTGTTCAGCTACTGGTGTTATATTGTTGCTTTATTGGATTAACTTCCGTATTACTACGAATTGCAATACCGGTGTACCGGGATACAGAATACCAATATTTTGAGCCATTTGTACAATTTTGAAATACCGATATTCACAAGTTTAAATACTGTTTTTTCGGTATTCACAAGAATTTTTTTTAAATTGTCTACACGCTATATGTTCAAGGATCGCCATCATAGAAAATAATATACGTTTTTGTTTTTATGTCTCCCTAACGGGCTAAATTTTTTGGACTGTGAATACATAGTTGTACCGTTCAATCAAGATAAGTGATAAAATATATATGAATCATCCAAGGAAGTGGGCCAAATCCTGTTACAGCTCAGAGTGATACTGCACGCGCGCAGGATTCGTAGTCTCATATTCGTATGCGTGAAAACAAGGTTGTAGTCGTGAAGAAAGTGCGTAATATTTCGATATTTTTTTTTAATTGGTAAGCTTGTTTTTCACACACTGTTTGCATATCAAACTTAAGGGTTCAAAATATTTTTCAGATTTATTATATATATATATATATATATACTCATAAATAATAACCCATAATAATGAATAAGAATAACTTTAAAAAACATAAAAAATCAGCTAATAATACTTCGGTTTGGTTTCATTATTTATACGTTGGAAACCACAGGCCACAGACTGAATAGTGATATTTACACTTTTTTTGTGATTTAAATAAATATGATGTTTCTTTACTTTTTGGGGATTCTTTATATACTGTTATAATTTACAAGTTACTCATTTTTGGGGGGGATATTTACACTCTCTAATAAAACTGGCAAATAAAACAAAGAAACACACACACAACACCTGTGTTTTCTTTCTTTTTCTAAAATTTCTAATACCGCTACTAAAAGTGGTATCCCGGTATTAAGACCTAAAAAATACCGAATGCCGATGTTGAACTTTTGGTCCAATATATTGCAATTCCTAATTATTACATTTTGAAATTATTTCGTACCAGAATGAAGCAATTATCATTTTTGACAAACTTTCATATAATTCTCAATGAAGGATATTCTAAATTCAAGGGACAAAGTTTAACGTGATGGAATACACTGCAACAAACACCCTTAAGTGTAATTGTATCGGTACAAGCATTGTTGATGGGTTTATCTGCTGTAATATTTAAAATATTCACTTCACAGACATTACTAAGTGTGTCTTTTTGTCGATAGATATATACAGAACGTGTTGCATATCAGAAATATTATAATAGATGCATGATAAAACTTATAATATTTAAAGTGTATATTAAATTCCAAAAACTTTTTTCCATCAAATGAGAAAATTACTGCACTGAAGAAATCTTTCGTGTCATAAATTTAAAAAAAAATTGCTTTCGAAATACTTCATTTCACGCTCCAGTTTAATAATCAAATATTTACTTGCCAAAAGTACCATCTATTTCATTTTCAACTGTTTCCATTTAATATCACCCGCAGTAATTGCTCTCGGCTGTGCATTCTGTGATTGAGCACATAATTGCCAAGAAGCGCGCCTCACCACCAGCAGGGCGCCCAAATCACCCACAAACGCGCGTTTATTACTAATACAGCGGCCCATTGCTTCATCTCTCGCTACATTCCTGTTGTTTCCAAATTGCAGAGGGGCACGCGAGAGAATTAATAGAAAATTTCATCATTTTCTCCAACCCGTTCACGTCTAAGGGAGGTTATGCCTATCAGGTATTCCGCCTTGAACAGATTATGGTGCTCTAGAGAACGGGTTGTGTATATTTCCGAACTTTTTACGGCTCCAAAAGAATAGTTTGCTAACGTGTTTGTTTATTTGTTTTTGTCTTTTTTCCCCTCCTTTCAACACTTCGATAGTTTTCGGTTTTCTCATAAATAACACTGGGATCTTCATTCTTTCAAAGTAAAATAAAAAAAAACTTTAAGAGTAGTATTCGCGAATGCGAATTGTTCTCAATATGCGCAGAGTGCGAATACTTTTCAAAACAATCGGAAATTCATTCTACATAAATCTATTTTTTTTTCTTTATTTCATATCAATAGTGTGAATAAATTTTGCATAATGCGCGTTTACGAAATTGTAGTTGAAATATATCGGTTGTAAATTCTTTGATATAAAACTGAAGAATATTTTTACGAACACCTCCAAGATAACTACATATTCTTTAACCATATTTAATGGCTAAATTTTGCTTTTGTATGTTATCTATATATTCTATGTTTTATATAAAGAATTTCTTGGAAAGAGAGAGTAGATGTATAATGTATAATTTTTTATCTGTAATTACTAGGTAGATGGATTGATACTCGTTACATTTGTCAATGTTCAAGCAACTGACGCTGGTGTTGGAGAATGAGATGCCAACTTAAGCACCGTTCTTTTCACTTGACCGTAGATCGTAAGTGTGAGATCCAACACCAACATCCATAAGTAGCTTCAAAATGCAACGATAATAAACAAAGGACCATTGAATTGTGAGCAATACGAGGAGGCTTTTGTTTTTCATTCACCAAATGTGAATTCACCAAAAATTGAAGAGTCATTTTCTAATTTTCCGATCCTACCAGTCGAAGACTTTTAACTGCATTTACATTTGATGCGCCAAAATATGCATTAATCCATTCGACACAATTTTAGTTGAAGAAAACTCCGTGTGATAGAGCGTTATTAACGTCGAGCTATTAATCAATCTTCGTACTATTGGTGACGGACCTCTTAACTTTGAACCTCCATCAATTGATGAGAATGATTGACACCTGCACAAGCACCTCCCTGTCCAAACTAACAGACGACGCCATTCGGTTGACGTTGAGGCACGATAAATTTAAATTGCATTAATTCTTCTACACAGGGAGGGGGGGAGCTTTAGTGTCACCAGGACTTGCACTCAAGACCTGCTGACAACGATTCCAGAACCATAACAACTTTTGGCTACTACGCCTACAATAAAAATTCGAAATTATAGCATCAAGTGAATATCGAAGGACGCCTTAATCGCATACACACATCGGGCTGTATCGACCCTTATACATCAAGTAATAAAAATTCAGAAATTTAGGTAACAGTTCTCTCTCAGATGTATTCTTTCTGTTTTCTTTTAAAAAGTTAAATTTTTGTATTAAGGTATCCGACTACCCTAAAATCGTGATTTTTTTAAAAAAATGACAATTTTTTATGATTTTATTTTGTAGACCATCTTAATAGCTTTATAAAAAATACCATATTTTTTATTGTCCATTCACTAGAACAAAAACTGCAAGTGTTTTAGTAAAGTGAGTGAGTGAGTATGGGGTTTCTTGGTGCAAGAGCAAATTCTGGCTATACTGCGCCAAACAATTGTTAAAAATATTAAAAACTTATTATACGATACTTAGAGCACAGTAACAAAGTAAAAGGTAAAAATTATTATAAAATATGAATTTTATTTTCACAGGATAAAAGCATTTAATTTTTGGTAGGGTATATCCGACCAATTTAAACAAGTTTAAAACAGATGAATCATAGTGAGTGAAGGTAACAAAAAGAAGTTAAGAATTGGACAACGGTTTAAAAAAGCGATATATGTTTTTTTTTTAAAAAAAAGATAATGGTGTAAAGGAATAAAATTACTTTTTTACGTTCTTGTAACAGGTTGGGGTTACAACACTTATATATTCCCAATATTATAATATTTCTGTACATAGTCACCCGGGTCGAATTCGACCGGGTTGTACTCAATCATGTCCTCGTCTTTGGAATCCTGTTCAGGTGTACTTTTTCGCGGTTTGTGAGGTGCCATCTTTATTTCTATTATAGCATCATTCATTTTCTTAAGCAGCTCTTTTTTCCTTTTTCTTGCTCGAGTTTTTGCTTTAAGTTTAGTATCCTGTATTGATGTAGAGGCAAAAGTAGGTTGAACACCAGAGTTTGATGGGAAAGCGGAAATATTGGATGTGGAAGGGACGTTTTTGGGTATAGGATTCACTGATTCAGATTCTGATATAGCTACTATTGGGGATGAGGATGTCAAGAGATCTGCTTGTGCTGAATATGCAGAAGTTGAAGGAATATATGGAGATTTAATTGGTTTTGGAAGGGAAGATGGTTGAAGTAATTTCAATGGTGGACATTTTATTTTTGTGATGTTTTCATCTGTCTGAGTAGTAACGGATAGTTTTGAAGATTTATATATATATATATATATATATATATATATATATATATATATATATATATATATATAGTAGCCTGGGCGTACGATTGTGATATAGGTAGGGCTATTAACTTTCGGGCTTCTAAGTAAGTTATATTTCTATTAGTTTTAATCTCTTGAATTTTTTTTTCAGTTTTCCATTTTAGGCAAAGTTTGGAATCTGCTGAATGAGGCTGTGAACAGTTAATGCATTTTGGTTCTAGGGTACAATCTGTAGAAGAATAATGCCCTACAGTTTCACACCTAGAACATGTTAGTTGGCCACGGCATTAAGTTTGCGAATGCCCGAACCTCTGGCACTTAAAGCAGCGCAGAGGATTCGGAATGTATGGGCGAATCTTACAATTAAGGTAACCGGCTTTTATATTGTGCTCGGGAGTTTAGGGCTATTGAATGTCAAAATTATGTGTTTAATTGGAATAATGGCAGCATCATTTTTTAAAGTAATTCTTCTGACCTGAACTACACCCTGCTCTGAAAATCCCTCAAGGATCTCAGCATCAGAAGTGCACAGCAGGTCAGATTCGGAAATAACACCTCGACAGGAATTCAAAGATTTATGAGGGGTAACTAGAAGGGGAGAGTCTAGAAATGTTTTTGCAGAGATAGATAAGATGTTGACTGAATGTTTGATTTTGTCTCAACAAGCAAATCACCTGATCTCATTTTTTAACGGATTTTGGCTCGCTTATGGCTTGGAGAGCTTTAAAAATTGCAAAAGGGAATTTTTTAGACATTTCATTGTTAGGCAGTGATAGTATAAAAAAAAACGTGCAGTACTGGCAGTCTGTTCAATGTTAAGAGTTGTGGGTAAAACAAGGCCTTTACCCGGGAACATCAGCATTGGATCCATAAGTACGCGTGAAAACCTTCGTTCTGGCGTGCCTCTACCCACCACGGAGTCCAACAAGGGAGGCAGTGTGCCGGTCATCTGGCAAAATCAGGCACGGTGCTTACCTGAAGTACACCCAGAATATAATGCTACAGCATCAGGGCGAAGATCCAACGGGTAAACCCGACACCCCTTATCTGCAGCACTAACCCTACAGCAGTGTCTCTTCGGGCACACCGAAGAGAGGTACCACCAGCTGATTGACAGGAGCGGGCTCACTCCTGCCTCCCGTCTACAGTGAAGCGTGGGCCAAAGGTATTCCCAGGACACCATTTTCCTCCTTACGAGACGCCGCACACGGCAAGCATGCCGGTTGAAAACCCAACGGTGTTAGTCGAAAACAAATAAGGCAACACAATCCAAATTTTTAAAGAAATATACGAAAAAGAAACTAAATAACACAATACAAAATGTAAACCATAATATGTTAGTAATAAAATTTAAGTTTTCTCAATAGAAAAAACTAATTCAAATTTTAAATTTGAAAATATTTGTCTGTGGTCTCGACGTGAAATGAAGAAAAGGGAGATTTGAATGGCAAGAAAGAGGGCCGAAAATAGAGAAAGATCACTAGGGTTCCAGGGTTCGTGAAGCCCGTGTTTACCAAAGATAGTAAAACCCTTGGGAAAAGGAAAAGATCACTAGGGTACCTCGGGATTGTGACACCCGAACTCACCTAAAGAAGGTGAGTCCCCTGAGGGGGTGTTTTAGTAAAAGCAGATGCCATAACTTTACATAAGATGTCAAACATTAAAATGAGTTTTTACTCGAAATGTGTTTTTTTTTTCGAAAAGTTCAAACAGGGACTGTGATTGCTCGGAAAGTTTTTAAAATAATGTGCTGAAATTTTGTGTGTATGTTCTGTATCACAGTAGAAGTGTTTTAACCTACGGATTTATCAATCACTGTTTTATTACAAAACTTACAGTTCTTTATGTGAATATAATCACTGTTTTTTTAAGTAATTTGATATAATAGCTAAGATAAAGTGCTCTAGTTTTTGCAAAAATTAAAATACATCTTATCCTGAAGGTTACTTCAAAAGAAATAGCAAAGTAATACATCAAAATTGAAAAATGAAGAATTTGTTCATTTACTATTGTTACCGAGTGGACCCCGTTTATCCAATTTTTTGTCAATTTTTACCCATTTTTTTCAAATTTTAGTAGAAATAATTTATTTTTCTCTTCTTAACTTAAGCCTTTTTTTCTTAAAATGTATTAAACAAATCTAAAAACCCCCAAAAAATCTCCATATCCATTTTTTTTTAAAAAAAAAAGTTTGTGGCAAGTAGTCTGATACCTTAACTTAACAAAACGTTTAAATTTAAATAAAAGTATAACATTCCGCCTACAAATCTGTGAATCATCTCCAAATTAGTTCGATTGATAGTAGTTCCTTTGTTGTGTCCCACTCCATTAAAAATATTAATAGGTGTGTTTTCCGTACCCTACACACATTCCACATTTCATTGATATTATAACAGCTTCGTGCCCTTATTCTAAGTATTTGGTCCCATAGCCATCACATTCTGGTATCTCCAAGCTACAGATACCTATTTCGAGTTCTAATTCATCCCAGAACCGAAATGAAGCATTCTCGACTGTGTCTGACCCGCCCGATCCCATCTGTATCCGTAAAATCAAACACGCCGCCCATTCTTTATGGGGATGCTGACCGGTGGCCGGCCGCAGATAAGGCTCTCCAAGGAGCACTTCACGAAGGAAGGAATGGGGAGGGGGACGTCTTAGAAATTAAAGGGAACTGCTGCTGGAAACTGGTTGGGACATCGGTTGATCTGCATAGAGGTCAGGGCTTCTCATTGTGATTTGTACCCGCCGCAAATGTAGAATGGTCACAGTCATTTGCATTTGTTAGAGTTATTATTCTATTTCAAGCTCTTAGTACTCAGCAAAGGTCAACTCTTAGGTATAACTCAGTAGAGAAGTTATATATGCAACAGAAGACATCCATTTAATATAATTTTATTAGATATATATCTTTTTCGATTCATACGTAATTAATTAGTACCAATAAGTTGTAAATGAACACTTTTCAAATACCTGCTTTTACCAATTATGAATCCAAATTTAAAAAAAAAATAGTGTAGCCTTGATAAATAGTTCGTATTGAATAAGTGTTTATATAAAAGTTAGGCATTTTTTTCTATCAATTGATTGATAGATTATAGTAACTTACACGTGATGAAAAATTCTACAAAGTGAAACTGATTCGAATTGCTTAGAATTGGGATATTTGCTCTGTTACCAACTTCTGAATTATTTCTTCATGGCATATTTTTTCGTTAAATGATTTTTCCTCTTGAAATTCTGTATGAGACCGCTGACTTGGCAAAAACTTATTTGCTAGATTCAGTATTAGAGTAATCTTACTGTGGAAGCATAATCGCATTGGGTTGCAATATGTAATCAGATTTTATTTTCTTTTTTATTAACGTCGCGTGAGTGAATATTAACGTTCAGCTACACAAAGGAATTTTGCTGACGGACCTCGTAACTTAAATCCATTTCTTAATATCGCACTCTAGTCTGTAGGAAAAGGACATAAAATATTTGAATCTCATTCTAGTGATAAGGTAATCTAGTGATTCATGAGCTTTCACTCTAATCTCCACATTTGCACATCATGCCAACATGAGGACTTTCCACCGCAATAAATTTAATGCGCATCAACCCCACTACATAACGGGTCTTCTGTACGACCAGGACACGAACTTCCGACCTTCTGAGACTATTAGGTTACAACGACCACCCATATGCATTCAGAGCGCTAAAACGTATTCTATTGTATAGCGAAATATTTTGTTTTACGTTTTATTAAAATTTTAATCATTTTCCGAAATTTCAATTTTTTTATAAAAATTTTATACTAAAATACCCCATATTAGGTAAATTAACTATAATTAAGAAAATATTAATATCTTCAATATTATTTGCGAAATATCCGCGTGATGTAATAAGTGATTTAATAATAATGCGCTCCATGCCATCTTCTCATTCTGAATTCATTCTCCTGAAGGGGGAAAAAACACCTAGACTTAAAAAAAAACAAATTAACTATTTTGGAGAATGCATTTTTTTTTAAACCAGAGATGTTTTTTTTTTTTTTTTAATTTTTCTTGAATTACTTTGCATAGTGGCAAATGTTAAAATTGCTCTCAAAATGAAAATTTATAATTGCATCATATTAAATTATTTCCACAACCACCTACACTTTCTGGGAAAAACATAATGCACTGAACAAAGGAATATAAAAATCCTGCTCATTGTTATTTAAAAATTGAATCAATGTAATTTTTATGTACCATAAAATGAATTAATGCGCAATTTACAACTAAACATAGAAACTTGTTAATACGCAAATGGAAATATACGAGGGTTGTTCAATAAGTAATAAGACTAAAATCATAAAAAAAAAAACAGAATACCTTTAATCGTCATCATTTACATGTTTTTTTTCAAAATAACTTCCGTGGCACGTAATGCATTTATCCCAAAGTTCTGCCCACTTCTTAAAAACATGTAAAAGCCCGTTTTGAGAGAGCTGTTTCAAAACCGCCTACGCAGCCTTTACACATGCTTTGTTGTTTGTAAAACGTTTGCTTCGTAATGCTTTCTTAAACTGAGAAAACATCCAGAAATTGCATGGAGTGAGATCAGGACTGTATGAAGGATGTGGTAAAATATCTACGTTGTTCTGCTGCGAAACATACAGTACGCAACGAGCAATATGTGAACGGGTATTGTCATGGAGCAATAGGAAGCCATTTTGAAGCAAAGGACGTTTCCTTTTAACGTGCGGTACCATTGTTCGCAGAACATGCGTGTAGTACGAGTCGTTTATGGTAGTCCCCGGTTCGACATTGTGTTGATACACAATTCCTACATAACAAAAAAAAATATGGCCATAACTTTACCTGCTGATTTCACAGTTTTTGCTTTGCTGAGAGTAGGTGAAGATGGATGTTTCCATTCTCTGTTTTGTTGTTTTATGGTTGGATCATAGTAATACAACCAAGCTTCGTCTACTGTGATAAAGTGTTTTAAGATATTACCTTTTTGTTCCAGTCTTTAATCATATCTTATCATATCAGAGATCTCCAATGTTGATTTTTGCAGATTTTTTTTCTATTTCGACCACTGGGCGCGTCTCGTATGCTTCAGTTCGATCACGTGATTCTCAAGAATACGAGTCTTTACAAGCTATCTATCGGTAGCTTTTGTTAATGCAGACAACAAACTTTTCTTATGCCACAGAAATTAACATTCCGATGAGTGTGACAGTAAAATAAGTCTTATTACTTATTGAACAGCCTACTTACATTACCTCACCGGTAATTTCGGTTTTAATATAAATTATTATAATTCTCAAAATGCAGCAGTTTCATTTTAAAAAGATATATATCACGTGAAAATTATTTATAATAATCAGAAATCCCCCCCACACACACCAATCGTCACTTTTTTCGTTCAGTATTTTATACAATTAGAGAATTACCTTAAGCTGAGCAGTTTTTGAAAATTCAATGTTTAGCTAATTTACTAAAGGAAATTTATTAAATTATTGAGACATAGCCCTCGATGTATTATTTACTATTTATAATGTAGTCATTTATCACACAAGGTTACTCTTAAAAATTTATTTTGCTCATACATAAGAAATAATAAGTAAACATTACTTCTACTGCTATATTTTTCAAATAACTTTTCTAAGAGAATTCATCAAATGAAATATTTTCATTGTTTTATGAACAAAATATGCTATAACTCTTCAACAATAAGGTTTATAGTTCGACTACATTCACTCGACAATAAAGTTTCAAGGCCAGTTGTCTTTTTTCATTGTTCATTACAGCGTCGTTCACAACAATCAATATTATCAACAGTCCACCTTGCAATAGCTCTAACGAAGTTTACTATCCATTTTTGTCTATAAGTTTTCAGCACACAGTATAATAAAACACTAAAATTGTATGTTTATGACATCGTATATACAGATCTCACATTTACAAATTTACTGTCGTTAATTCAAATTTCGACTTAAGTATGAAACATGTCTTCATTGTGTACAGATATACAAAATATTTTAATAGAAAAATGTTTGTGAAATTAAAAAATTTTTAGTTTTTAACTATTTTTTTATTTATTGAGCTATAACCCTATTTACTCTAATCTAAGCCGCCATCTATTCTAAGCCCCACACCTAACTCTAAAAATGTTTTTATGAAACAAATGTTGTCATCGATTCTAAAGCGCACCCCCCAATTCTCTACAAGTTTTTGAGAAAAAATAAAAAATTGTGTGAAATGTTCGTCGATATCGGATACTTAAAAAATTTCGAAATGAAATTTTTTATGCGAACTAATTAGAAGTTAATAATTTATTTATTTTACCACTAATAGGATCCTTCAAATGCATACATAAACATATACAGTGGGTGATCAGTTAACGAACACTTTCACGAAAGATTTTTGTGTGCGGATAACGAACACTTTCAAGAAAGACTTTTTGTGTTTAGACAACGAACATACATACTCGGAGGTGATCAGGGATACACCCCTGAAATTATTGATGAAATTTTGACAACTGCTAGAGATCTGGAATTGAAGGTGAACGAGGATGACGTAGAAGGGCTCATTAAGGGACATAAAGATGAACTGACAGAAGAACTTCAAGAAATTTTGAATGAAGAACACCAAGAAACATAGCAAAATATGTCTCCTTCTGAACAAGAGGAAGACGAAAGAGGACAAATGCCGACAAAGTGGGCGGATGTCAGAACAATGGTCTTAAAATGGCACCCAAATCAAGCTCATGTCAGTAGGGTTGGGGATCTTTACAACAACAATGCTATTTAATTACTTCTGGGAAAATCCTTAAAAAGATAGAAAAGCAATCGACATTGGGCATGTTCTTCAACGCTCCATAAGCAAAAAATGAAAAGGACTGATTAATATGCAAGACTATATGTATGTATTATTCTTTTAAAAACTTACTAAGAAATTATATATTTTTTAAAATTTAATTTTTAGGGTATCCAGAACGAATTAATCGATTTCACATAGAAGTCTATGGTGAATCGATGATCGGTTAACGAAAATTCGGATAGCGAACATAGTCTTGGAATGGATTATGTTCGCTAACCGATAACCCAATGTAATTACTCTAACCGTCAGTGTCATTTTTTGAAAATGATTCGTCACTCCCATTTTCACAGCTGATTTCGGAATTGGTGCCAGCGTAGCTTTTCCCCCCACGGTGTCGTCTTCCGTGCCATGCCATGCAATGCATTTGCTATTCAACATTTTTTAAAAGCCTGTATTATTAGAAGAATATAAAATATTGTTAAAGACTATATTGAATATATTTACAAGCAAAAATTATATTATTTTGTTTATGCCATCGACGTATATTTCATGCACGTCAAAATTTAAATGGCCTCTGTTTCCGTGTTTTTCTGCAAATAAAATTCACTCCCTTTTCAAACTTGCGTCATAGTGTACTCGTCTTGATGCTATTACAGAAATCTTTGATGTTTAGGTGATTAAAAAAAGCATATACAAATAAATTTCTTTAATACGAACACACAACGATGTTTAATGTACACTAAATACTGGGGATAAATTGCCGCGCCCGATTCTCGGTAGCATTAACACAGGAAAAATAGTGCGGCTTAGATTCGAGTAAACACGGTACTTAAAATTTGTGTGGTAGGGGATTTATCATCTTCAAATGCTATACACGAATTTCAGTTCCATTTCTTTAGGATGAAAAAACCGAGATAAGAAATTATAGGTCGAATAAATTAGTGTATCGTAAGGGAAAAAAATGCTCAATTATATTAATACTTTTAAACGCAATGCCTCTTCCAATTTAACCTATCTTTCATTCAACAGGTTACCTAAGTCCAAATTATGCATAGTTTTATAGTTAAAAATTGTACACTTTTTTCGAAATAAAGTGGATTGGTCGCGGATCTTAGCAGACCATTCTAAAACCTGTACTTAAGCTACACCGCTTTAGAATTCATTGATGACTACACACACACGCAGGTAAAGGATATTTATATAACTTCATACAGTAGTGCACACAGGAATTTTTCAGGGGGTGGGGGGTCCGGGGTCGAAAGTTCACCATTCTTGTACCATGCTCCTTTTGATTTTGTCGATTTTCGAGAACAAAACACAGTAAAAAAATAATTATTGAATAAATAATTAGCATTCATTAATAAAATTAATCATTAATAACAAATAATTTATTAAATTTTACGTATTATATACTTAGACTTATAACCAATCGGAAAAAAATCAAGGGCTTTGGGTGAGGTCTGGACCTCCAGGACCCCCCCTTGTTGCGCCACTGACTTTATAGCATACTCAAATAAAAAGAGCAAAAAATATGGTTTTGCAATTAAAATTTTTAATTTCCACATCATGCAGTAAAAATTAAGATTCATAGTGTCCAAACATTACAGATCATTAACGAAACTTGATGGAGTTGCAAAGCTGCAAGGTAAGAAACAAATATTTAACTTTTGATATTTAATTCTACTACAAGCGAATAAATATTTCCGAATGTATACAAATAAAATATTATTCTATTGTAAACTACATATGTATTGACAGCTACAGCAAAGTAGTAATGATATTCATTAACTTTTTTTTTTGTCGAATCATTGCCCATGTATAAGCACTTGTTGCACGCTTGAATTCCACACATAGTCTGAAGTAATCCCAAACAGTGACGTAGTCGTCCACATTTTATTTATTTTTAAAGTATGGCTGGCATGTCCCGAGTTTTAACCCAGTACCACAAAAGACCACCGTGTAGGGGAGCGATGCACGTTAAATCTGTCGAGAGCTCAAATGTCCTTCCGTTGGTGAGGCGTGATTGTAAGGAGAGGGGGTACCAGCTCAAGTGTCGTCCTCATCACTTGACCATGGTTCAAAATTACGTGGTCCGTCGCCAAAAGCTTTCATATAGCTGAACAGTGCGACGTTAATATTCACTCCCTCACTCGTCTCAAAATCGCTACCAAGTCTTATAGAACTGAAATGACCAACTTTTCTGTCGGCGATATTTGAATTGAGCCTTGAGTTAAAGTCCTGATGGAGCTCATAGTGTATATAACTTGGAGTCTTAATCTATCATGCAGTGTGGATGTTAGAATTGAGAAAGCTAAATTATAAGTTGACTTTCTCACTTGGCTGTCATCAAAAATTTACGAAATCTCAGAGAAACATGTGAACGAGTATTTCATCTCTAAAGCATTGCTTCTTTTATGATTTTTTTAAATGTTACTTTAAGAAATCAAATTTATAGTGGCGCAACAGCCCATGAAAGCCAGGGCGTACTGTGACCATTAGACGCTAAGGTGCGTGAGCAGATGTCCAGATCAGTTGGTCAGTTTGAAGCGAGACCCACAGTGTTTAAGTCCCCAAGCAAGCATGGTACTCATTTATCGACCCACTGCAGTTGAAATGACTCAGAGATGAAAGGCTGAGTCGACTTTGTCCAGCCCGGGAATTAATTTAAGAACACCGTTATATATTCTGTTTTACAATTTCATGAAGAATTCTATATTTGGGAGTAGAAAAGACCTATAAATAATCCTAATGGATTAAAATTTGTTCTTATGGGTTGCAATTAAACGTATGAGTTCATCTAATATCAGTTATATCTCCATCATGAATCTGGCAACCATTTTATGCCTCATAAATTATTTTATTTTACGTATAATTTACAATCACTTGATCAAACACAAACAGGAGTTTTCGGCTTTTTCCCAGCTACAATATGATCGAATTTTAAGGTATCTTAATCAATAAGCACTTACAGGTTGTGCCATTTTAAGATCAGATCTGAATTAGTACCAAATGCAAATAAATTAATAGCGCATGACGATATTCAGTAAACAGAATCTTCAAAAGTCAGCCGAACGTGTTGAAACCTTATTCAACGAAGCCCATTTACTTAAGAAACAGTTAAGTATTTTATCATCCGTTCCTCTTTCTTCGCAAACTACAACTATTACAACTAAGAACCATTTTTGAAAAGATGCATTAAAAAATAACTGAGATAAAAATTAATTAAATTCAAGCCCACCGAAACAATAATAAAAGAGGTTTCTTGGCCTAAGAAATTGCAACTGAAGCGGAAATGGAGGCCAAGCCCCATTTCACTGCCGCGGACGGTTGGGACACTTAAAACTCGACATCGTTCACATAAATCCACGTCCTGGAATGCCTTTCATTAAAATCCTTTCTTTTATTATTCCGCGTTCTGTTCGAGAGGAGGTGTAGGGCGGGGAACGAGCATGCGTTCCAAACACCCTCCTCGAATAAACAGCCCATCCAAGGGGTGTTCGAACGAACGGTCTTTCTGGCGGTTAATAATCCGGAACGACATTCCAACTTCCCCAGAGCCACAATGGACCTTGTGTTCGACAAAAACAAACATTTCCCCGGAAAACTCTTTCCCGGGATGTAAAAGGGATGAAAGAGAGCGAATAACAATAAAAAAAGGAATAGAATGGAAGAACAATAATAAAAAAGAAAGAGGTTCCTTTTTTGGACCCTTTTTACGAGCGAGCATCGTCATGGCGCCAATTACCGAGTGGATGTCCTTTTGTTCGTCACGGCAGCCATATTTCAATTTTCAATTTGGAGTGTTCTTTTACTTTGGCGCAAAATCGCCAGTGAAAGCGGTTTTTTTTAAGATCGTTGTGTTGTGTGTGTTCGAATGGTTTCTTTTATTTATTTATTTTTTCTTAATTCTTTTCATAAAGGTTGAGCTTCAAATTCTGGAAGAAATTCAAGCATGTTTAAGAACCGCTTGGAAGCATGAAATTTACAAAACTATGTGTACTGACTTTTCTTGTCGTCAGTCCACGAGTTATGCATAACTTTTTCCGCTTTAAAATGATTATTGTACAAAAAAAACAAACAATAATTTAACATGTTTTATGGTAACTCTTTAAGAGTGAATATCTTAGCTTCCATGAAAAGAATAATTGTTTAGAAAAAAAAATAGATTTCTTTCGAACTTATCAAACTTCTTACCGTCAGATAATATGATAGTGAGCATTTGTATAATTTATAAAATAATATAAAAAGTAAATAAACTACTATTGAGCATTACATTTTACCACAAAGTTACGTATATACTCACACATACACGTACTACACACACGCACACACACACACACTATATATATATATATATATATATATATATATATGTAACAAGATCGCGAATGTGGTATTGTTTATTATAATTAATGGACTATTAATCATTTGCCTATGGTGGATTTGAAATTAATGAGAAATTATCTTGTAACAGATTATTCCACTTTTATTCACATTTAGACACAAAACAGAGAGTATGAACGACACCACAAAGAAACAAAGACAAAACGAGCTGCACTGGATTATAACATGAAAACAAAAAAAGTTTTTCCAGTACCTTGGGGGTATTTATTTATATGAAGCAGGCAACAGGAAGTTCTGAAATCCGCGTGACTTCCGTGGACGGAGACTATGATTGGTAGAAAGATACTTTTCGACAGAGATTTTAAAGTAATCTTACTTTTAAAAAGGAAGTTGTTAACTTTCAAAAGATACGATTACAATTATCCCGTTATGCGGGTAAGCTAGTTAATTATTTACTCGTGAGTACTGGAGGCCAGGACCATTACAACTTAAACCGTTGTTTGGAGAAATTAAAGGAAATGATTGTGTGTATGTGTGGATTTGAACTCAGGAAACGCCGACCACGAGTCCGTGACCTTGACCGCTAGTCTACCACAACAACCGGGAGAATTTTGAACTATAATAGATTTAACGTGTAACATTGCCTCCCCCCTCCACACGATAGGGGTTCAGTAGCATACGGACTCGAACTCATGACACGCCAGCTAGAAGCTCACGGCCATTGGCGAAATGTGGAAGTAATGAGAGTGGGGCTTTAGTATTTCAGTACAGCTTCACTTCATGGGCACCTTTAATGCCCCCAACAAACAATATATAAAGGGAGAGTAGAATACATTTTTGGACCCTGGAGCAACTTCTTCGTGCTGCTTTTTTTGCGTGAGCAATATCAATTTGCCTAAAAAAATGCAAACGTTATTCAAGTGCATTTTTGAGTTTGAGTGAAAAAAATTTTCTACCTCAGTGAATGTGGATTATAAGAAACCGGTGATCACATGTCAAGTAACAGTGATTTGAATTTGTAATCAAGATTACAAGAAGGAAAAAATTGCAAACGGCACAGCCAGATTAGCCTTGCAAGCACACTCTACTTGTGGTTTGGTTTAATTTAATTTTTTTTAGTAGCGTCACATTTTAAAGTAACTCGAAGGCTATTGGCGAAATGAACATCGGTCATCTGATCAATCTTTCCACCCCAAACTAACCCGAGGACTTCAAGCCACAATAAATTTAACTTCTATACAGTGGGTCTTCAGTGGCATCAGGACTCTAACTCGTTTCTCTCAGGCTCCAGTTTTGCGATCATGACCATTAGGTAACCATAGCCCCACTACATGTGAAGACAAGTATATTGTAGGTATAGCAGAAATACACCACTGTATCACATTAGGAACCTTTTCACAAAAATTACGATACATTGCACAATAAGTGTAACCACTTGTACCATTCGACATCGTTTGCAGTACAATGGAATGGTCGTAAAGCGTCCATGTTGCGAATTCATTTATCTGAAAACCACAGTCCTTTGTATGAGCAACAATATAGGGAAAATCAATGTGGCCAACCCAATAACACGATGGTTGTTTTTAGATGGATCACATTTTCCGCGTGCACTACATTTCTGTCTAGAGACATCACAGAAAAAAATCTTCATAACTCTATTTCACCCTTTTTTCATTTTCTTACTGGTATTTCATACTGTATCATGCCTGGAGCTGGTATCATATTTCACTTCCACACACCCCTTCCTAGTACGCAGTGCTGGCACAATATCCAGCCTACGCTATATTTTTGATGTTCTCCCTAGCTTACAAAGCTTTCTTGCGGCCACAATGCTTTTTTTCGACCACCAGAGTGTATTGCTGTCGTGATCTGTCTGTTATCCCAATCTATCGCCTATCGAACGCATCCGGTCTATTATTTCAGAATGACAGGCTTGGCATATACCACCCACGTGCTACATCCAATCAGCTCTGAAAAAGTGGGGCGATACAAGGGCTGTCATTGGTCACAGTAGCCTAGTGTTCAAAGTCACAGACTCGTGGCTGGCTTGTCATGAGTCGAGTCTAACACCACTGAAGACCCCCCCCAACCCGTGTGATGAGGGTCGTTGCTCATTAAATCTGTCGAGACTCAAACGTCCTCTACTTGGTGTGGTATTGATGTTAAGAGAGGAGGGAGTGTCAGCTTAGGTGCTATCCTCGTCAGTTGACCATCGCTCAAATTTACGAGGTTCGTCGCCATTAGCCCTCGTGTAGCTTTATAATGCAACGTTAAAAAAACTCTCACTCACTGAGCATGGACTGCCATATCGCAAGACATCTAAAATCTCTTTCATTCAATACAGAGACGTTTAGTAGCGGTTATTACAGAAGTTGTTGCAACGCTAACCCCTTCCCAGCCTCGCCCGTACGAGCTCAGTGTTCAGGGCGTTACTGCTTTACCTACAGTACAAGCACTCTTGTTTCTTTATCCATTGTACTATTTCACTTGTAGCTTTTCAATTTTTACAACTAAATTATTTTGTATAGATAGCGATAGCTGTCGAAAAAAAATTAACTAAATGTTTTTAAAAAACTGTAAAATAGCTGTGCTTTATTTAAATTTATTGTTCTAATTGTAGCTTCTCTGTTAGGCATTTGTGTAGGGAAAAAAGCCAACATAAAGGGAAAACACTAATGTTTTCAATAAAATTAAAAAGTTATCCTGAAAGCTAAAAAATATTAAATATGTCAATTTTAATAGCATTTTTCTATTTAAAATAATAAAATTGAAAAAATGCAATAAAATGAGACATTTTTTTTATCGAATTCTGGAAAAAAAATGAAACTGTTAAGGGGCTAAACACTTATTCTCCAGTCTTCCTCACCTCGTGGAAGGCTCTGTAGTTTCAATTATTTTAACTTTGTTTTGTACTTATATATGTAATAAATTTGTCTTTAATATCTCGCCCTTCTTTATACTGCAGTTTGGATGGTCAATACTGTAAGAACTGAATTGTAAAACATATTCTATGCCAGAAAAATTAAATTCATTCATACAAACTAATATTAAAATGTATAGCATATTTTTTCTTTTTATTTCTAATGGGTGTGGATTGGTATTTTACCATTACAAACCTAGAACATTCCCTGGGAGCTGGTACCTCTTTTTAGTGCGGCAACTTATAGGCAGATATCAATCGCCGCAGGTAATTTTGATGATCAGTTTCCCCCACAGATGAAGGCATTTGAGCTCTGAGGAGGCAACCCTGTACTAGGATTTAATTTGGCCGAGAGCAATCAAGCAAAACAGTCTCTAGGGATCGTTTACATGCCATATAATCATGCGACAAGACCTCTGCCGAAATTCTGCTTCATGAAAAGCCCCCGACATGTTCCAGGGTCGAACCTGCAATCTTAAGTGCAGAAGGCCAGAGACAAAACAACAACGCCACCTAGCCGGCATGTGTAGTATATTGTTCTCAACAATAACAGCTAACGCAGAATGTGATATAAATTTTACTCTTATATCCTTACCTACAAAAGCGCTCTGAGCTTATGTCTTATTTTTTAGAATTGCATGGGTGGCCGCAGTAACATAGTGGTTATGGTCAGAAGCTCGTGGTAGCCGTATCATGAATTTCAGCACTGGTGCGCCTGAAGACTCACGTGTAGAGGGACTGATCCATTTTATATCTGTCGTGACTCAAAGTCCTCCCGTTGGTATTTTGTGGAATTTAGAAGCGGAATATCAGCTGCCATTCTTGTCACTTAGTCATGGTTCAAAATTACGAGGTCCGTCGCCAATAGCCGAGAACCTTATAGTGCGACGTTATTATAATTGTCCCTATTATTTCATATTGATCCCAAAAATTATACTATTTAAATCTTGTTTTCATAATACTTCAATGATCAAAAATAAAAGAACATAAGAAGTGTGACACACAATTACACCCCTTCATAATCACTGTAACCTTTAGAATGCATTACTTACTCTCTAGTCACAAAAACGAACAAAAGGTCAAAATGAAGTCAACTGACAACATTCAGGCAGTTGAATTTAAAATATGACCTTGAAGAGAAAGATGAGCAATCATAAACATACACGTCACCGGCAAGGACTTTTTTATCCGGGCCACTGGGGCACGACGACCTCTACACAAGCGAACACCTCCCTTCCTCCTCCTTTTGGCCGACCCCGGAAGAGCAAACGATACCAGAACAGAAGTGAGAGGTGTACGCT
The DNA here is from genome assembly GCA_019973935.1 of Trichonephila clavipes. Lineage (NCBI taxonomy): Eukaryota > Metazoa > Arthropoda > Arachnida > Araneae > Nephilidae > Trichonephila > Trichonephila clavipes. The sequence continues at coordinate 879,660 of BMAU01018270.1, forward strand.
CCCGAATCGATTCCCAGAGAAAACGGGAGAAAAAACGGGAGATCGATGGGATGACAATCTGCTCTCGCGTCGGGAAAAACGGAATCACTTTGGGAGCTCATCATCTGGAAGGGGGCTGTTGATAAACAACCCCCCACTTCTCCTTCATTTCCAACATTCTCGGAGCTCGTTTGCTCGTGTATCGTCTGCTTCAATCTCTGCAGCCGCAGATGAGTTACGCGATTGTTCGAATAACCCCCTCCGCGAATATAATCGAATCAAGCGGTGTGGTGGAGAAGGGTGGGGGAGTGTTCGAAAAAGTGAGAGTTCGCTCCCGTTTTTTGATGGGCACGCTCGAAAGGGAGATTACTCCACGAATCGTCTGAGCATATTTCACGAAGAAGTTTCACTTTGCATTAGTCTGCTGTTCCGGCGATATGGAATCAGGGATTGGATTTGTTTAGAATACTCTCCCCACTCTCATATGCGAAAAGCGCGTGTTCGGGTTAGGGATTTATTGTTTTTCATACGTGCGAGAGACGGGAGTAATTCCTTAGATCCCTTTCAGACAAGATTTAAGTGGTAGGGGAAGTTTGCATTCAAAATCCAGCATTGGTTTGAAACAGATACAGGCCTCTCTCTCTCTCTCACACACACACAGTTTCCATTTTAGATTACATGTTACTTTGAATGGCAGGATAAGATAACTAAATCTATTCACCCAATAAAAGGATGCAGTTCTTCGTTTCGGAAAAAGTGATTAGAATTCACTTTTTATCTAATGAACTGCGATTGTCGAGTATATTCCTCATGCAGAAGTTACAGGATTTTGTGTCATGACGTATATACACGTAATGCGTAAAAAGAAGTGACCATTGGATATTTAAACTGAAAATTTTTGAGAAAAACAAAACAGATTCTCAAATTTTAAAAAGTTTAGAATGTTTTAAAGCCAGGCCGGAGTAAAACAAATAAATGAAAAATATGAACGATTTAAGCTAAACTTATACATATCCGTATGCACCGGCTGAAAAAGCATAATAGTTCGCATAAAGAATCTATTTATGTACGATGATAATCTTTTTTAGTTGTTAGCCTAAAAGGGGTAAAGATAAAAGTTGGAGTGTTGATTTATAATAAGGTTCCTTCGGGTATAGTAAGCCATGGGGGACAAATACGTGACGGTGACCAGACGACTGTGATGTTTTCAATGACGTTCAATAATTTACAAAATAACTGTAAATTTATCTATAGAGTTCTATTCTTCAGATATTTTCGTAGTTCCATAAATGTCCATACTTCTGAAGATGTTTGTCAAATAAAGCCCATTAAAAATTTATCAACCTCCATCCACTCAAAAATTGACAAATTTGTAAAGTAGGGCAGAGTTCCACAGAGAATTGAACTGTGTGTCATGGGTTGTCGACCCCATCAATCAGAGAGCTCTGATTGAGATTATCAGTCAAAGATCATACAAAAACGAAGGTTTGTGTGATTGACTACAACTTCACCACCCATTACTTGCTGCCTTGGTAAAACGTGAGTCTTAAATGAAGCTTAGAAATATTACATTAATTTCTTAAGCAATAGCATTTGAAAAATGTAGTACTTAAAAAAATAGCGAAGATTAATCTCTTCATTGGATCACGTAATCCACATAGTAAAAAGAAAGATTTACGGACAACAACATTTTACATTTAGATACCATTATCTCATCAAGTGTAAATTTAATTGTGGGATGTAAATGAAAGAAACATAAATTTTTCACTTTACAACACGTAAGCATTTCGGAACCAATTGGCCTTTATTTAAAAAGAAATATTTCTTATTCTAAAGATGGCTTTGACTATCGTTAATAATTCTTCAGGTAGAAAAAAAATCTCAATTTCCGCCTTTTGATTCTACAGTTCCAACGTCAGCAGCCCACTTCATCTTAGGACAAGAGTATGTGTTCTAAGAACAAGAGCATATTCCCAGATTTCTGCGTGCCTAAACGCTCCGTACCGCCCCCAAAGTGTTCTCATGGGAGCTATTTTCCGAAACGACTTCTGCGATTCCGAAAACGATTGCGGTTTTCCTCATCCCGCCTCTTCCGAGTAGCAGGTACTGAAGGCAATTTAATATTTCAAGCCCCCTCCCCTTCTTTGATCCCCGTGTGATTTGATAGGATAGCCCTTTTTTTGCTTAAACCTCTTTTCTTTTTCCTTTACTTCCTTTCCAACTCGATTTATTGCGTAATGTGAGCATTGTTTTCACGCACGATGATTTTGCTTTTTTTCGGGAGGGGGAAAGAATCTGAAAAATGTAAAATACGTTTGCTTAAGATTTAGGAAAATTCCTTATTACGCTAATAACAGTGACAAAATATAAATGAGTTCAGCTTTTTTTATTTTTTTTTAAATTACTGACAGTGTATATTTAACTGTCGCAATTTAGAGTAAGTTCATGTTCTAAGATCTCTGTTAAATGAAACTTTTCTGCATATTTTTGTAGAAATTTATCATTCTTGAAAAACAAATCCTTGTTAAAAAAAATCTGAACCTGCAGTAATTTTTGAACTTTTCCTTTTATTTTAATTATATCATACAAGTGCTGTTAACTTCAAAAGTTTACCATAACCCTTGAAAGCTTTTATTCGAAAATATTTTTGATTATCAAAATTATTTGACCCTATAAATATCTATAATACAAAAAATAAAGCTTGCCATTTTTTCTGAGGCCAAAATACATCCTACATTAAAAAGTTTCGAAAATACATTTCGTATCTGTATTCACCATGTTTTTTTAAACTAAATTGTGAAACACACCATGTAAGTTGGTTTCCTCTCATTAACACTCACCTTTGGGAAAATTGCGTTTTACTGGAAATTCCCAGTATTAAATTCAATATAATAGCAACGCTAGAAGATGTAAACAAGAAATGATTTTGCGCTATGTATTTTCGCATTTATTGAATTTAACTTTTATATATATACAGGGTGTCCGGGCTTAAAGTATCCAAAAGTTATGGCATATTATTTCGGAACTACCCATCAGAATGTAACAAAATGTTCCTCCGTAGATTAGAGAGATTTTGAGAATTTTGGGTCTGGTCCACGTGCGCGCATTATTCGGTAATCGCAGATCATAAACTTGTCACACTGACTTCATTAGTAAAGATGTGGACACCACAGCAAAAGGTGCAATGCATACTTTGGTTAATAGAATTTAAACCAGTCAATCGTAAACAGCAACGAGCTCAAACAGAATGGAATTGCGTTACTGACTTGCCTAATAGATTTATCATAAATCCAACAAAATGAATCACATACACAACCAACGGTGTCTTCTATCACGAAAACTTAAGGATACTAGTCGGTTTGAGATACCAAAGAGTTCCCATCTCTTTTAAAGTTCTTTCCCATTGGTGGATAGATTTTGTTGTCGGAGGATCGACATTCCATTCTTTTCGAACACGTCGCTGTACACGCGGGATTGATTTAAATCCATTAACCAAAGTACGCATAGTAACTTTTGTTGTGGTGTCCACATTTTTACTAATGAAGTCAGTGTAAAAAGTTTATCTATGCGATTACGAAATAATGCATGCACGTGCGACCGATCGGACTAGACACAATAAAACCTCGGAGTGGTTTCCAATTCACGGAGTAACAATTTATCACATTCTGATGGGTAGCTCCGTAATAATAAACCATAAGTTTTGGATACTTTAAGTCCGAACTCCATGTATGTGTGCGTATATATTCATAGCTTATAATTTTACAGAAATTGAGTACCTTTCACGTTCAATTTATTAACAGAGAATTTTATTCATAAGGATGCAAAATGAATATTTATTGATAAGTGTAATATTTTTCCAAACCAGAAACGTTTCAATTTTGCATTAAGCTCGACTCAATTTGCTGCAACATCATTACGATTTAAAAAATGAAAAAAATAAATGTCTATTACAAGTATACACTGAGAAATACACATTATGTGCCGATCATTCTTTTTAACTTTAAACAGAACTCAACAGATTCTAAGATGAGACTCCAAGTCCTTCTGGTCTAGGTAAAATAAGCCTGTCTAGAGTCTCGAGAAATAAATTCTTCCTAGTAAAATACCCTTCCTTTCTTTACCTGCACTTTTTTTTATGTTTGGAGCTCTTCTTGGGAGGTTTTTTTTCAGCAATGAAAGCTTTTTCATCTCCTCTCCTCCCCTTACTGCCGAATGACGTCACGTGTGGACCTTTTAATTGGGTCAAAGACGAAAGAGAAACAAACTGTGCCTAACCAATGGAGTGGGTACGTGTGTTAGCTCTCTTGCTCTTTCTTGGACCAATTCTTACTCTCATCCGGAATTAAATCTCTTTTATTCGAGCATCATGGAAGATCATTGGATAGGTACATTTTCTGATAAAGATTTCTTACTTCCTAAAAAATACATACAAATAGGAGGCGGGGGGTCAAAACTCTCCACATAAACTTAAATTCTGAAAATTCTGAAGAAACAAACTTTAACACATTAAAAATTTACCTCTTTTATTATGTTTTCAATTACAATAAAGCCTGTTTTTCAGCAGTCCTTTATTTATGCGATTTGTTTTGTGTGACAAACTTTAACACATTAAAAATTTACCTCTTTTATTATGTTTTCAATTACAATAAAGCCTGTTTTTTAGCATCCCTTTATTTATGCGATTTTGTTTTTGTGTGATTTGTTTTGTGTGATTTTATTTTTGTAAGATTTGTTTTGTGACATCTATTTTTTATGCGGTATATGAATTTCAATGGCTTTGACGCCACTGTAATTTTTTCTGTGAATGCACATTAAGACGCTCTGTTCATTGGTTATAAGCAGTCTCTCGACAATGCGCGTTCAATAGCTTTCTCTCAGAGCACTAGTAACACAGACTTCATTAAAGGCGAATTTTTCCATGACAGTGACATTATCAATAATTTGATATGTTATAAGATGGACAAGAGAGAGAGAGAGAGAGAGAAGAACTGGATTCTTTGAAAATGGACAAAATATATGCAAGGACCCAGCTTTCCAACAAATCGGAAAATTATTTTCTTAAAACAGATACCGATTCCAAAAGGAGTTTGAAATTTCAAAAATATTTTCGATCATGCACATCTCGTTATCGTGACGTTCAGTAGCAATGAGCCAGCCGACTATCGTCACAAGAGCTTATCTCTTACTTTATGGTGCTAAAAAATAGATAAATTGAAATTGTATCTTCAAGTGAAGAAAGCGATTTTGAACTAATTCATCACAAGAAGATGAGTACTTTGGATTACGATGATTCGCAGTGAATTATATATGATCATTTTGAAAATTTATCCATGCATACAATGAGAAATCAAATGTTTTTAAAATGATTCAATGTAGAAATTAATTATTTATTTTATTTGAGAGTACTTTCTCATAAATTTCGTAAAAAATTGACATATTTTTTAAGTGCCGCATAAAGTGGTACTTTTTTTTGTGCGACTCTCCACCGCATAAAAAAAATTTCTTTAGTATGTCAACAAAGTTGTTAGTTATATGTATTTATGAAATACTTTCACATATTCTTTGTGCGATTTTTTTATGCGGTGTTTATATACCGCACAAAAACAGGTTTTACTGTATAATTCTAGTAACTCTTTTCAAGGAAAGAAATTATAAACTTACGATAAATATATGACATTGATAAATTCTATATTGATGAATTGCATATCCAGGATATGATCACGATATATGTCTTATATGCAATATATGTCATAGAATTAGTAATTCTATGACATATATCGTTCCTCATCTAAAACGAAAAAAGTATACAGAGGGCCGAAGACATAATGGCCCATGTGAAAATCAATATTTATGTGCAATAACATAATGCTAAGCTTCCGTATCTACTAAATCAAATTAAATCGAATATTATATTTAACGAATACTCTTCCCTTTACCAATTTGTTCGTAGAAAACGAGTGAAAAATAGTTTTAAAAAACTAAAACATATGCTTTTATAATTAATTGAACTGAAAAGTAAAAAAATAATTCTTAATATAAGAGTAAAATGATTGATGAGAAAACTAATGTCATTGTGGTAAAAGCGTGGATTACTTAGAACTACATTTTTACACTAACTCTACACTTAGGAATAAAACTAGCAAGAAATTATAACAATTAATATAGAGCACCCTATACTTTTACCTCAATGACATTAATTTTTTCACGAATTATTTTATTCTTATATTAAGAATTATTTTTTACTTTTCAGTTCAATTAACTACAAAAGTGTGTTATTTAGTTTTTTTTAAACTGTAAGTTATTTTTCATTTTTTTGGTCGATCTACAAAAAACCGTGTTGTTTTAAAAAATTTTAGACTATTATTTATTTTGTTTATTTATTTATGTTAACCATGAGCTTTTCCGTTTTAGGGTTTTAACTTAATCTTTTAGTCACCAAATCTGGAAATGAGAAATCGTTAATACTGATGATTCTAATCAGGGCAATGGAACAAAACTATTAAATTATTGTATTGTCTTTGGTCTTTAACACGTGTGCAAAATTTCGATTTAATTTGACCTTTTAAAGTGGGTAAAAATCGAGTTCAGATTCAGTTACATACAGGTGAAGCTAATATAATAGCATGTTAAAATATAACATATCAATAACTAATCAATCAGCTGAAACACAGAAAATTAATCAATAACGGATTCAGAAATATACTATGTGGAGATTTAAGACATTTTTATTTCTTTTTAAATTTTCGGTTGCACACAGAATTGTTTGAAAATCATATTATTTATAAGTAGGATATGTCTCGTTTCATCCTAATGACATGCATCTGTATTATTTTGAATGTTTCGCTTCGCACTTCTCAAACAGAGGGGAGCGCCTCCTTAGGGGGAGGGGGTGATAGCCCTACGTGGGGGGGCGTGACCAAATCAAAAAGTCAAAAATAAAAAAATTTAATATAATAATCAATTTACTGAAAGAAAGCAAAACAAAATATATTCTGACACAGTCAAAAATAAAATACATATTCACACTGATGTAAGATACTTATAAATGTAACAGTAAAGTAAAAAGTATTTATTAATTTATAAATGCTGAGTTAAAAACAAGTTCAGTAATTACTAGTGCATTTACATGGGCTTATCTTATACCAAATTATTTACAAAATTGAATATTTATCTTGATAATTTGTTTAGTTTATAATTAAAGTCACATCGTATCTTTTGCGTTGAAGTACATTATTAATGTATCCAATTCGTAGTTGCTGCATGAGAGGGACGCAATGAAAATTATGTCTCAAAATTAAGTCGCAAATATTGAAAGTTTGAGAAGCATTGCGTTAATCGGTGCAAAAATGTCAGTATAAAACACACACACACACACACAAGTAATAGAAAAAAAAATTAAGTCAATTCCTACTTAGATCAACAATGAAATTTTTTATTTTAGCTACTTTTTATTAAATAGTTACAATTAATATAAATAGGCAGTGGCGCACACAAAGGGGGGTCCTGGGGGTCCGGACCTCCCCAAAGCCCTTGATTTTTTCCGATTAATTAAAATTCTAAGTATATAGTACGTAAAATGTAATTAAGTATTTGTTATTAATGATTAATTTTATTAATTAACGCTAATTATTTATTCAATGATTGGTTTTTTACTGTGTTTTGCTCCCGAAAACCGACAAAATCAAAAGCAGCATGATACAAGAATGGTGAACTTTCAACCCCGACCCCTCCCCCCCTTGAAAAATTCCTGTGTGCGCCACTGTAAATAGGTATAAGCATATGACAGAATCACAACATTAAATGGTAATTAATTTTTATTCATTATCATTAAAGTATCCTATTGTCATCCAAAACAATCGTATATATAAAATTTCAGTTCAACTGAATGCTTTAAAAAACGTGAGAAAAAGACCTTTTCAAGTTTTGACACAAGTCGCCAAAAGGGTTGCTAAGTCGCCAAAAATGATGCCAACGTGGCTGCATTTGTAATTCTTTGAATAATTAGTTTTAATCCATTAATTTTTAATTAGAATTAAATTACTGTATTGTCATCCAAAATAGTCATGTATATAAAATTTCAGCTCAATTGAGCGCTTTAAAATGCATTTTATTAACGATTGAAAATTCCACCAAGATAAATAAATAAATATAGAGAGAGTGTGAGCTAATAATAGAAATTGAAAAAGAAAATCCAAACACACACTTTACCGTAAAATTCTTGATATTTCTAAATGGAATGGATCTGCATGTGATATTTGTCTTTCATTTCCGGCAGGAAAGTATAAAAATGAATAAGAACCCTCAAATGTCGAGATCCAAGAAATTCGCAGCAACAAAAATAGACTTTTTCTTCTCCTTCCCACGAAAAGAATTTTTCTCTAGAATCGGGTCACATCAACGTAGATGTCCAACATTTCCTTTCCAAGAACGAAGGGAAATTATTCTTCATCAACTTTACCGGAATGTGGTTCTAAAGAAGTTTCGTCCAGTTCTAAAAATTCTGAACAAACTTATGAAGAAACACCTGATCCCAGTATTTCATATGCTTACGAGTGTTGTTAGTTATATAAATATATTATAAATTTGTCATAGTTTTTATACTCCCTTTTTTAAAAGTAAAAATTCTACTCTAATCAAAACATTTAAAATTTATTATGAAATATTTATGTTCATTTTTAAATATCATCATTTTTCATTGAAAGAAAGAAAGAAAAACACGAGTCATTGATTGATTGATTGTGGTATTTGAGATGGTGAATGGAAAAAAGGGCTGTTATCTCATCCTACTTCTTAGTCTTGTTTGTTTATTTAATTAAAGAATTTCTTCAGCTTATTTCTACTAAAGGGTACTAGGACATGCTCGAAAGAGTAAAATGCCAAAAATAAGACTTCTTACTTGTGGGATATATAACATTACAAATTTCCAATAGAGCTTAGATTTTGTGTGATCTTGATTAAAATATTTTAATCATTCTGAAGAAATACAAAAATAATGTTTTATTATTCTTCTCCTTGAGAGATACATTATTGTTCTCTTTTCATAATTTCATTTTACTATATTGTCAGGTTTGTCATCCACGTGTTAGAAATAGGCTTAGCTTTTCAACATTGCTCTAATTTTCTTTTTTTCATTTATGTCGAAAATTTTTGCTGTACGGGGAAGGTGGATCCATAAGGCATGTCTTAACCCTAAAAAGATGATATAATTCAGTGACAGCTTTAGAAATCATAATAGATCTCCAGTTTAGTCCGAAGACTTTCTTTCTACATTTGTTGTGTCTCGTGAACTCAAATTTCTCCCTTCTTTCTTATACTATATATATGTATATATAGTATAATAAAATACGATACCAAAGTGAAAAAGTTGTATAACCTGCAACGCCAAAGAAGAAAGAAATTGGAGTTCAAGAGACATAACGAATGCAGGTACAAAATGAGTCTTTGAAATAAAATGGAGACATTAGGATTTCTAAAGTTGTCGCTGAATTAAGCCAGCGATTTAGGGTTAGCAATTCTTTATGGATCCATTTCCCCCGTACAGCATAAGTTTTTGACATAATAGAGAAACAGAGCCATGTTGAAAAAGTTAAGCCTATTACTAACATACATCAATGATAAAACAGACAGTAAAGTAAAATTAAATTATTAAAAGAGAACAATAATGTTTCTCTCATAGAGAGGAATATTAAAAAAAATTCTAAAGAAAAAGTTAGGATTAAAAACTTACATGTAAAACTGAAACCCCAAAAAAAAAATTGTGCAAGCATGCAACTTATGCTAAAGTCCGGCGCAAAGTGATGTAAAAATGCAATTGAGCACAAGAAGCAAAAAACAGTGGCGCCATCTAGATAGTTACTTAGGAATTAAACTAAGCATAAAAGATATTTTAAAATTAAACTATATATATATAGGTTGATTCGCTTCCAGACCTACGAACTTGCATTGTGTGTAGGGTAACCAGAGACTACTTGGAATCATACAGGTTCAAAAATACCGCAGTTGCGAGCTACAGTGGGAAGAAACAGAAAAAAGGAACAGAAGCAACAACACATTAATGTTACAGAAAACATTTTACTGAAAGGTTACACTACAACAGGTGTTCGAAATTTCAACCAGAAATCGTCCGGCAGACCTCATAGCGGCGATGCATGGAATTCTTGTACATTCTGGAATATTCCTGGTATGCCACGTATCCTCTCAGCAGCTCTAGATATTCAAGTAATGTGGTCTTCAAATGAAGAAACTGGCGTCTTGTACACCAAAAAGAACCAGTTAACTTGTTAAAGAACCAGTTAACTCATTAAAGAACCAGTTAACTTGTTAAAGAACCAGTTAACTCATTAAAGAACCAGTATCACATAATTTTCTGTTCACACTTGCGAAGGTCGTGTGATATGCAACAAGCATGTTTCGGTAACCTTCCTGGTACAACGACTAAGCGATGTGCCCGTTACAATCCGCATCTCCATACACAGTCAGCATGTCGACTATTTCCTCGTTTGAATACGAATTCATCCTAATACCTCGAGAAACGGATTACAAATGACGACCTCCTACAGTATCAGTGTTCACGAAACCTTCCATTTAGCGGCATCTACCACAAGGCTATATGGAAGAATCTACCGGAACATAAGGAATTCCATGCAGTGTGTGCCGATGTCAGACTTGCCAGACGAATTCTGGTAGTACTCTTTTGGTAAAACCGTTTACAAAAATGTTTTCTGTCCATAAATGTGCATTGCTGTGTTTCTGTTTTCCTCTCTCTCTCTCTCTCTCTTCTTCGTTTTACCATATCTCGCAACTACGGAATCTGCTACCTTGCCTTCCTATGTGATTCCAAGTCAACTTTGTACTCCTTACACACGTTGCAAGTTTGTCGGTCTGGTAGCAAACCATCTGTATACGAGGGTGGTCCCCATAAGTACCCAGCCTGATCTAGAGATGATGGTTGTTGTAGTACGCAATATATAATGCATATGTTTCTATTTTGAAGACGCTACGGCTACGTTCTTTAGTATTTGTTTGGCAGTCATCAATAATGAATGTTTTCAGTGAGTTTGTGAAAAAGAGAGAAAATTGGTCATCGTTATGTGAAACAATACTTATTTGAAAGGCCTCAGCCCAACCAATATAAAAGATGAACTAGATCCTCTTCTTGGTGTGTCTGCTCCTTCGTTTTCAACAATAAAATATTGGGTAGAAAAGTTTAAACGAGGCCGTACGAATCGCCGAGAGGTAACGACTCCAGAAATGGTTGAGAAAATCCACAAAGCTATACTGGATAACCGTCGACTGAGATTATAAGACTTGAATTATATCTTAGAAGGAATACTACTTCTTAGCTCTTTCGTTTACTTTGTTAACTTCTAAAACTTACAACTCCTTTTCTTTCTAAGCTTAATTTTTACGATTATTGAATTCTTATAACAACCTTTGAGATTATTTTTGATTAATTGTATAATATATTTGAAAATTCTACGCACGAAATAAGAATTTGGTTGTAATAAATCATGTGACATAATCGCAAGCTCTTAAACTTATTACGATGTTTTTACTGTCAAAAGATATAATATTTTAATCGCGTAAATAATACGACCCCTCAAAGTTTTCGAAAAATAAAACTGAAAACCAACTCTCTGTATCAGAGATCAAAATAACTGTTCACAAACTTTTTTAACACGAATCGCACACTAAATAGTATCATCAAGGATTTGTTAAGAGCAATAATTGAATTTATCAAACAATTCAAATGTTTGATTAAAATAAGAAACTTGTTGCTATTCCTTAAGTAGAAAATCGATTCGGCACATAAAAGAGCCGCTGTGGAAGAGAAAGAAAAAAGCATTATCTATAAAATTAAATTAAAAACACTTTGATGTTTCATTGCTTAATACCAGACGATGAGCGTCGCTCACAATATTTTCGTAACTTTTGGTTTTATTCGAGGGATTAATCTTTCGCAGTGTTAATTAGTATCCGTGAGCTCTCTGAGGCGAAAAGAAATAAATTATTTTGATTTCACGAGAGCTTTAAGCCGATCTTAATTAAAGTTCAGTTAAGTAGTTGTTCTTTGGAGACACGCGCACTTGAGCGTCATTAAATGTTTTTGCCTTATTTGAGAACAAGATTCACTAGTTAGCAGTTTGTTCTTTGTGAACTTCTCGCACTCGGACAGAAAGATTTCCCTAACGATAAAAATTGTTTCGAAAGTTTCTTTCGCAAAAAGCTGGGTCTTGCTGAATGTTCTAAATGTGGTTATTTCTGTCCCACTCAAAGATCTGCAAAATACAACTAACACGCTTAGTAATTTAGAACCGCGAACGCGGTAATAAATGACTGTAGCGGTATTTACATAAGGCGGTAGCGGTCTCCAAACAGAGGGGCATCATTTTTGTCTGGTGGTTATGTTACTTGACTTCGGATCCATAAATCGCGGGTTCTGTCCTTCGGATAAGTGACATTTCATTGGTGACCCTGACTGAGTTAAAAAAATTGTAATCTACTGATCTGTCAGGGCGCCATCTACCCGCAAAAATAGCAATCAAAAGTCGTCAGATCACTTGACGCAGCAACCAAAGTCGTCAGACTCACTTGACACAACACTACCAATTAAAAGCAACAGCCTCCACGCTCGCCATATCAAATATCTCGTTCGTTCGCCTATCCATCGACTCACTGGTGGGGCAGTACTGTAGCGCTATCTATATAAAACAGTAACAGTTCCGGAAAGGGGTGATCATTTTTGTCTACTAGCCACGTAACTCGGCTGCGAAACCAAGTGCAGCAGGATCTATCCTCGACATGCCGAAAACGAAAGTAGAGTAGACACTCATTTTTACAAATTTACTCCTCGCTATTGTGAGGATAGCCCCGATAGCCTTAAGGTATCCGACTACCCTAAAATCGTTTATTTTATCAAAAATTGGAAAGAGATGTTATGATTTTATTTTGTAGGCCGTCTTATTAACTTTATAAAAATACCAAGTATTTTATTTTCCATTCAAATATTCCATTCAATGCACATGAATTGTTCGCATTCTACGCAGTAAAATTTCAAAATTTTAATAGTCTTTTTTTCTTGATGTTCTGACAAGGGAACAGTATTTCCTATTCTAAGTTCTTGATTTTTCGTCTTGAACAGCGCGTTATATATCAGATATTTCTTTAAGGCTTGTGCCTCAGGATATTTGCTTCTAACAACTGATTTTTGCCCTCACTTCTACGAATTCCTCTTGGTTTGAAATCAACCAAGCAACATTTCGAAACAAAGGAAACCCATTAAAGGAGTAGAGCGAAGAACAGACTTAAATAAAAATTCAACTACCAAATAAATCTCATCAAACCACTTTTATCCCGCTGCTGTAAAGTCTGCGTTCCAGAAACGGACGCAAAACCCCACACCACATTATTTAAGGTGCTTGAATCTGTTTAGAAGTCATTCAATTTGCCAAGATACATTGAGATGGTCTTTTGTCTCCTTCCCCGTACGGCTCACAAAAGTAATGAAATTCGATGTCTTTTCGAAGAGCCTACTGCTCAGAAGATGCATGTTCTTCTGTTCACTGGATGTTCTGTTCTTCCAACACCCCGCCTTTTCAAACAGGGTGACACTGCTAAGTTTGGAATGTAATCCTTTTTCGAAAATCATTCCGGCTTGTTCCGGAAATGAAGACAGACGTTCGGCATGGAACCGGGCGCAATTACAGGAATCACAGAACCGAGGGAGGGACGAGACAAAGGTGGGCGTAATCCCCCAGTGGACCCATAAAGACTCCCTCCCCCACTGATTAAACTCTTTGTCTCTCTTAATCTGCAGACACCGGCCATTACGATGGCAATTCGTCTCTATTTGGAACTGGATGGGAGAGTGCAAATACTGCTTCCTAAGAAAACGTATGCACAATTACAGGGTGGTTTAAGGGATTTGGTGACAATAGCTTCCCACAGTTCCCATCGCTTAGTGGGAGAAGTACTTTTACAATCCTATTATATTCATTTTTTTTAAAAAATTGCCTCATTATGGGATTTGTTTTTATTTAAATTTTTAAGCAATATTTTTATGTTTTACTTTTTTAATGGAATTATTTATCTAGGAATACAAATTTTTTAATAACAGGTAAGAATACTATTTTAATTATATATATATACAATTAAGAAGTCACTGTCGCCCAGCGAGTATGGTGGCTACATCCCTCGGCTTGTAACCGAGTGGGTTCGGGTTCGAATCCCGAGTAAGACTTGGTTGTATCTTCTTCGGGAAAGAAGTCGGTCTTTCGCCTGAAATGGATTCCCGTCTCGAAAGAAAAAGCAGCGTACACCTCATCTTGTTATATGCTGGGATCATCGTTTGTAATAAAAAAAATCTGTATTCTTCTATAGTTGTGTTATATATGTTTCTGTTCATCTATCTCACTTCTTTCGTATGTATCCCAGTAATAAACACACGACAACAACATAAGAAGTCACTAAATCTCGAAAAAAAAGTTCTTTATATGGAAAATTCGTTACGGTATCTGACTACGTTTGAAACCGTGATTTTAAAAAAGCGCATAAATAAATAATTTTCATGATATTTAGTGTCACTTAGATTAGAATACATGCATACATTTTTACAAAAAAAAATTATTTAAATACAATATTTCGGCAAAAAATTAACTTAGAATAACCTTTTTTCAAAATGTTCTCCTTTAAATAAAAATGCTTCTAAAGTAATAATATTATTCTCATATAAAGTAAAGTCTTATCCAGAGAGTCTGAACTATTTTTTTTTGAAAAATTTACATTTTCAGAGTTACAACAAATTGAAATAATTATCGGCGTTTTTTTCTCGAAATTTCTCCCCTCTGTTGTTGTAAAACATGGATAAACCCACTTCTAAGTTATATATTTCAAATATTCTAGTTGAACTTCTGTACAGAGGTCTGAGCTATATACAGGCAAAATATTATTATAATAGAAGCATTTTTCACAAAAGGAGACTATTTTGAAATTTGGTCATTCTATGTTCCTTTTTCGTCAAAATATAATACTTAAATAGTTTTTTACTGTAATACTAATCTTAAAACAATTTTATATACATTTTCTAATCTAAGTGACACTAAATATCATAAATATTATCCATTTATACGCTTTTGCAAAATCACGGTTCCCAACGTAGTTGAATACCTTAAATAGAGGTTCACCTTTCAATTTTCTTTACAAGTCTTTGGTGATAGGGTAAGATGGATTGGAGGATAACATTAAATATCAATGATACGTGTTCAGAATATTGTTGCTTTTAGTTTAAACGATGTAACACATGTCATAAAATAGTAAATGAACTTTAATATTGCTTGTTACTAGATAAAATATATGAGATACATTGTAACACGATGTTCTACAGAAAGGTAAACAATATGAAGTAATAATAAGTGTTGCCAAACGACAACAAAGAAATTAAGAGTTAAATTAGTTATCTTCAGTTCAAGCAGCCACAATACTCCCCCACCAATGAAGAGGGTGAACGTTACAGGAATCGTTTTGATGGGTGAACTGCACGACCAGAACGAGTTACATATTGAACAGGAGATTCCGCAAATCTCCAGGTCACCACTTTGGTGATAGTGTAAGATGGGTTGGACGATGACATTAAATATCAATGATGCGTGTTCAGAATTTTGTTGCTCTTAGTTAAAACGATGTTCCACATCTCATAAATAGTAATTAACTTTAATATTGCTTGTTACTAGATAAAATATATGAGATACATTGTAACACGATGTTCTACAGAAAGGTAAACAATATGGAATAATAATAAAGGTTTCCAAACGACAACAAAGAAATTAAGAATTAAATTAGTTCTCTTCAGTTAATGCAGCCACATAAACAAAATTTTAAATTCATACACACTATATAAGAAAAGTAATTATTCCCACATTTTTGTAAATTAATGTGCATTTATTTCATACATCATACCAATAAAAAAGAAAGAAAAAAAATTGCATGAATAATTTCTTGACGCATTTATCCACTTACTGAAAAATTAAATATTTTTCTTTGATGCTCAAGCTCTTATGTTTTGATATTTTTGAGCTACAAGAAACGAAGATACCAATACAACTGATCAAAACTGCAAATGAAAGGAGACTACTTCAAGGACACGGGGACACGAGACAACTCCACTGAGGGTGAAAGGATATATCAAATACATTTCCAGTGAACTGGACAATGGGAGTTAAAGCTTGCACTTCTCGGATGAAACACCCAGAATTCTATTGCTCTCGGAGAATTATGTAGCTAATAAAACCAGTTCAATATTTCTGATTACCATAAAATGTGTTAAAAGAGAGAAAGTGAAATGTTCAGAAATACTTTATAGTTAGGGAGAAAAAAATTGAATCACAAGAGAAAAAGCTCGCTACATAGAAATGCACTTCGCTATTGGGAGATTGTTTTATGAAGAAAACCGTGAAATGTGTTCTTGGCTCCAGGAAAAAATTCGCTATATAGAAAAATTCGCAATATAGAGGTTCGTAACATGGAGGTTCGACTGTACATGTATAATCGTCCCTTTCAATTTATCTATTCAATTACAATGTATAACGATCTTGTAGAAGTTACAATAGTTCTGAAAAAAAGAAAACATTATTCATAATTCGAAATATTGAAAGTTAAAATCCTGAAGCTGCTGCAAATGTCAATGAGTATATATTAATGCATCACTATAAGGCCATGAGAGAGGAAATTGAATAAATTTTCGTACCACGTCAATATGGAGGCATTGAGCCTAGAGAGGTTTAAAGTATATCGACCCATCTACATGGCAAGTTTTCAGTGATATCAGTATTTGAGCTCGTGATGGAGAACCCTGGCCACTAGTTCATGACCATGATCACTACGCTACCAAGATCACCGCTAATCTACGAAATGTTGCAAAAATTAAGAGACGTGAATTTTCTCTAATTTAAGGTATCCGACCGTTCGGAGCCATGATTTTATAAAACCACATAAATGGATAATTCTCATGATATTTAGTGTCACTTAGAGTAGTATAAAATTGTTTTAAGGACATCTTGACAAATTTTGACATCTTACAATATTTTGGCAAAACTTAACCATTTTTCAAAATGTTCTCCTTTTATAAAAAATGCTTCTAAAATAATAACATTTTGCTTATATAAAGTAAAGACTTCTTCAGAGAGTCTGAACAAGAATTTTTGAAAAATTCACATTATTTTCAGAGTTACAACCAATTGAAATAATTATCGGTGTTTTTTTTCATAAAATTTCTCCCCCTCGGTTGTCGTAAAACATGAATAAACCCACTTCTAAGTTATATATTTCAAAAATTCAAGTTGAGCTCTGTAGAAAGGGCTATACAGGCAAAATATTATTATAATAGAAGCATATTTCACAAAAGGAGAATATTTAGAAAATGGTTCCTTTTCTATGTTCATTTTTTATCAAAATATTGTACTTAAATAATTTTTTATTGAATACTATTTTGAAACAATTTTTTATATACATTTTCTAATCTAAGTGACACTAAATATCATAAATATTATCCATTTACACGCTTTTGCAAAATCACGGTTCCGAACGTAGTCGGATACCTTAATTTAAAGCTCTAAAAATTGAAAGTTTTCTATTAATATTCTATTAGTACTATTTATTCTAATAATATAAATTTCTTCCCAACATTATCTGAATACAATCAAAGTTTCATAGTTCAGAGTATATAGTCCGTTTAAAAACTTTAAAATATTGATAGAGCAAAATCAAATAATAATTAATCATAATTGCCATTAATCCTTTCGTTTCGACAATTTGTATCCATATTAACTCAATGTCTTTGTGATATACAATCGCTTCCGAAAGTCCGGTACAGGCGCGTAATCATCTTTCATATTCATACTAAGATGCCAATTAAATTAAGTCTTTTTGAAATCAATGCTATTTTTTTTTATTCCTTTAACACCGTAAATTCAAATAGTATAAGGAGCAATCACCTGAATAATACATGAAATAACACAAATATTTTTAAAAATCGTGTGCATCAAAAGTCTTACACTGAAAAAACCGTTACGGTAAAGGATTGTAACTAAAAGTTAATACTTTTTAAGCTATTCTGTTCTTTCTATCATTCTCTCAACATATCTGGCAGGAATTCAACTAACTTAGTTGTCTCATATGTGGTTATTTTGTTCCATCATTTTGCTATGAAAGATTTGATTATTTCTTTGTGTAAATATGTGTTATTTCTGTCCTACTGATTATTCACTCGAGTGCATCCAACAAATGCTGTACTTTTCTAAAGTCTGGGGACTGGGATGGCTTTTGGAATTGGTTTGGAACATGGTAAAACAGCCATAACTTCATAATGTAGACCATTTGCTTAACACCTTTGTCCTACTGGAAGTAAAAATCATCCCTGCAAATTTCTCGGCACTGTCTTGATATTTTACATCAATAAGTTCAAGTAATCAATTTTGTTCATTGCTTATTCAATAAATTCTAGAGCAGATATAACGAATAATTAGAGACAAAACACTGAACTTAAGTATTATATTTACGATCAAAAATTTTGCGAAACAGTACCAGTATTAATTTTTAACTTTTTGAGCGATTAAAGTTCTTCCTTTAACACTAAACTTCTTATTCGTTTTATAGAAATGTTTCACATTACTTTTTATTACTTATGTGATTTCTTATGAAATAGTTATCATTATTTGAATACTTGAAGTTAATTCTTAATAATAAATTAATATGAGAAAACTATTCTCATTTCTTAAAAATATTTTCTTTCTTTTTTTAAATGTTTTATTTATTAAATACGTCAAATGAATACAAGTATCAGACTGTACAACTTTCTTAGCATTACAGTTAAGTGACTTGACTGCATAAGGCATCATTAGAAATTTGTCTTTAGGTGTGTGTGCTTGTAATATGAATTAGAAAATTATTTTAATCGTTATTTAAAAATAGATATTCCATATTTTTTTAAGAAATAACTTAAGGTATCCGACTAGGTTGAAAAAGTGCTTTTTAAGTGTTTCATGTTTGGTGTTGTTTAGGTCATTAGGGAAAAGAGAAATTAATTATTAAAGAAGAAGGACTAATACATAAAACTACAGAGTTTCTTTAACTATTAAAAATATATTTTTTAATTCGTCTTTTGAAGAATGAACTTTTCATGATAATTTGTGCACGAGAAACGGGATATCTTCTAAATGATCCAATCAAATGCAATGAAATTTATAACATATATGCTATGGGGCCCTTTAGAGTGTAACAAAGCACAGGTTTTAAGACAGCTACATTTAATTACATTTTACAGCCATTTTTAGCTTAGAACATGCAGTAATTTTGACGAAAAATCATGAGCATCAAATTTAAAAATGCTCTATTAAAATATTTATTTCTTAAAATATTTTTTATCCTACGGTTTGTGACACTTCAGAGGGATCAAGAAGTATATCAATGACGTTAAAATTGCGTAATGTGTAATTTATTTTTATTTATCACGTTTTTCTTAACTTAAAAAGTTTTGCTAAATTTTCCTAAAAATATTTTTTTTTCAGAAAAAAGGGTGATGCATGTTAGTTATTTAATATTTATGACTGATTAAATCTCTCTCTATTTATGTTTTTTAAAATAATAAAAGTATTCAGAAAATCATTTTTTGAAAAATTTATCTCCGAACCTAGTCGGATACCTTAAAGAAAATTTAGATTTTAGTGAATCGGTTTTTGCAAAGGAGTGTGTGTTATCACCTGAAATTATCTAGTTTGTTATGTGTGTGTGTGTGTGAACCCTGGAATCATATAGTAGAAGGTTTTAATAGTTGTATTAACGGGTAGAAAAAAAATCATGAATTATTAAGTTTAACTTATTTTAACAATCTCTTTATTTAATTTTAATTATTTTGTACAGAAAATGATAGTTAACAAAGGTTTAACTAACAAACACCATAAGTAACAAAATATGTTATTTCATCATGATTGATATATATTCAGTTTCACTTTTCCTCATACGTATATGTTTGTGTCACAAGGAGTCTCGTTTTGCAAGATGGGCCTCTGTGCACACCATTATGCTGATGGGGTACAAGAGTCCCCGAAGCATAAGTCCAGGCCTAGAGTTCCCCCACCCCATCAAGATCGATCCCGGGGACTTTACTCCCCTTAAAAAATCTTTCTCTGGGAACATCTCTGTCACTTCGCATGATCCGCATCATCGAATCATCCACCCCCTCCACCCCTCAAATATTTCGAAAATGCAGACTGGGGGAGGAGAGACGTTGAAGTGAAAACGATGAGGGGGGGATGATGTGATTTCCATCAACAATGGTTTGAGGAAGAAGAGTCTGCGATTGTTCCTCCCCCCGCCGAAGAAAGTCGTAGATAAAAGGTCTTTTGCAATGTTGGGAATACGAAACAGGCTTTAGCTGACTTCTTTAAGTATAAAGTCTTTGAAAAGGAGCTTCAACAATGGATTGTAATGTGTTTCAGTTTCTGGTTTGTATTAACTGGAAATGCAATCATTAATGTTTAAAGTTAAATACTTTATAACGGTGATACTGTACTTTGAACGTTAGCAGGGAAAAGAAAGACAGAATATTACACTAATAGTATTTGTTGATAAAAAGATATCAATTGAACTAATTTATAAAAGCTCGTAGTAGGTGAAAGATTTATAAGAAAAGTAAGCCTTCCATTTGATAAATGCACTAGTGTTTCTTTGTGTTTTTTCTATCTCTGCTTTAATTATTTGCTACAAAAAACTTTAAACTAATAACAGTTTTAGTTTCTTTTCATTGAAGTGATTGTGTTGCGGTGGTAGCCTAGTTGTCCAGGTCACGGACTCGTGGTCGGCGTGTCCCTTCGAACCTACTACTGTTGAAGACCCAACGTGTAGTGGGCACGTTAAGATATCGGACTACCCTAAAATCATGATTTTTTTTCAAAAATTGACACATTTTTTATTATTTTATTTTATAGGCCATCTTATTAGCTTAATAAAAGTACCAAGTGTTTTATTTTCCATTCACTAGAACAAAAACTACAAGTGTTTTAGTAAAAGCAAATGCCACAACTTTACACAAGATGTCGAACTTTAAAATGCGTTTTACTTGAAATGTGTTTTTTCGAAAAGCTCAAACGAGGACAGAGATTGCTCAAAAAGCTGTGAAATTAATTTGCTGAAATTTTCTGTGTATGCTTTGTAAAACAGTAGAAGTGTTTTGACCTCCAGATTTATCAATCACTGTTGTTTTATTTCAAAATTTACAGTCCTTTATGTGAATATAATCACTGTTTTTTCAAGCAATTTCATATAATCACTAAGATAAAGTGCTCTAGCTTTTGTAAAAATTAAAATATCTCTTATCCTGAAGGTCATTTCAAACATGAATAACGAAGTAACACATCAAAATTAAAAAAAATTTAAAATTTGTTCATAAAATTTTTGTACAGAGCAGGCCCCGTTTATGCAATTTTTTGTTCATTTTTACCAGTTTTTTCCCATTTTAATATTTTTTTTTCTTTTTTCAATTTTAGGATTTTTTTTTCCTCTAAAATATACTAAATAAGTCTAAAAATCACAAAAGAAATCCCCATATCTGCATTTTTTTCAAAAAAAAGTTGTCGAAAGTAGTCAAATACCTTAAATATGTCGAGGCTCAAAAGTTCTCTGTTGCGTTGTTGATATTACTTATGCCAACTGATTGACAGTTACATCAGATCAAGGCCCATGAAATTCATCGTGGCTAAGAGCTAGATTTTTACTCCTGTCGTTAGCCTTAACTTTGAGCACCATGCAAGTGACAGTACGATTTTGCTCGGTTCCACCCCAATTTTGACGGAGATGGGATGGTCAAAGGTCTGCCACCTCTTTTCCCTTTCCACCATCCTCACGAGAAGACTTGCGGCTCGACGGCTATTTAGAGTACCCCCATGCCGCGAAGGCACTATACATTTACACACATCCATGCATTCTCCGGTTTTCGAACCCAGGGCCTACGGCACTGTAGTCAGCGTCACTAACCTCTATACCGGATGAGTGGAAACGTTATCTTGTTAGTGTGGAGTGGAAGCTAGTAGAGGAAGGGTGCCAGCTGAGGTATCGTTCTCTTCACTTGCTCATTGTTCAAAAGTTCAAAGTCCGTCACCAAAAAGGCTCGTGTAGCTGAATAGTGCGACGTTAATATTCCCTCATTCATTCATTGGTGTATGTGTGTGCGTGTTTACCAAAGTCGCACTTTTTAGTAACAACTAGAGTATTGGCGACGAAACTTGTGTGTGTGTGTGTAATTCTGAGCCTTGATCAAATGACGAGGAATACACCTGAGCTAGCACCCTCCTCTCCGAACAACCACACCATACCAAGGGGGGGGGAAGCTTACAGCCTCGACAGATATAACGTGCATCATTCTCTCTACTTTGAGGGTGTTCTTTGGCTTAGATATAGAACCTGTGACTCGACAATTCGTGTCACAAAAGTGCGTGACCCTAAACTTTTCTGTGGAAAAGTTCATTGCTTATTACATGAGTCATATCTTTTTCCACCACTCATTTTCCAACTTTATCTCCTTTCTTATCGATAAGGTATCTGACTACGTTCGGAACCGTGATTTTGCGTATAAATGGATAATATTTATGATATTTAGTGTCACTGAGATTAGAAAATGTATATAAAATTGTTTTAAGAATATTATTACAATAAAAAATTATTTAAGTACAATATTTTGACAAAAAAGGAACACAGAGTGACCCATTCTCAAAATATTCTCCTTTTGTAAAAAATGCTTCTATTATAATAATATTTTGCCTGCTCAGACCTCTCTACAGAGGCTCAACTAGAGTTTTTGAAATACATAACTTAGAAGTGGATTTATCCATATTTTATTACAACAGAGGGGAGAAATTTTAAGAAAAAAACGCCGATAATTATTTCAATTAGTGATAACTCTGAAAATAATGTGAATTTTTCAAAACTCCTAGTTCAGACTCTCTGAAGAAGTCCTTACTTTATGTATAACTGAAATATTATTTTAGAAACATTTTTTATAAAAACAGAACATTTTGAACAAAGATTATTCTAAGTTAATTTTTTGTCAAATAATTGTATTTAAATAATTTTTTGTCAAAATATTCTTAAAACAATTTTATACATGTATTCTAATCTAAGTGACACTAAATATCATGAAAATTATCCATTTATGCACTTTTTTAAAATCACTTTTCCGAACGTAGTTGGATACCTTAAATTTATAAGAAAATATTATTTGTAAATAAGAAATATTCTATTCTAATTTGAGTGAAATATATCTTAAAATATATATCAGTTATCAAATATACGTTAAATAACTTGGTTGGAGGAAGGTTTTTTTCTATTATTTATAAAAATAGTAGAGTAACATAAATTGCTTGAATTTTCATATACAAAACAGAACATATCAGTAGTTGGAAAATACTTATTAATACAGGAATTTTTTTTATTATAATGGGGCACAAGAAAGCACAGAAGACAGAAAGACAAGAAAAATTTGTGTGTAATATTAACGAACCCAAAAATGTTTTATTAATCTTTTTTAAATAACGTATGATTAATATGTTTGATGAAAGCGCAGTTAGTCACTGTGTATCGAAGCAATTTTGGGATTCTGATATCATATTGGAGAATAGTAGAACCTATAGTTTCATAAAAGTTTCATTGAGATGAGCAAAGTCAGGGAATGTTTTAAAACGAAACGTTCATAAACCTAAAAATCATTCCTTCCAAACACTTTCTCTTTTGCCCTCTCCCTCCATATATGCAAATAGATACAATTGAAATACTTGTAACGCTAATTGCTACAGTTTTACTCAATGCTAATTAGAGCTAATTAAATTTGCCGTTTCCACCCGAAACATTTTTATTTACGATTCTTCTGATTTCTTTAGGGGAGAGCAGATATCTTAATTCTAACTCAAAAATAAAGTAGTAGTTTTAAATTTATGAAATCCACGCGAGCGCGTGGAATGATAGGTATAAATAAAGAGAAGAGAAATGTTTATAATTGTATTTTAAATGTTTTTGACAGGTGATGTAGACATTTCAAAAATAAATATCATTCAATTCCTACCTTTAGTTTACAATATCCTTATATATATATATATGTATCTTGTTCAAATTTTCAATCGTTAAAAAAATACATATTAAAACGCTCGATTGAGCTGAAATTCTATATACACGATTATTTTGGATGACAATACGGTATTTTAATTATTATTAATAAAAATTGAGATAAAAACTAATTATCCAAGGATTACAGATACAGCCACGTTGACATCATTTTTGGCTAATTAGCGACCAATTTGGTGACTTGTGTCAAAACTTTAAGTTTTTTTTTCCTCATATTTTTAAAGAACTCATTTGAGTTGAAATTTTTTATACACGATTGTTTCGGGTGACAATACTATAATTTAATCATAATTAATTACATTTGACTAAAACTAATAAAAAGTTACAGATATAGTCACATTAGCTTCATTTTTAGCGACATAGGTCAAAACTTTAAAGATTTTTTCCCCTCACGTTTTAAAGCATTCAGTTGAACTGAAATTTTACATACACGATTGTTTCGGATGACAATACGATACTTTAATGATAATTAATGAAAATTATTTGCCACTTAATATTGTCATTCAATAAAACAGTCCAACACTATATATAGATAGTAAAATGGAAAATTGCAAGGAAAATCCTTATTTTTTTACTTAATGGTGTGATTCTGTCATATGTATATACATATACATATTTATATTAATTGTAATAAAAAGTTACTAACGTACAATTTTTCTTTGTTGACCTAAGTATAGGAATTGACTTTTAAAAAAATATATTGTTTTTTTATATATTACTTGTTTTAATATTATTTTTTATGAAATACTGGGTACATTCAAGAATGTACTTTCATAGCCATACTCGGCGAAAAACTTTGGCGATTCTTACGTTATATCACCACCATACCGGAAACATTGAATAAAACCGCACGAATTCTAAAAATAGAATACGCTGACGGAAATATGGGAGTGAGTGAATGTGTATTTATATTGTACTATTAAGCTACACTAGGGCTTTTGGCGATGGACCTCGTAATTCTGAACGATTTTCATACGAAGAGGATGAAACTTCTGATTAGGTTCCCCTCTCCTACTCAACGCCAAAGAGAGGACTTTTGAACCTTGATATATTTTATGCGCATCGGGCATTTTTCATGGCGGATCTTCAGCGGTACCAGAATGGAACTCACGAAACGTCGGCCCTGGGTTCATATGACCTTAACCACAACCACAATGCTACCGCGGCCATGGTGGAAATATGGAGCACGTTGTCAGATTTGTATGCCCTATCAACGAACGGCGGTAAGTGGTGAAATATGAAACGAAACCTATGTGGTTGCCATTTCAGCTTCTAAGACACTTGCGAAATCGGGGTTGTCAATATGGTGAGCTTTCTTGAAAGTTGTAATGGTTGAGATAGTACGTAAGTACCAAACACAGTTATTGAATGCAATGTACTCTGTATCATTTTACAATAAATGAATTCAGGTATACACCTATCACCATTATGAATACGTTAAGCCTTTAGTTAAAGTCTGGGATCATACATAAAAAATGTGAGGAATCCATGTCTTGGATTATGTAGAATATGGATTACAAAAGCCGTATTGAACAATATGAAGTGACCGTAGTAACCGAACAGTCATTACTGGGGTTGTTTCTGTAAAGTCATGGTTTTTAGCCATCGTGCCACTAAAGACCCATCCTTTAAAGGGTTTGATGCATATTAAATCTGCCGAGACTCAGATCACCCCCCTCCTCATTGGCATATTGTAAAATTTGGAAGATGGGGCTAGCTGAGATGCCATTCTTTTCATTTGACCCAATTAAGAAATATGAAGTTCTTTGCTAATAGCCTTCGAGTTGCTGTATAGTAAAACCTTAATAAGCAGCTAGTCCAGCGTTTCTCAAGCTGTGGGGCGTGCCCCACTAGGGAGGGGGTGACATGATAACTCTTAAGAGGAGGACTCGAGAATATTGAAAAATCGGGAAAAAAAGGATTTAAAGATTATTAATTCACTAATAGTAAAGAAACAAAATACACATTCTAATAAATAAAATAGACATTTACACTCTGATATAACACACTTATAAATGCATGAATACTGCACATACACACACGATGTATTTTATAATTAATTTAACAATACCGTAAGTTAAGAATAAGTTTAATAGTTACCAGTGACCCCATTGGCTTTTCATATATAGAATTATATACAAAAGTTGCCCCTAATCTTGATAATTTGTACTGTTTATAATTAATCCCTAAACTACCGATTAAAAGTTACGCAATTCGTTCTCCAATTCTCATGTTTTTCACGAAGTCATATGTATCTGATGTATTGCGGAAGGGAGAGAAGAAAAAGAATAAATATAAGAAAATCCTCTGGAATAAGTAAAACCATCTCAAAAACTGTCACGGTCCTTTTATTGCATTCCAAAGGATTCGAAATTTTTATGGATAGCAGTGCACACACATATAGAAAAGATCGTACTTCGGAAAGGCGTATTTATATGTTCGGGGCAACTAATACTTTAGCTGAGCATGACGTTTATATACGCTGGTCGTACTTCAGAGGTTAAAGTCGTATTGTACCTTCAGCGTCAAAGTATAGTATATTGAGTTCAATACATTGTTATAGTATGGCGGGGGACGCGGTGAAAATTGTGATTGAATATTGAATCACAAATATCGAAATTTTGAGAATCACTGAATTAGTCAGTTAATTTAGGTAGTAAATTTTAGTTATTCTCAACACCACTACCTTATCTTGTGGTTACATGTAGCGCTTTGTAGTTAACGAACAATCGAACTTTTTTCCAATCACTTTATTGCACTTTTTGGAATCCTAACGTAATGGAATTTTTTTTGTCATCTCTTTTATGAATAGTTTCATTGTTATTGAGTACTACTCAGTGGTTACCACCGAACAGAATAAGATTAATTTGAATCACGTACGAACTAAATGGAGCTTACAGCTCATAAGCGAAAGTCCGCCGAACCAAACCAAACATGTTAAATAGATAAAGGTACTTTTTCTTGCCAAGGATCAAAGATATTTACTTTGAATAAAAGTACGTCAGAATGGATACTAATTCGTATGAATACGTTTTTCAAAACGAATATCCCAAATGTTATTGTTTTTTTATTTCTTATGTCTAATAAAACAAGAAAAAATAGAATTATAGTGAATATGTTATTTTGATGTGATAAAAATAAAACAAGTTTATTCATTTAATTTTCTACCAAAATAGTTTCCCTTCATTTGAATGATTTTCTCATGTCCAATGGGATCAATTCTTAATAGTCATATGATGAAGACAAACACGTGTTCTCCATTTCATTCATAATAGACGTTAAACTAATTGTAATTGTTGTTCTATTAGAAAAATTTACATACGCCTTCGAATTTCATAATTGCATAAAGATATTTAAATGTTATGAAAAAATATTTTTTAAATATTTTAAAATTAAAAGAAAAAACACCTTTTTTTATGCACGTACATTTAGATAAAGTACATTTGGTATACATGTGCACTTTTTTCAAGAGAAAGTTTCTGCGAAGAGCAAAAGTTAGCACCAATGAAGCATATAAACTGATTAACTGGAAACACATGATTGCTTTTTACAGTGTGACTATGACACCACATGAGTTATTGAACTGATTACCTAGTAACACGTGGTTATCAGTATCCTGTGATTATGACGTCACGTGAATTTAGCCCATTCAGTGAGTCTTCCCCTTTGAAAACGGATTATTTTAACGAACGGAACGAACTCATGGCAACAATTATTAGGTGTTCTCTTCATTTCGTCGAGTTAGCTTCAAAGCCAAGGGGTAAAATGGGTTCTGTATTAGTTTCATTTCGATCAAGGTCACTGTAGCTGAGTAGTCATGGTCACGAACTAGTAAGCAGCATTACATCTGTCGAGTCGTGAGATTGAATTCTTATACCACGATGTATTTACCCAGTATAGGAGCTTTACGTACGTTAAGTCTGCCGATGCTCAAATGAGTTTTTTTTTCCAACACAAAAGCTTTGTAAATGAACCTCATAATTTTGAACCACAGTCGAGTGGACGAGGATTACATCCGAGCTGACATCCCTTCTCGAAACGTACGCTGGAATAAATATACGTTGGAATATACGAAATATCTCTACACGTTGTGTAGATTGAAAGTACACATTGTGTAGATTGAAAGTACACATTGTGTATTTTGAAATATACAGAAATATCTCTTTATGTTATGTGTTTAGTCACACAGAAATTCGAAGTCATGATTTTACAGGGGTATCTATTCATATACAAACGTCTCTAAACTTTAAGTAAAATTAAAAAGTTCTTCGCCAAGTGAGAGAGTTAATATTAACGTCGCATAGTTCAGCTACACGAGGGCATTTGGTGACGGACTGTCGCCGCGGTAGCCGAGTGGTATAGGTATTGGACCGTGGCTTGCCTTGTCACGAGTTCGAGCCCAGTACCACTAAAAACCCGCAGTGTATGACAGCGATGCACGTTAAATCTGTCGAGGGCTAAAACGTCCTCCCGTTGGTGTGGTGTGGTAGTTAGGAGAGGGAGAACCAGTTCAGGAGTCATCCACGTCACTTGACCGTGGTTCAAAATTACGTGGTCCCTCGCCAAAACCCCTCGTATAGCTGAACAGTGCGACGTTAATATTCAATCAATTGATCGACAGATTTAACGTGCATCGCTGTGCCCTACACGGCAAGTTCTTCGCCCAAAGCCTTCGTGTAGTTTCTAACTCATACCGTAAAATCCGGCGTATATATAACGCGCTCTTTTAACACAAAAAATAACTTTTAAATATAAGGTGCGCGTTATATGCGCCGGGTATAAAAACGAGAGCTTTAAAAACAACAAAAGAAATGAGCATCAAAACAAATTTACTTCTCTACATATTGAAATACTGTTTATTTAAAAGAAATGGCATGCCTTATGAGCTAAAAGAACTGTAGTTTTAGATGTAGACTATTTTTTCAAAAGTCTGGGATAATACCTGACTTCAAAACATAAGAGCATTGTATACTAATATTTCAGATTTCTTCGCAAAAAAGGGGGGGCGCGTTATACGGCAAATATACCTCAAAATTAAAAAAATGCAGCTTGAAAGTATAGGTGCGCGTTATATATACGCCAGAGTTTACGGTAATTAGAAAATCAAGCAAGAAATTGCATATCAAAACACTATATTTTAGATTATTAGTTTAATCCACTGTTAAACAAGCTAATGATTTCAAGAAATGCTCTAAGTATATTTAAAATATTTATTCCTGACATTGATACTTTTTCTGCCATTTGTAGCATTTTTCTCCTAACCAAGACTTCTTAGTTTAATGCTTCAAAATTACATTAATGAAAACATTTGCAGGAGACTCATATTTCAATAATTATTAGTTTTTTCCCTTCCTTTAATTTACATCATATTTAGTAATATAAATAAATTATCAAATTATTTTTATATTAAGAATAGATATAAAAACTACAAATTAGATTATGCCTGATTAAGATTTTTAATCAAATGGTCTTACGACAGATCTCAGACATTTGCTAAGAAGCTAGTTTGTGTGCAGCTCAAAGTAAAATACATTTAAAGAAACTCGAATTTTTCTATTCAAGTCGTCAAAAATATTTAAACGGTTAAAATAAGAATAAAACCTTGAGATTAATTGGTGATTAAGTTGAAGCAATATGAGGAATACTAAAATATCTTCCCAAGCAAGTATATTTCTTAAATAATTGGCAAACGATCTTTACAAACTTTGCAGTATAACCAATAACTAAATAATTCAGCTTATTAACAATACAATGAAAGAAATAAAACAACTTAATAAATATAATTTTTTTTAAAAAATCTTAACTAACTAAGCATTTTTCATAAAAACAATATGATTTATAATAAGTAATATAAAAAAAATTTAGTCAATTACTACATATGTAAACAAAGAAAATTTTATTTTATTTACTTTTTATTAAATAGTTACAACTAATATAAGTATGCATATACATATGACAGAATCACAATATTAAATGACAAAATAGAAAGCGATTTCCCTTGCAATTTTTCATTTTCCTTTCTATATATGGTGATAGACTATTTTTGTTTGTTGCTTCTTATGATAATTAATTAAATTTAGTTATTCTAATAAAACAGTATAGTAAAAAAGAAATCCCATTCTCAAAAATTAGCCTATCCCAGGTAGGATTCGAACCACCGACCTTTCGATTAGAAGTCCAAAGCGCTATCCATTGCGCTACAGGGACACAACGAACGATTTTCCTTTCTATATATGCTGTTGAGCTATTATTTTTGTTTCTTACTATTTATTCACGTTTTAATTTAATCAATGAATTAATATTTGAAAAAAACTGAATTCACATCAAATGTCATCCAATACAAGTTTAAACAAATGCATTTGAACTTGAATGGATGAATAGAAATTATTTTATTAGCGACTGAAAATTTGAACACGAGATAATATGTATAACATATATAATATATGTAACATATATAATATGTATATATGTATATATGTATAATATGTATATATATGTATATATGTATAATATGTATATAATATGTATATATAGGGAGAGTGAACTAATTGTAGGAAATGAAAAAGGTGTTACCGAACTAAGCAATTTTCGCAAAAACAATATGATTTATAAAAAAAAAAATTATTTAAAATCTTCAAAACACACAGAAATCGATACATTCTAAAATTTTATATACGAATATACTTAAGACTCTCTAAACCAAAATAGAATAATCCAACATTTAAAAAAACATTCTTAGGACCCCCCTTTCCTACCCGGTATCTTCATTAAAATATTACAACTTAAACCTACACCTTATATATTAAGGAAAACAAACCGTGTGGATCCTGAAAGCGGCCCATAGGAAAGAAATCGATGTCAGAGGCCATCAACAAAATAAGTTTGAATACGAGACAAGGCACATTGTTGCAAATGTGCACTCGGGGCAAAAGAAAGTCTGTGCGTCCCTCTTAAATGTGAAGCATCGATCTTACAGAAGGGCGATCGATGTTCTTTTTACGCCCCGGCATTCAAAGGTTAGACGAGGATGTAAATTTGTGTATTTTTGTCCTGTGGCATCCCTCTTCCTTCATTAATATTCAACGCCGGAGAAACAAAGTTTGCGAATTCAGTCTCCAGTGTATGTCTTTGAGTGCCTTTTGATAAGCCGGAGATATATTAGTTCGTTACCTAGTTAATCCTTTGCCGTCAGAGATAAATTAAAGATGGGTATTTTCTTCCTCGTAGCATATTTCTACCAGTTACGCTCATCAATCTGCAATCAGAGCAGTCCAAGACATCAAACAATTTGTTTAACATTCGGTCGAAACGGTGCCAAGAATATTGGTAAATTTTCGATACAGTTTTCGTGATTAATTCAAGGATTTTTAATATGTTCAGAAGTTTAAAATACAACAATATGCTGGATTAAAAAATTTTAGTATAGAAATTTTTAGCTGATAAATTCCTTAATTTTATACATACAAGAGTTTCCCAAATGAAAAATGGACATGAGCAATTGTGTTAGAATGATTGCAGCTATTGCAGCACCACCGAACATGGATATAAAGGTAGGAGATGGTGTACACCGCATATGATGTGCAATAATGAAACACATTCATGGTAGAAGAAATAGATAAAAAATAGTGATATTCTTGGATGCTTCCATATCGGAACATTGCACGGTAGTAAGGTTTCTGATTGTGGAAGGAGAGCTGGATGTGGTCATCTATCAGCGAAGGGGGTGGGCATCTATGGCGAGCACTGCTTAGTTTGAATAACTGGTGAAAGACGGCAAACGATATCAGATCTCCATGACAATGCTAGCCCAAGCGTCTTCCGTTCAATTTAAAAGTGTTGGAACACCCACCGTACAGTCTGGATTTGTCTCCCTGAAACCTTCCAATTTGTTCTTCACTTAAGCGAGTATTACTTTTCCATTCGGACGATGCGGTAAAGGAAGTTATGCAGGACTTCCTCAAAAATCAACCACGATTTTTCAACAGCAAAGGCATAGACCTACAATCGAAACGATAAAGTCTGTGTTACAACGCACATGGTAGTTTATTTTTAGGCATTATTTTCAGTCAATTTGTCTACTTTTCATTTGGCAACCCTTATATTGAAATCGAGTAAGGTTATTAGCATTGATTCCACCGTAACATATCATGAAGAATAAAACAATTTAATACTACATGAACAAAGATTGGAGTTTTTTTAAATAAAGTATTGTGATTAAAAGTAAGGTAAACATATTGTATAAGAAGTATAGTATCCACAATCAAATATTTTAACTTCTTAGCCATAACTCAATAATTCTAGTCTCAAAAATAGGTGTGAGGGAGTCTGTGTTTGTTATCGCTGCACTATAAAGCAACTCGAGGGCTATTAATAATGGACTTCGTAACTTTGAGCCGTGGTCAAGCGACAAGAACAATACCTCAGCTGGCACCCCCTCTCCAAACTTCTACACCAAGCTAATAGAAGTTCTTAGATCCACTACGCGGTGGATCCTCAGTGGCACAAGAATTCGAACTCAGGACATATCGGCCACGTATCCGTGGCTTCTCCTGCCACCCTGAGAATAGGAAGCTGCTATACAATTAATTGTGAAATTCATGAATGTTGAGAGGAAGAAGGTCACTAGATATTTATCATTTAGCTGGTCACTATTCAAAATGAAAAAAAAATTCTTACTTTTTATATCATTACGCTAATTCGTAACCAAAAAGTTAATAACCTCCCTGAAACAATAAAAATATCCCGTATTTAAAAAACCTATACGTCCTGATTTTTTCTCTTTTTGATAATCTTTTTTATCCTTCTCATTAGGTAAATTTCAGATTTAATTCAAAGCTCTAAGAGAATCAACAAGCAATACCAAATAATTAAATGGCATTTCTAACTCATAGCTGGTTCCAATAACTACTCCGAAAAATATGAAACATCACACATTTTACGCACAACGTACAAATGTTCTACTTAAAATGGTGAATCCAGCGAGAGATTCGGTTAGAGATTCCATGTTATTTCTCAAGGTTCTAATGTTTACAATCTAGATAAATACATCAGTAACGTGATATCTGTTTCTTTTAATGTATCACCGCCAATCTTGCATTCCCAGCGAAATAGAATAGGGTACGGGGCGATGACCACTTGGGTCGGTGTCTCTATTTGCGTCTCCGGGGGAGGATCGAACACTATCTGATGGCGCGTGAGAGTGTCCACTGGGGGCACCACACCCAGATTCTGGTAGCGAGCGCGATAAGGCTTGATGGAATATCCTCGCCCTTGTGCACGAGAGGCCCCCATACCGCTACACGATTGGACAGCTGATAGCAAAGTGTCCGTTTGTGGCCCGACGCCAAGAATTCACTCTATCGCCAACTAATTCCCCTGATGGAAAAGACGAGGATTGGAAATCAAGAAGGCTCTATTTGGAGACCAAATCTCACTTATTTGTCAAATACGACTTTATTGAGTGGTCACGCGCAGGCAAAATGGTTTCTGCCCGTCTTCGGTTTGGACTTACTATTCAGCAAGACACATTTACGACTGGAAGGAATCTGGAATAGTTTTACTTTATAGTTTTGAAATAAATTTACAATATAATTCTTTAACTATAAATCGTGTTTTGCTAGAAATTGGATCAGTAGAAGCGAAAATAAAACAAGTAAGGAGCTCTATTTCTTATTCTATAAGCATTCATGAAAAATCAACAATAAGGACCAATATAGTACTGCGTTTCGGTAAAATAAAAAATGTGCATAATATACCCAAAATTAAATCTATAAGCATCACTTTAATAATTAAAATATTGCTTAATCAACAGGTTGATTAATCTGGTGTGATTTTTTGGAACAATGATAACTAGGTTACAATTAAGTTGCTTCTAGTCATAGTTAATAAGAAGGACATAATATTTTAGCCAATATTTATATATTCTTATAGCAGCCTAAAACGATGTTGTTTGGATCAGTCAACAAGCAGTGGTTATGCAACAAACATAAATATGGTTTACTGATTAATTGAACTTTTCGTTGCTGGTTTAGAGCAAAACATGTTATTATCCTTCGAAATTAAACTATTCTTTTTTCGAATAAAACAAAATTGTAATACTAAAAATTTTTATTTATTATTGCAGTATTTTTTTTCTGAGAGACGTATTTTGTTTCGAATATGTAATGAGCCTTTATTAACCTTCCACTCTAGATTCCAAGTGAGTAATCGTAAATGAGAGTCCCATAATATTGATTCATTATTACATAATGAAGGCAAAACCCACGATAGGGTCTAGCGATCTAAATGTAGCAGTAGTACTGTAAAGAGTCTATCCACGAACTTTCACATAATCCTTTTGGAGTAAAATGGTTCATTTTAACAGTATGTTCTATTGAAATT
This sequence comes from Trichonephila clavipes, assembly GCA_019973935.1. NCBI lineage: Eukaryota > Metazoa > Arthropoda > Arachnida > Araneae > Nephilidae > Trichonephila > Trichonephila clavipes. The sequence goes on from BMAU01018270.1 coordinate 914,181, forward strand.
TTTCTTCCGAGGAAGAAGACATTATTTATGCAAATCAGTGGTTCTATTTAAGCGTTGACATTTAGGTACGTGATGTTAGTCGATGGACAGTCGTTGGATTTTCGATTATTCATAATTGGAGAATACGTTATAAAAATGAGCTTATGAGTTACGACCGGAGGTCGTGCAAGTAAGAGATTCACGGTGAATTATAGCTTAGAAGCCCTTACAGCTCCAAGAGAAAGTGGAGTAAATTACTCTGTGATGGGGCTTTCATCGTGATTTCATCTAACTGTCCTCTTGGGTTCTTTGGGGTCAGAATGGCAATTCTTTCCAACCAACTCAAGCAGAAAAACGTGGTTATGTAAATTAGGAATCATATATATATATTGAAAGTTAGCATTAGCAGGAGGTCTATGTCTATGCGTAAAAGAGATTGCTAAGAGGGAAGTGAATTTGCTAAGTAGAGAGATAGCTGTAAAGTGATTTGAGATAAAGTTTAGAAGAATCCTAAGTCCGGGAATTAACCTAGCCGTGCCGGTACAGACGAACCAAAAGCGAGTCCGAGACTAAAGGGAACATAGTCGGATTAAAACCACAACAGAAGAGTTAAGGACCGTAGTTGTTTACCTAGGATATAGCGGTAAGTGAATTTATGTAAGATTTTAGGAACGTGCGTATATTAGTGAGTTAGGAATTAATCTATAAAGTTAGATTCAGTGGTCAATTACGTGATCATTCTGGATCATTCTCCTTAGATTATTATTGTTGTGTATTATGTTTAAACTAAGATCTAAATAAATAGATTTAAGTATGAATGATTTGAGTGGTTCTTCGTTCT